>JAQQZX010000020.1:137969-179821 GCA_030068355.1 Notoglanidium maculatum | reverse complement strand
AATTTGTGCAATCAATGCTAATATCATTTAAAAATAATAAAAATTGATTAACTGTATTTAAAGCAGAGCCACCTACCATGTCAGCAAAAGGTGGCATTTCATTATTTGCACACCACAGGGTGTCAAAGTGCGAGTGTTCTCTGACCCAGCTTTCCGTCCTCGGGTTGCTAAACTTCTGGCGTTTACTGGGGCTTGGAGAACGAGAGCCGATGACTCTAGGCAGAGTGTGAGAACCAAAGGCATCGTAGCCGGGTGAGACGCTGGCAGGGGGAGAATTGGGCCAGATGGTCCGGTTTTGGTTTAGGAGCATGTGGATGGCCTCCCGCTTGAGCTGGCTCAGGTGAGTGTAGCAGACGTCACAGCAACCAGCAATTCCAATCCAACCAGGCGCTCGCAAGCTCTCATAGAGAAGGATGGAGAGTTTTGGATCCTAATGTAAAAAAGAGGGGGAAAAGAATGAATGGATGTAAAATAATAACTAAATTATCATTTAACATGAATGATTTTTTATTATTATTATTTTATGCATGCAAATATAAACTGCAAATTTGGGGAAAAAAATCAAGATGCATGAAAAGTCACATCCTTCCTTGCACAGCTACGGTAAATGGACATCATAATTAATTAGTCCATATGAAGACCAATGTAAAGAATACAGAGTCTGCAAGTCCAGACATTTTCTGAGTATGACTGGCATACACTAAGGAGTGGTCCACTAACTCGTTTAATCTACTGCATACTGTAGACTGAGACAAATGCTGCCCACTGCTGCATCTTTGTCTTTTAAATAACATTACATTGTCATTTTATCCTCTCAGAAGGAACTAGGGCTTTTTTTATATTCCACCCATAATTTCCCATCTTCCCTGTGTAATGAGAGGTGGAGTGGGGGGAGACATGCGAGTCACGGCTCTATTGCAGAGCCTAATCGATTTAAACTCGTTTGAGAGAGAGAGCGAGAGAGAGAGAGAGAGAGAGAGAGAGAGAGAGAGAGCTTAGCTTGTGTGTGTAATGGTTATTAAATTACAAAGTGTGTGTGAGCCCCATGTCACAACTGTTGTATGAGTAACAGTGTGCGCAAAGTCATGACGTACAGCCATATAGCATTAAGATATAGCGTTTGAAATATACTGCTTGAGAGTAAGTATAGTACTTATGTCCTTACGCTGGAGGAAAAGTGACCGTCCTTTAGCGCACGCAGAGCTTCTTCCTTGAAAACAAGCACACGAGCGACGCATTCTTCACACAAACGAGCCGCGTCTGGTGCTACCGGTCTCTCGCTTTTGGTCATGAAGGATTTTGAGTCTCCTGAAGCTCCTGCGCCTTCTGGAGAGAGCCGCTCAGCGCGCGGGACGCACACAGCGCTGAACTGAGCCTGAGAGAGCGACTTATTGCTGGTCATCTGCGCGAGCTGGAGGCAAGCACATGCACAAGATCGAACACATCATCATCACCCCAGCCAAGATACACAGCCACATGTGTGTGTATGCCAGGATGCAGTTATGCGATATAAAATAACAACAACAACAAAAACGTATGAAACACCACCTGTGGTTACGCATTATCATAACCAGATTAATGTGCCACATAGCTTTATACTTACGTATTTTTGTTTCCGAGCTATTTCCGAAGACCCCATTGTGTACAAAGAAAGCGGTTTTAAAGTACGTTTCCGTAACCTGTAGGTGATGAAAAAAGGTTGTGGGTGCAGCCGCGTGCAGGCGCATCAACACGGAAACAATCTTTAAAGTGTTAGGCGCGCGGTGCCGTGATTCACGCGCTCCATCCGGCTCCAAAATTCACTCAGGTGTTCAGTCGAACACTCCACTGATCAGTCTCTCGCCTGAGAAGTCCCGGAGACTCGCCTTATCTTCACTTAACTCAATTTAACTGTGTCAGGCTAATTATTAAATTGATAGGCCTAATTAATTTCCCTGGATTGGCCTGCTTTAGCTCTGAATAAAAACAAAACAATGCAAAAAAAAAACAGAAGAGCTGTTTTTCCGCCTTCATTGTCTTTTCCAAGTCCGTACAGAAGAAGGGTGCCACCCAGTTATTGTCAGGAGACCAGAAGCTCGGGACCTGTTTTGGTTACCGCATGGTGAGATGCTGAAGGGAGATTCATAAACAAGTCGATTCACTTAAACGAGTCTTTTCGATTTGCAAGCACAAATCGCAAAGGTTCTGCTTCTGCCCAAATCCTTATTTACAGTATATTTTATATAGTGTGCATTTAAAAATGAACCTTGTTTAATACCTAAAAGTTTAAAGCTGTTTGTAGCTTTAAATGTGATCTTGGGTTGTCTACCACTTTATTATCACACAAATGTAAGATTCAAATAATAAAATATTTGATGTGGCCTACACAGTGACAATATAAAACTAAATGTAGATGTTTGTCATGTTATGCCATTCTGATGACGCAAAGTCGGTTATTTCTATTCACCTAATCTGTTCAAAAGAATCGAATCAGTACAGTGAGTCCTTGTGCCCTGCAATACGACCATTAGCGCATTGAAATAGCGCCCCCCATCGACAGGTAGATATGGGTAAGAAAATATTAGGTGTCCACTGTGTAATTGTGATACACCGAATACACAGCCAACTACAATATAGCTACTATAAATGATAATATAATCATATACTATATATAAAAATATACTTTATATAATTATAATAATGGAAAAAACAATTACTGAAAATGAATGAATGTTAGGAATAGAAATTACACTGACAATGTCCTTTCTCTCTGAATTTATTGTTAAAGAAACTTGATGTCACATGTTTGGTCGACTTTAATGTGTGTCATTTTTGTTCTGTTCTGTAATCCTGGACTTGCAGGTCAATGCATGGACAAATATACACTGACAAACATTATTTCTGGCATCAATAAATATCATACACATTAATTACCTAACTTTTGCTTAAAATAACTATCAACTGTCTGTGATTTGGGGTAAAATCCACACTAATTACCTAATTTTTTCCAGTAAAAATACACATGTGAAAAGTGTTTAAACTTTACATTTTGCATATTATATAGTATTAAATTTCAAGTAAAATCCACCACTTTTCAAAAGCCTGTAAATGTACCCCAATTAAATCACACTGACATGCATTAATCACAGCCCATGCTGAAGGAAACCTGTTCTCTGGGGTTCAATTTTACAGCTGGATTTTTTTTTTGGCATACTGGACTCAAATGTGTAATATTTAAACTAAGCGATATTTTGCCTCTGTGAAAAGAATATAGTTTTAATTCATTTGTGAATGTGAATTCATTTGAATTGCTTGTGTGCTTGGGATCATAGTCCTGTTTCATGATCCAAGTTCAACCCAGCTTAAGCTGTTGGACAAATTGCCTCACATTTATCTCAAGATGACCCTGTTATGAAGTGGAATTCATCATTGTTTCAGTGACTGCAGGTTTCTCAGGTCCTATGGCTTCAATGTGGTGATATGCCATGGTTGGTTTTTGCCAAACATGGCACTGCGCGTGATGACCAGACATCTCCACCTTGGTCTCATCAGTCGAAGGGATGTTGTTCTAAAACTTTTGTTTTTTATTCATATGTAATTTTACAGAGCTAATTTGTGCTGCCATCAGAGTCATCCCGGACCAATTCTTAGCTGGTGCCCCTTGCATCACAGCCTATTCCACCGTAAATCATTGCGATCATACACTCACACAGAAACTGCATAGCTTGTCTTATAGATTTTCTTACCTCTAGAAAAAGGCACACAAAATATACCCAGGATTTACAGGGGTGGAATTAAAATATTTCAAAAGTGCACCTAAAAAGAGAAGGAGTACATGATCAATGGGTGTTACATTACATTAATAAAACATGTAAATGTGAATTCTCTCACATGATGCATGTGGATGGATGGAAAAGAAAAAGCATTTTAAATGACTGTTACAAGCAGGGCTAACACTGGCTAACTAGACTAAGATGTTAATAAAAATACCTGTTTTCCTGAGGCAAACAGTGGATAGTTCGTGCAGTACAAGAAAAAGAATACTTCTCAAAAATACTCTTTTCTTCTAAATAGAAAAAGAGTAATTCTCAAAACTATGTTGAAGGTTATTTCCCAAACACCTGTGGGGCAGCAGGGGCATGGATGACTGTCAACTGTGGACAGAGAGGTGTCAGGTTGAACCGGCAGGTAACGACTGTTGGTTCTTAACTGTGGCTTATTTCAGGCAATTTATTAGGCCTATGCTTCTGTGGCTTTCAGCGAAGATAAGCTGGTAATCAGGGAGATGCTTGAGCTGTGTGTGTGTGCGTGTGTGTGTGTGTGTGTGTGTGTGTGTGTGTGAGTATGTGTGTCTGTGTATGTGAATGTACTGAGCATAATAATATCACTGAAAAGTGTTCGTGCTCCATTTGAAGGCTCTCCAACAATCCTTCTCTCTTTATGGTGAATTTCAAATTGTTTGGAGATGGCCTTATAACCCATCCCACATTCATGAGCAGCATCCACTTCTTCTCTGAGGTCATAGCTAATGTCTTTTTTTTCTTGACATGATGTGGACACACAACTGAATGCTCCAGAGCACCAAACTGTCAAAGGTCGTGAGGACCGCATAATTGTTCTTTAGGCCCTGATGAATAAAAACATGGAATTAAAGGAGGGTTTACTTTCTTTTCCCCACGACTATGTTAGTAATATATAATTAGTATTATACATTATGCATCATTTGCATCTCAAATACTCCAATACACACCGTAAAAATTTGCAAGCTACAATCTGACTTTAAGACATTCTGCTCAGATGATGAACAGGTGAAAACAGGATGCAAAAACAAGAGACAAAAAAATATAAACAAACAAAAAAGAGACTGCAAAAAAACAAATAACAATATTAGCAGAAATTTTGTCATTGATGTCATTGACAATAACAATTTTGCGGTTCTTTTTTATTCATATTTTCCATGTGTCTCCACCTCAGAAAAAAAGGAAAAATTCACATATGAATAAATCAAATAAATCGTTTCTGCCACAGTGGGCGCTATTCGGGCCCTGAGGCAGGAGGTGATGTCACGGTGGGCGTGTTTAACACCGTAGCTCCGCCCAGCGCTGCCAAAGCGGGAGCGGATTTTACGACCAGCGGCGCGGATCAACGCGGCTCGGCGCTGTAGACTCTGAAGCAGGCGGTTCATTGTTGTTCTGAGGCGCGACACAAACATTTTATATTCGAGCCAGTTTTCACTTATAAGGCAACAGCAAACATGAGTACAATTAACGTGAAGAAGCTGAAGGTGAACGAGCTGAAGGATGAGCTTAAAAAGCGTCAGCTTTCGGACAAGGGCTTGAAGGCCGAGCTCATGGACCGGCTACAGGCCGCGCTCGACGCCGAGGCCCAAGCCGGAGACGCCGCGCTCGACGCGGAAGACGAGGAGGAGGAGGAAAATGGCGCCGAGGGGCATAGCGCTGAGCTGGAACAAGAATACATGGGCGACGAGTTGGAGGAGGATGAAGAGGCCGCGGGCGAGAACATGGAGGCAGAAGAGGAAAATGGAGGAGGCGGTGGCGCGCCGGAGAGCGCACAGGGTGACTGCCAGGAGGACATTGGGATTGGGCAGGACGACGAAATGGCCGACGAAGAGGAGGAAGAAGAAGATGGAGATGCCGGGATTGAGATAGACAAAGCGTTCGAGGAGGAAGAGGAGGACGACGCCGCCGACAAAGTCGAAGAAGATGGTGAGCAAGAGTCGCAGCCGACTGAGGGTGAGTGCCGGTGAAATGGGTTTAAAGCTGCTAACGAACATCACGCGACCGCTAGCGTTAACGCTATGATTGGTTTAGCAGCTTGTCGCTCGGTGAATAAAAGGCTTAGCATAGCGCACGAAAGGCGGCTTCTCAGCGGTTTTGGTTAATTTCAACTTATTGGTGTCGTGTTATGTTATTTTATTAGGTGAGATTCTTGCGCTTATTGTGCAGGTCCGGATTCCTGGCGCTCTCTTTAGCTAGCTAGCCTAGTAAGGTTAACTTGGAAGCTACGCTCAGGGTTTGCTAGGCTAGTCATTAGCCGTGCTCCTGGGACAATGGGCAGAGTGATGGAGGTGGCTAACGCAGTGGCATCCACTGGAGTCTTGTTCTTGTCCAAGGAAATTAATGAGCTTTCTTGAACGGGATTTTTTTTATCAGTTTAAAAAGATTTCTTCGGTCACTAGCGAGTTTATTTTTTAATTATTCGGCGCTGCTGGAGAGCAATTTGTATGTTTTTTTTTTTTTTTTTTTTTTTTTTTTTTTTTTTTTTTTTAAAGCGCCGTGTGCCATTTTGTTGTTCGTAGTCAAGCTGGAGGTTTTATTAACACGGATATGTATTTCGGCTCTGGGGCAGGACTGTAGTCTCGAGATTATCTGTAAACGGTTATACACAAGCGGTTAGTCTCTTTCATCTGGAAGTATGTTTATAAAGTCTTGGTAGGTTCACTATCCGAATAAGCTACATGCTAACCGCTTCCTTTGCGAGGTCTTGCCGTCTTTACTGTGGCTCTTCAGACTGAGCTGGAAGAATGATCAGTATGTAAGTAACTGATCAGGAAATTAAAAGCTTTCCAGGTGTGTTTATACACATGTATATTGTTGTGTGGGAGGGGGGAACAAAAAGACTAAATATAAAGTTATTCTTCCTCATTGCTCATATTACTTAAAATGTAATGTTAAGCTTCTCATCTGGTTCATTCCACCAGAATGGGCTTCTCACCTTGCTGTATCTAGAGTATGAATACTCTTTCTTTTTCTTTTTTAATTTTTTTTTATTTAAACTCATCAGAGGTGGTCAACTGAATACTTGAGTAAGCGTGTGGGAAGGAGGCCTCTGAGAGCTCCTGGATGTGTGGACCACCCTTAACCAGGGTCCAACATGCCTGAGCATTTCATCACTGTTTGTTTTATTTTCAAAGGAGATGCGGACAAAGACATCAGTGCTGATCAGAAGAATAAGAAGGGTGTTAAGAGACGCCGAGAGGAACATGGAAGGGGCTACTTTGAATTTATTGAAGAAAGCAAATACAGCCGGTAAGGATGGGAGTAATGGCCTTCATTATCCCCGAAGTGCCACTTTTAATATGTATTGGCTTTAAAAGCCAATGCTTTATCTATAATAATAAAAAAAAACACCCTCTTTAATAAAATACAAACTATTTGAGGGTTATTCTTGGGAAAAAAAACCTTACCTTGCAGTGCTTTTGTGTAAAAAATTTCTGAGAAGACTGCAGAATCTATATATTTATTTGGATTTAAGTTTTAAAACCATGTCATTGTTCCTCACTGTTTGGCAGGGGCAATATTGTACGCACATATGGTTTGTGAAGCGCCCATTTGGCTCAAAGAGCAAAGGGATGAGGGGCGTTATGTCCAGATTTCAGCGTGTCCATGTAGCCGAACGCATGCCTTGTGGCAATCGAGGTGTTCTGGTAATGAACCACATGCAGGAGATAACGAGCAGGATGGGGTCGTTGTGGCAAAGTTCCAGCGTTCATTCTTCGTGGCTTGCATGCATTGCACATTTAGCTCTTCTCTGACTCAATGTTCTCTTACAGGATTATTTGTTCAAGTTTGTTTTTTTCTTCCTCTCAGGATGTCAAATTTGTGTTGCGTTCCTTGTCTTTGTACTGGTTTCGTTTTTACTTTGAGTGTGTGCTTTTGTGTGAGTAAAGGAAGGTAAGGCAGTACATTTTTATTTCTTGCTTGTTAAATGGATGAGTAACATTTTGATTTATATGGCATATTAGAACTGAACACTTTTTTTTCCCACAATTGCAATATTTTTTTTAATTGATTAGTCTCAGACCTAGCTTCTGTAGGAGTCCAGTCCTGTGTAAGTATTTGGCTCATCATGACCTACATGAGACACAGCTTGGGGATATGAATATACTGGAAGGCTTTTTAATAATTCAACCATGTTGAACATCATGTCTCCTCTGATCACTGATGATTGCCTTTGTTTATTTTATTATTAGCTTCTGTAACAGCAAAGCACAGCAGCTTTTTTTTTTTTTGACCATGCTGTCTGATTAGCCCTTAAAGCCACTTCCTGTTCAAAACCAAGCTCAGTCTTATGTCTTGCCATAATGATACCTATATTTTTATTTTAATCTCACTGCTGAGGCAGAGGCAGGTCTTTAATCTCCATTGTTGTGCCTGTGTACTCATTCAGGCATACTATTACTCAAGACATGCTGTCTTTGAGTTTAACGGCTCTGCCTGGTCTGTTTCAGGGCCAAATCTCCTTTGCCACCTCTGGAGGAAGAGGATGAGGAATTTGATGATACTCTGGTGTGTCTGGACCCATGTGAGTTCAGTAATGAGTGCCTGAAAGCTGTGTGTGTTGTGTGGGTGTCAGTGACTCTCGTATCTTTTTGTTCGTGTAGACAACTGTGACCTGCACTTCAAAGTGTCACGTGACCGCTACAGTGCCACTTCACTTACGATGGAGAGCTTTGCCTACCTGTGGGCTGGTGGCCGAGCTTCCTACGGCCTGAACAAGGGCAAAGCCTGCTTTGAGATGAAGGTGAGAATTGTGCCACATCAAATACTGCATATGACTTCTCTCTGTAGAGTAAATGGGGCATCTGAATGACTTGTAACTATGAAACCTACAGGTTATTGAGAAGATCCCTGTGAAGCATGTGAAGAGTAAGAACATGGATGTCCATGATGTTCAGATTGGCTGGTCTCTGGCTAATGGCAGTTTACTGTTAGGTAAGTGCTCTCACCTTAAACTGTTGCCGGACATATGTAACGCATCTTGGCCACAGTACCTCATTACAACGGCAAACTAAAACCCCGTAAGCTGCTTATAAGTCTGTTGTAAGTAGGTACTATCTCTTACAGGAATGCTGCAAAGACATATGGGTTGTAAATAAATCTAGTGTATAATAATGAGTTAACTAACTAAGCACGTTAAAATAAAATTGTGTAAACTACACGTGTATGTGCTTTGTAGTGAACAGCAGCAGAGAGACTTTCTGGGTTCAGTTCTTGTACAATGGTCACCATGATAAACAACATATTTCATTTTCTTAACTTAATCTCATGTTAATCTTTTTGTGATTTATGTTTTATCTGTTCTGTAACATGATCAAGTAAAACTTAGATTCATGAGATGATTTGTTTCTCTGCTTCAAAGTCCAACAGCAGGTTATTAAGGTTCTTGTAGGATGAGACAATGGGTGAAAAGGAAACGCACAACACAGCATATAACACTTTGTCATGTCTTAAGGCTACAGAGATGACATTTTCTTAGACATTTAAGTCCTTCGATCCCTTGATGGCGGTCATTGGAATCTGATGACCCCCCAAGTGTAGTGTTTAGGTTTGTGTGCCATGAAGAGAACAGATTCACTCCACACTTTAGAGTGTGTTGCTCCACATTAACGTGTGGGGTTTTTTTTTCTATCTGGTGAAACACATCTTTGATTTTTCCCTAGGTGAGGAAGAGCATTCATATTCTTTCGCAATCAAGGGGAAGAAGAGTACGAATTGTGTAACCGAAGACTTTGGCGAGGCTTTTGATGAAAATGATGTTGTTGGCTGCTTTATTGTAAGATTTGTACCCTTGATTTTAATACGAGTACACATTCAGTCTTGTCTGTGCTTTAGTTTAATGTTCATATGTCTTTCACATAGAATTTTGATGGGGATGAAGTTGAAATTTCCTATTCTAAGAATGGGAAGGATCTCGGCGTGGCATTCAAAGCCAGTAAGGAGGCTCTGGCTGGACGTGATCTCTTCCCCCATGTCCTCTGCCACAACTGTGCTGTGGAATTCAACTTTGGGCAGAAGGAGATGCCGTATTTTCCTCAGGCAGAAGGCTTCACCTTCCTTCAGCAAATCCCTGTGGACGAACGTGTGCGTGGGCCCAAGGGGCCCGAGACCAAGAAAGACTGTGAGGTAACTTCAGCAGCCTGGAATGTCTTGTTTAACTTTTTTATGACGGATGTACAGCTGTTATTTACCTGTAAATGTTTTTTCAATGTGATTGCATAGGTCATTGTCATGGTTGGCCTCCCTGGATCAGGGAAGACCACATGGGTGACTAAGCATGTCGACGAGAACCCTGGAAAATACACAGTTCTGGGAACCAACACTATTGTGGAAAAGATGATGGTGAGCATTCTCGTCTCTTCCCAAGTGCACTTGTACACCTTTTTAGTCTTTATATTTCAACTAACAATGAAGCATATGGCTAAACATCTCTCACCGTCTGCAGATTAATAGTTTGAAGCGACAGAACAAAGACACAGCAAAGCTCACTGCCATCTCCCAGAGTGCACCTCTCTTCCTAGGCAAGTTCATAGAGATTGCTGCCCGAAAGAAGAGGAACTACATTTTGGATCAGGTAAGAGCTCATTAGCAGTTTGTGCCTGTATGGACGGTAGGAGGTTTGAGGTTTTTTATTAGTGTAATACTGAGTTGGCTCATCTGCTCGATATCTTTCTCTTTGCAAGACCAACGTTTCTGCTGCTGCCCAGAGGAGAAAGATGTGCCTGTTTGCTGGCTTCCAGCGCAAAGCTGTCGTGGTCTTGCCCACAGATGAGGCCTACAAGGAGCGGACTCAGAAGAAAGCTGAAACAGATGGCAAAGATGTTCCTGAGCATGCCGTGTTAAAGATGAAGGGTAAGCTCTCATTTAGCTGTCCATCATGTAAACACAAGGATTGTTCTGGGTACTGCAGTTCAAATTTTATTGACAAAGAAGCTACTATAACCAGATCTTTTAATCAGGATACAGGTTTGGACTTACATTTCACCAGCTTTTAAAAAAAGAAAAAAAAACCATTCTACTTCCTTTCTCTACAGCCATGGTTCTCATAGCGGGGTCTGTGCACTGGCAAAATACACCAATAATGTTTCATTAGTTCATTAAAAAAAATAAAAGGAATTAAACACATGTATTTCCACTGATGGGAGGCAGCTATACAGGGTGGCACTTCATGACCTTAGTCTTATAAGGTTTTATCTGCTGTTTTGTCTTAACTTTAATTACACCACATAATAAAGAGCTCATGGCTCACATGCAGTGCAACAACGTAAGTTGTCGTCCCTGAACTGTCTATGTAATGCATGGCCCAGTGTGTAGCCTGATGCACTCCTTGACTCACAATAGCCGTTTTCATGCCAATGGCCTTCATTTTTAAATATTGGGGTGGAGACATCAGGCTTAAATTTGCAGAGACAAAGATTTCAAGCTGCGACGCCCTCATGCCTTGTACCCTCTGTGTGTGTGTAAAAAGAATTGCATCCAGCACTAGTTAGCACACACTATCCTTTATTTTTGGCTCTTTAAATGCTGATGTGGCCCAAGCTGAAATCATGTTGGCTGCCTCACCTGTGCAGGTATATACACACTGCCAGAAGTGGGCGACTGCTTCTCGGAGGTCACCTACGTGGAGCTGCAGAAGGAGGAGGCTGGCAAGCTCCTGGAGCAATACAAAGAAGAAAGCAAGAGCGCACTGCCTCCAGAGAAGAAGGCTAACCAAGGCACCCCCAAGAAAGGTGGTGCTCGCAGCCGAGGGGGCAAAGGCCAGTTCAACAGGGGCGGTGGCCCAGGTCCACGAGGGGGCAGAGGAGCTTTCCAGAGCCGTGGCAACTTCAGAGGAAGTAAGAACGTCACTTTCTACTAATCATACATTTCTTTCCTTGGTGTGTGTGATCACATTTGTTGTAGATGTCGTTACTAGCCACTAGACATTTAACATATGTAATTGAAAGTAGTTGTGGCCTTGTGATTATTGGGAACAGGCCTACCATTAATCAAGACAATCGAATTTTTCTAAATGTAAACTGTGTACTAAGAAATTATGACCTTATGTAGAAACAAATGTGGAAAACCAAATGGAGCAGGAGATCTGATTATATACGATATTCACATTGTATACAAAGCAAAAGCAGAGATCTCTTGAATATCACAAATTATTTATTTGCTATGTACCGGTTACTTTAGGAAGTAACCACGCTTCTGTACTGTATTTTGACATAAAAAACAAGCAGGGAAATATACTGAATCTGCTGTATATGAATTATTGATTTAGTTCTTTGACCAATCAGACTTAGTAATTAGTCAGGTGATCCTCTTGGAGGGGAAAAAATGTAGCAGTGCTAAAGTAGTGAACCAAGAATTTGAGATGGTAAGTGAAGTGTTTGGAGCATAGAAGCAGTTGCCAAAACCCTCTACACCAGTGTCTGCTGAACAATTATTTTTCTAAACTGAGTGTGTAGTTACAGGCTATTTTATTTATTTATTTTATTATTTTTTTTAAATGCACTCTGATAACTGAGCTTAAAGAAAAAAGTTACCAAACCGTATACTCCAGAGGGTTGATTATTATTCTGGTAAAGTTTATTCATTCTAATTATAACATTGAAATAACACACATGGGCCATATAAGTGGTGAAAAGGGCTTTCCACATGAGGTCACCTGGGTTTTAAATGAAACTTGTTAGGATTCGTGTTAAGATCTCCATGAGGCAGAGCTGTTGGACTTCAGTGGCCATTGGTGCAGAACTAAAAGTCTAGGGTGTGGAGACGGTTTGCCTGTCTGTTGTGTTTGTACATCTCTGGGGTGTGGGTTAGGCTTATAGGATCAGGTCCAGCTCCACCCCCAGGACTTTTGCTTCTGCAGCTAGTGCTATCTTGTTGCACTTGCATTCTGAAGAAAGGAGGAATACCTTGTTCTTCCTGAATATTGATTTAAGAAGAACTCTGTTCTGCTAGTGCCTGGTCCCCGTGGAGGCTTCGGTCGGCCGCCCCGAGGCGCTCTGCCACCTCCTGCCTTCAGAGGCGGCTTCCCAAGCCGTGGCAGCTTTGGCCGAGGCGCCGGTGGACCCCCCAACAGAAACATGGTGCCTAGAGGAGCTCCTGCCAGAGGTGGTATGGGCAGCATCTCAAACAGAGGGGGAGCCATGAACCGCGGAAAGCCAATGCACAGAGGCAACATGAACCGCGGGGGTGGCCATGGTGGCGGACCCAGCAGGGGCAATTTCAACCAGGTGAGACTGGCTAACATGCAGAGACTTCCTTCTTTAAATTGTTTTAAAAAGTGAACTAGTGTTGTGTTGTATCAGTATCATTACTTATGCACATATGTAAAGCATGATTGGGTTTTTTTTTTTGTTAGAAATTCCGTGGACGTGGAGGTAACCAACAGAATCGTGGTGGATATGGCAACAGGAATGGAAACTTTGGCATGAATAAAGCCCAGGCCTTCAATCAGAGCTGGCAGCAGGGGGTTAGTATTTAAGAGCATGTGTCTTGTAAGGACTGCTTTTCTAAATATGTGCCTTGGTTCTGAGTTGTGAAATTGTAAATTCAAAATGAACCAGCAGAATGACTTAAAATATTATGTGTTGACGTTCTGATGTATTGAGCTCCTTTCTGTGATTTTGGTTATGATTAACAAGACCTTTTTCTTAACCTCTTAGTTCTGGAACCAGAAGCCATGGAGCCAGCAGTACCACCCAGGATATTACTAAGCGGGCTTTTGTATTAAAGACTGGTGGCAATGTGGAGGACTCCCTCTTGTGGCCACAGAGCCCCAACGATCTACTTTTACTGTCTTTTAAAAAAAAAAAATAATAAAACGTGTTTTAAGATGATTTACACGTGGACATGCATTCCACATCCCAACATCAGGTCCCCTATAGATGTGAGGGCTTCCCTTTCCATACCCGTTTGTAAAAAAAAAAAAAAAGAAAAATTCCTCCTAATTTTACATCTCATGTTTTGATATATCAAGAACCACATTGTTCTGTTCTGCATGGGATGCTTTTGAATTTCAGAGTTGTGGATTTTATTGTCATTTTTACAAAATGTAAATTATTATTTTGCAAGTACGTTTTTGTGTAAGGATCATGGCGTTTGAGAATCAGATCTTGCAGATCTGATGGTCACATTTTAGAGGCTGTTAAAAGCAGATAGTGATTTAGCAGGAAAAAACATTCACTGATCAGAAAGTCATTTTACCCCTAACTCGTTTCTTTTCCTGTCATATGTGTTTCAGTCCATTATGTACTAGTTAAACTCTATAGGTTTACAATAAATGGGTTATTTGCTTTTGTACAACTTGGGTTGGTTTATTTTTTTTAATTGACTGCTACACTAATTCAGCTAGCCTTCGAAGAAATTGATCACACTTTTCTCTCTAGTCCTTGGTTTTAGAATACAAAAAATCCTTTGCATTTTCTTGAACTTAGTTATATCTGATGAAAGATGCATTGTACAGAGGCACTGATCCTACTCGGAGGTTACTTTTTCATCTCTGAGGCCTGTTTACATTTGGTTTTAAAATTTGTCTCGGGCGATCGCCTCACAGGTGGACCGCAGAGACGCATTGCTGTTTACTCCTGTGTCTCCATGGTATTCAGCTGGGCGCTTGTGTTCAGATTTTGTCACTGCCTACATCACTTCCACTAGATGGTCAAAGAGACCTACACAGTTATTACGTCAGTTCTGTTGGCAGATTTTTAGCGGGGGTCAGCCAAGAAAACTGTTTCTGGAACTTTGTTTCAATGAACTAATACACATATAAAGGTAATTCCATCTGGTGTGATTGCCCCTCTCCATTTTTGGTGCGCTGTCATTAAAACAGCCACCACATCCTGCATTAATGACACATTTCCCTGTTACCTCGGTGTCCAGGACGCATTAGCATTTGCGCTATAAAAACCGTATTTGACATGTGGTCAAATGCATCCCAGATCAGGAGGTTTGAGTAAATACATTTATCCTTGGCATTCTCCATTTGTGATCCAATCACTAAAGACGCTTTCCCCCCCTTTTTTTTTTAAACTAAGTGTAAACAGCTGCTCATTTGCACCAAAATGGTGTGTTTATAAGCCCTGTAATGTTTTATTTTTTAACACTAGTGCTACTTTACTAGTAACCTTGAAATATGTTACACAAACTGCAACTGCTGATTTTATTTATAGGAAACAATGATTTTCTTCTGACACGTTAAGCAAAGTTTTACCTGATTTAGAAACAGCAAGCATGTTATTGCAGTCCAAGATGCACCAAGAGGATCTACTCTTGAATGTTTGTTTAGGTGCAGATTCATTACACCATTTTATTTTATTAACTAAGTATAGGATGGATGATAAAGTAGAAGATAACTATATGTGCTGAGTCATCTTCCTGTTAGCTAATAATAAGCTAATAACAGTTTATTTGTGATTGTATGTACAGAATTGAGCAGGATGTAGCCACTTATGGAACACTTTCTTTTGCAGCTGGTTTTAAAAATTCATTGGAAAATAAATAAATAAATAAATAATCGTTATTCAGTACCAAGGTGTACTTGGTGTTGGAGACCCTGTTCTTTTGTATCTGAATGTTTGTCTTGGAGCGGTGCAATTCTAGATATGTGGTGGGAAATGACCACCAGTATCTTGGCAGCTATTTTATTAACAGTAATGAGAAATCTTGCACCATGCTCATGTTTGTGTTACCATGGAGCATACTGACTGGTATTTCACACTGGCATTTCTTTCCTCTTTAAATTAGGTCTTTTCCCTATAAAATAGAAATACTGTATTAAAATACTTCTTAGAAGCATGAAAGTTGAGAATCTGCGAGATTATAAAGGTTTATTAAGCGCTGGAGTTACACGAGTGGGTTTAGGGCATTGTGGCTTGATGCATTAAAAGTGTCCTTTGATTTACTTATAAAGTTTTGTATTGTGCTATTTATCTTACAAGGTTAACCTGTTCTACTTTGATATTGCAAAGGTGTCCATGGCATTTAAGACTAATAAACATATGAAATGGTTTCCACTGGTGCGGCTTTGCCTTAATTCACCACTCCTATGCTTTTCTTTTTTTTTTTAATGTTTCTGCATTTCAGCCAAACCAGTCAAATTTCAGAATGTTCACATGATGTTATTTGCAGCACCTGAATGATAGAGGTACACAATGTCCAACATCACAATCATTTGCTACACTAGACTGTACATCCTCTTCAGCACCACAGTAATTTAATCATGCCTGCATTTTCACTATAGTGTTTACATAAGTTTAGAAGACCAGTCTTCTGGCTTTTCTTTTGAATGTAAGGTCAGTGTTTTCATTTTGATGTGGCTTTTTAACCCCTCAGTTATACATAAGCTACACAGGCAAGTGTGTGAACAAGGCTGAACAGACTATTTCCTTTGACAAGATGCCCTCTTATATTTTTCCTTATGTATCATTTGAAGTGACAGCGACACATCATTAAATGTGACAGCAGGAAAGCGATACGCCCTTTCAAACAACTGATGTTCCTGAAAAGTCGTATCAAGACATTTTCCGCTAGAGTGATAAGACTGTGTATGGAATAGTCCTTTGGTTTTTAGTCACTTGCTGTTATAGTGGTCCTAAATTTGTAAATGTGAAATAAAAAAAACAGCTTGAAGTAACAGAAAGTTCATAATGGTCATTTGAGGTTGTTGGCCAAAATGTGTGAGGACACTTTTATCACTGAATGCTGTAAAATTGAACACTAGTCATATACACTCGCTGTCCAACATCACTGATGCTGGGCTCATAAAGACGTCCATTTTTTGTTTGTTCGTTTCCATTGATTTTTCCATTTCAATTTTTTTTTATCAGAAACCATATCCATGATTTCTGTGGTATGATATAGGTGTCCAATGATTCATCAACATATTTTGATATTATATAAACACACCTCCAATAAAACTGACAAAATTACATACAGTTGCTCTCAGAATTTTTCATATGCAGACATGAATATCATGACAATATTGGGCTTCTAGTGATTTGAAGCCCAAACTGTCACCCTCAGCTGAGAGGAAGTTGGTTTGTTTGGTTCCAACCCAGGAACCATCAAGGCACAGGCCTGCGATGAACTGGAAGCTGCTGGAACACTGTCTATAGTCAAGTGAGATTTACATCACCATGGACTGAGAGTCTGCCGTCCAAGAAGTTGTTCTGCTCAAAATCCACACCTTCGAGCTCGACTAAAGTCTGCAGGTGATCACATGGACAAAGAAAAAGCCTTCTGCAGGAAAGTTTTATGGTCAGATAAGACAAAGGTTGAGTTGTTTGGGCACAAAGACCAGAGATACAGAGGAACCCTGTAGCAGCTGTTAAGCATGGGTAATCATGATCTGGGGCTGTTTTACTGCCAATGGAACTGGTGCAGTGCACAAAATGGAGGGAATAATGAAGAACCACAGAATTCATCTTCATAACCTCAAAACATCAGCTAGACTGTTGAAATCTGGACACAACTGTGTGTTCCAACAGGACAATGGCCCCAAGCTCACATCAAAACTGGTTGTGGATAAAGCAGGCTAACATCAAGCTTAAAACAAGTCCTGACCTCAAACCTATCAAAAATATGTGCACTGTGCTTAAAAGTCGGGTCTGTGGCAGGAAACACACATTTAACTGAACTCTACCAAATCTACCAAGAAGAGTGGTCAAATATCCAACCAGAATTCTGCAGAAGCTTGTTGATGGCTACCAAAAGCACATGGTCAAGGTGACATTTAACCAAATGTTAAGTGTGCTGTATGGATATTTTTGACCCCGCGTGAATTAAAAAAATAAAAAAATAAATAAATAAATGAAAACTTCGATCAAATGGAGCTTCGATCATGCAGTTACACCACAACAGTAGTAACATACAGCTAAGTGAAACTGTCCCAGTATACACTAATATGGCCAAACTCCTGACCATCACACCCATGCATGCTTGTTAAACAGCCCATCTTACTGTGTGAAAAGCTGGCCAGGATGTAAGTGGACCCACACCTTGTGACATGGATCACAGATTACTTCCCTGGCAGACCACCAGTGGTCAGGTTGAAGGACTTCACATCAGAGTTAGCAGCACAGGAGCACCACAAAGGACCCCCTTTCCGAGTGTCCCCTGTCCTCTTCACCCTACACATATCGGACTTTGAGTACAACTCAGAGATGTGCCCCATACTGAAGTCCTTGAACAACACTTGTATCAGAGGTGCACAGGAGGAGTACAGGGGCCTGGTAGAAGACTTAGTTGTATGGTACCTGTCAAACTAACTGCAGCTGAATAGATTAAAACTAAGATGACTGGCAGAGCTGGTGTTATTTCCTGAGGAGGCTGGGGTCCTTTAACATCTGTAGGAAACTCCTGCAGATGATATGCTAGGCCATGGTTGCCAGCATTAAGAAGAGAGGAGAGAAAGCATTAAGAAGAGATACAATATGCAGCTGGACAAGCTGATCAGGCAAGCAGGCTCTGTGGTTGGCATGGAGATGGACTCTTTAGTGATGGTGGCAAAGAGGACTCTGCAATCTGCTGTCTATAATGGACAAAGACAGTTACCTACTGCATAATGAATGCCTAATAAATAATGAAGCAGAGGACTATGTTCAGTGCCAGGCTGCTGTCATGGAGCTGCTCAACGGACAGACCCTTTGTCCCTAGAACCATTAGGTTCTTCAACTCTTCCCAACTAGAGCGGCAGGAAGTTGAGTACTGGTCCTGATGCTCATTCTCTGCTTTTACTCCATTTCACTGGCTTTCCAGGTGCCTCGTCACTTTATTAATTTAATCATTTTGCACTGTTAAATTATTTATTTACTGCATAAACAATCTCCATGTACACAGGACTGTGTAGTTCAAAGTCTTAGTATATTATTCTGTTTATGTATAGTGCAGGAACTTTTTATTGTTTACATTGTCATTTCCTGCCATTGCATATTCATTTTGCTTTGTTGAATTATTTATTTACTGCATCAACAATCTCCATATGTACAGGACCTTGTAGTTCAAAGTCTTAGTATATTGTTTTTATGTTCAGGTGCTTTATACAGGTTAATTGTTATTGTGTGTATTGCTTAGTTTTTAGTATGTGTGTGTGTGTTGTACCAAGCTACTGGATGCTATCTGTCTATCTATCTATCTATCTATCTATCTATCTATCTATCTATCTATCTATCTATCTATCTATCTTTCCCATTTCAGATTTATTCCCCCTTTGCTGTTATAATAAGCTCCACTCTTCTGGGAAGACTTTCTACTACTATCAGGTACAAAAGCATTAGTGAGGTCAGGCACTGATGTTGGTGAGGAGGCTCCAGTTCCAGTTCATCCCAAAGCTGTTCAATGGGGTTGAGGTCAGAGCTCTTACAGGACACTCAATTTCTTCCACTCCAACCTTAACACACCATGTATTCATGGAGCTGAC
Source organism: Notoglanidium maculatum (assembly GCA_030068355.1). Classification (NCBI taxonomy): domain Eukaryota; kingdom Metazoa; phylum Chordata; class Actinopteri; order Siluriformes; family Auchenoglanididae; genus Notoglanidium; species Notoglanidium maculatum. The sequence continues at coordinate 160,633 of JAQQZX010000020.1, read as the reverse complement.
TTTGTGCACAGCGGCATTGTCATGCTGGAACAGGTTTGGGCCTCTTAGTTCCAGTGAAGGGAAACTGTAATGCTATAGAGTACAAAGACATTCCATATAATTGTGTGCTTCCGACTTTGAAACACATATACGTGGGTGTGATGGTCAGGTGCCCACATAGCCTACTTTTGTCCATATCATGTACCTAAATTCATCTTATATGATGTATTCGATATTAACTAACCTGCTATTTTCCAAGTCACTTAAAGCATGATTAAGCTTTGTTATGTTTGCCCCCTGTTTTCAGCATGCTGCTCGCGTTTCCATTCAGTTTATTTATATGCGCAAATGAACCACACTTGGAGAGAAGTATGCTGTACATGAATCCTTCTGACGCACGTCCTACAACCTGCAGCCCGTGTGCATTCACTTCTGTGCTTACGTTTTACGTCACTTCCGTGAAGCATGATTCATTTTCCAAACTTTTAAACGTTTTCGAATGTCAAGCAACTCGCTGGTGCGCGCAGTTGCAGGTCGTGTATGCGAAACAGAGTAAATAAAGACTTGTGTGCCAACAGTCTGCGCCCCATGCAACACAAACACTGCAATAACCAAAGCTTCCAAATGAACACCACGAGCTCAGACACACTGACTGTCAGTAAAAAATAATTTACTTCATATGCCAACACAGTGAAAACACAGTCCAAAATATAACTTCTAATTAATTCCAGCGTTTAATCAATGCAAAAATAATGATTATAGTAATAAAAATAATAATAATACGTTTCATTACACCAAATACATACAAACTTAACACAAAGTGCTTGAGGAAATTCAGCCAAGGCATGTTCTTTACAAAAAATAGAAAAGAAATGAAAGAAAGAAAAAAGAAATGAGGGAAAAAGCCCGAGCTTAAAAGGAGCTTTAAGTACTGTGCGTTTGTTTTGGAGGAGGTTTTTCGAGTCACACAAGGGAAGAGTTGTCCATGGCGCAGCCGCACTTCTCCACGATCATGTTGGGAAATTCGGCCACTTCGATTTCGGTGTAATCGCCCTTTTTCACCAGGTACATCATGGGCAGCGGGGCGCTCTCCACCACCGCGCACTTCCTTTGGCCATAAGTGTAAAGACCGCGCTGTGGCTGCCTGCAGCCCCCCGCACAGCGGAACGCCTGATACCCCGCAGGCTCGATCACCCAGTACTGCGTCCAGGTCAGAGCGCGGAAATTAATGAAGTACTCCTCACGGCAGCACACCTCCCTGTTTTTGTTTGGCTCGCAGTCCCCGTGTGAACTAGACAGAAAGGAGGGAATTCAAAAGGGCATTACTCCTTCATACTTTTAGACCAAAGACAAGCAATAAATAATAATAATAATAATAATAATAATAATAATAATAATAATAAAAGCTCTAGTAAATAGGATAAATGCATAAAGATAAAAGCTGTATATAGCTATAGGCTATAATTTCTGGAAATGTAATAATGTAATACAGGCTATAATAACTGCATTAAAATACAACAAAAATTGTGGATATAAATACGTACACCTATTATACCTTTATCTTATGCATCATTTTACTAGAATGCGTGCTTTTAAAGAGGTAGCTTAATGACAGCCTATATCCACACTGTCCACGTGAAAAGCACAAAAAATTTACACTTGAAACCAAACCAGCAACCAGGTAAGGTAACCTAGAGTTTAGCACTAATTTGATAGGCCCACTAACTCAGATCTGGATGAGTACACAGACTTTCTTTAGAGAGCTACACAGACAGGTTGTCATGCTTACCCAAACTCTTCAAGGTTAAGTGTGTAGAGGATGAGTTCTGGTTTCCCCAGGATGTCGCTCGGCTCCTGAGTGGTAAACTGGACGCTCTTGGCCATTTCCGCTGCGTAACTGCCGGGTCTCTCGCCCTCGATCCACACCTCCAGGTGCATGGGTGCGTTCTGCTCACTCTTGGACCAGTAATATACAGCCTGCGTGACATCGAAGCTCTTCCAGCCCGATTCATGGATGGGAATCAACCTTAAGAGAACACGGTGAGCGTGAGCGCGCAGGGCATGCCAGAAAACATGCACTAGTGATACATGAAACGATTCAAAGCGGCATGGCGTGAGCGCCTTACCTGGAGTCGACCAGGGCAGTGCGGTTCGAGCCGTTTCCGAGCACCTCCACCCAGTAAATGCTGACCCGCGCGTTGTTCACCGGCCTCTGACCCTTCCTCTCGGGCATGGAGCGCTTGTGCGGCGCTTTCTTGTACAGCTTTAGTTCGGCCATGGTCACCTCGCTGTTGTCCGGAATCCTCGAGTTCATCTCGAACACCACGTGCTGACGTGTCGTGTCAGAATACACGAACTCCCCAGAGATGTCTGAAACAATTAACACCTTTTAATTGAGCGAGCTAATCGCCCTCGTGATGTGTATAAGATGCCAAGACATTGCGAGCATATATTTCTAAAAGGTGTAACAACAACAATACTACTACTACTACCACCATCACTACTACTACTACTAATAATAATAATAATGATAATAATTTATATAATAGGCTCACCTGCGTTACCCGGGATGCCGCGTAAAATCCCTGCCAAACTGGGCAGAGAGCGACGCCTCCTCTCGTGGTGAAGCTTCAGCATGGACACGTACTTGTGTTTAATGTGCGCCGGCACCACCAGGTTCTCCAGGTCCCGCTTCTGTATCTGAGGAACCTCCCTGAGTCCTAGTTTGTTCAGCAGGGTGTCCTTCATGTCATCGTGCGTAAAGGCGTCTGTCAGTGCCAGAATGAGCGCGCAGAGGAAGCAGGAGGGAAGAACAGAAGCCATGGTTAGCACCGAAGAAGTTCTGAAGTTCTTAGTCCTTCAAGCACAGAGTGGAAATGAAACACTGGCGCTTTGACAGCGAACCTCGCGCTTTATATGCACCCGCGACCCCCAACTGTTCACGCGCTGAAAAAGGTGAAAAGGGAGGGTGTGTGCGTGTGTGTATGTGTGTGTGTGTGTGTGTGAGAGAGATCTTGTAGGAGAGAATTGGCGACAAAATACCAAACATGTATGTAAAATGCTAAAAGCCAACGTATAAAATTGGCCCATGATTCATTCAGTCATTGAATATCCTTGAATTCAAATCTAATCGTTTCCCCACTGTGAGCAATTACTAGCTCTTAGTTTACTCTTTATTAGTTTCTCTGTGTACACGCCATAACTTGGATCACATATATGATTCTTTAAAAGTTATCTATTGGCACAAACTTTTTTAAAAAAATGTTTATGGGCATTATAAAATGAAATCAGTGCAAATACGTATGCACATTCTTCTGCCTTTAAGCCTTATGGATTTTGGAGCATACCTATCCAATAGTCTATCACAATAATTTACTAATGAAAAACCTTCCTTCATCTAAGAAAAAGACTCAAACAGGTGCATGTAATCTAAACTATGACAAATTAATACCATTCAGCAGCTGTATAGTCTCTGATTATTGATTTATTTATCTAAGCATAGTGAATTGGATTTGTTTCCTTGTCCAGGTTGCACTCCTGTCGCTGTACCGCCCTTGTTCTTCATGTGTACATTCCACCGGACATTGTAAAACATTCCTAGTCTGACAAGTGGAATTCTCAACTTATGTGTCTGACAGCCAATTCTGGTGATCAACTTTAACCATAAGGCTCATCATCATCTGATAAGTCTTGAAGGAAGTTGGGGCAATCAGATGTTTATTCCAAGACTACCACCCTGTTTCTACATCCCCAGATTAAAATTATTAGCCAAACAGACAGCTAATCCAGGGAGGCCATGTGGATGTGGATTGGGAAGCTCTTCACAGGTTGGTGATCATCTGATTCCATTGCCAAATTTGCCATGCCTTGTTTGGTCACACAAACATAAGAAAAGGGCCTAGTGGCAGTGAGGGGCCACTGTCTGAGTTTGTGTATTGGCCCCTCTGTTTGCTCTGAGATGTCAGACAGACTGAGGTAGTTTGCAGCAAAGGAAGGACAGATGACATTTCTTGTGGCTTGAGAAGGAATGAATGGAACACACATACAGACACAAGCTTGTTGACATGACCAAGTATTTCCATTTGTGTTTTAGGATTTTATTTATATTTAAATATAGGGCATGCTTTTTTAAGCCTTTGCACACGCGAATCCTGTATAAATGCATGCAAACCTCAAGGTTTTAACAAAAAAGATTGACACTGGATCACCCTAGGTCAAATGCATAGTTAAAATGGAGTGGCCTGTAATATAAAAGGGCTAAGCATCTGGTTGTGAAAATTATACACAGGGTGTCCCAAAAAGTCTGGATCCATAGGCATGTTTTATTACATGAATTAAAAAAATGATTTCAGATAAATAAATGTGGATGGCTTCAAAACAATAGAAGAGTGAATTCAGTGTATACCCAAGTGTCATGAAGTCCAAAGCCATCAATCTGAGCATTTGTTGTAATATCTATATTTAAATAAATAATTGCCTATGGGTCAAGATGTTTGGGATACACTGTAGATATATAAAAGTGCATAAAAGTCTTAGGCACATTCAAAGATGTGCTATAGAGCAAAGATGCCTTGAAAAAGAATGAAATTAAATGTTTTAATAGTATAAAAAGCAGTAATAAAGGAAACAAAGTCAATATTTGGTATGATTTTTTTTTTTGCTTAAAATAGTAGTTTCAGGTACAATGCAGTTTTATAAGTAAAAGTTTTATTGAGTATCTTGGAGAATCTGCCACAGCTCTCCTGGAGACTTTGTTGCACTTGCTTCTTATTTTTTTTTTTTTGCAGGAGCCTTCATTATGGTTTTTGTCTGAAAAGTGCTCTCTTATGTAGACTAATATGCCACTTTAGTTCCTCATATACAGACATTTTTCTGTATCATCTAATTTTGTGACTAACTAATGTTCAGAAATCTAAAATGATGATAATGAAGAAATAAAAATATGTAACAAAGTTTGTACCAAAAATTTTTTGCACAGCACTGTAGCCTATATATCAGCTATATATTCTGACAAAACCATATTCACTCAGCATCCAGCCTGCTCGCTGGTCTCCTTCTCGTCTGTGCTGTACAACACACACACACACACACACACACACACACACACACACACACACACACACACACACACACACACTTCAGCAAATGAGAGAGCCTGGATCCTCTGTGTGATATGTGTCAGTCTTCTCCCCTTCCCCTGTCAATTATCCACAGGCCCTTTGGTCCACACGGGGGAACTTCTCATTCACAGCCCTTAATCAAAGGATAGAGAAGAGTCCCAATCAACAAAACACGTGCTAATTAGCACCTAGCTATTGCATATGAAAAGCACTTCTGTTTAAACGGATCCCCGCCTCTGGTTCATAAAACAACAAACAAAGCCACTGCACTGAAATGTAACGCGGTGATACAGGTAACAAATCGATGTATTTTTCTCTTTCCTGTCGGCAGTCATATACAACCTGCTCAGGTGCATGGCTTAGCCCTTCCCCAACACACAAAAACCCTAACACCCCATAGTACTGCACTATTCGGGCCGTATACAGCGCCTCTCTAACTTTAGCACAGCCTGTTATTGCAATACACGCTATGTGGGCGTGGCTACAGGCTAATAGGGTAAACAGACACTTCCGGTTTAGTTAACTTCTGTCTCTTCCATGAGATCTTACATCAAATGTTTTGACACGAAAGACATGATTAGCACCTTGTTAATGTGTGTGTGTGTGATATCTAAATTTGTTTCATTACCCTCACGTTCAAAGGGGTTCCTGTTACAGGCTCTGCCTCACACGGTGAAATCAAAAATATAAAATGTGTGTAAGTTGAATATTAATAATAATAATAATAATAATAATAATAATAATAATAATAATAATCTGATACCCTAGGTAATGATGGAGTTCAGTTTCCTGATGTCTTGGGGATAAAAATGGTCTCTGGGCCTGCTGGTTCTGGTCCAGATGCTCTGGTACCTCCTGTTTTTCATGAGAGTAGTGTAAATAGTCCATGGATGGGGTGGCTGGGATCTCTGATGATCCTCCAGGCCATCCTGCTGCTTCCTGGTGTGCAGAAACTTTTCATGAACATCAATAAATGGCTTTAGACAGCAGTTTAAGTTCATATGCTACACCTCTACTGTATATGTCCAGTATATGCAGGGTTATTTTAAACATATTTATGATGTATATATGCATGTTCTTGTATAAGAATAAGAATAAAGAGTCGAGTTCAAAACATAGATAGATAGATAGATAGAGGATGTAATGACTGCATAAATTAATTTGCGATGATGAATTTTATGTGTATTAAACTGGGTTTTTTTCAAAGATCATAATAATCAGGGGAATAAGGTAGGGTAGGAAATACAGTTCATTACCCAAGCCTACTTTGTAGTATGGAAAATTTTACTTATTGTTTTGCACATATATAGTTTTAAAGATTGATGTTGTGTATTTTTTTTTTTAAATCCCTTGTACTTGTTACTTACCCTTCAATGATTTTTTTTTTAATTATTATTACTGTGGTTCGTTTTACTGTGATATGTTCATACTGAATTTTAGAAAAGCTAAGTTATGAATTTAGAAAACACTAAAGATTTTATGTAGAGAGCATGTAGATAGTAAACACTTGTGTTTACTGCAAATGTGTTGCAGAATTTGTTTTTAATAATGGCAAGAGAGCTTAGGCAATGTGAAAATTCAAAGCCTGTCCCAATATATCAGAATTCACCCTATTGTATTATATATCTTTGTAATGTACATTAATTTCAATTGATCAATTATTTTGTCCCTGTATAGCCTTTATATCAGGGGCAGAAGATCACAGATTTGATGCTGAATATAAATCAGAATCAATGTTCATATGCATTAACTAACTATGGCCAGAAGATGGCAGTAGTGCTCTTTTTTTCATTAAAATAACCCATAACTTGCAGCTTCTAACCATGCTGTGCTTGTGTTCTGTTAATATGTCTGAGACGATGATTCCGAATGATACACACAATGATTTTCTCTTTTATATATATATATATATAATATTTTTATATAATACAATACAGTGTCAATTTCTGTATCCTGGCAGAATCAGGGCAGATTTATTTTCTTTATCTTTATACTTTATTAGTGTATATGTGTACACTTGTCCTCTTAGATGGAAGAGTCACTGCAAATCACAGGCATGAGGGGTCACCGAATGCTTTAATGAGTATTTTGGTGTGAGAGTGATATCACACTTTATCGCTATATGTACACTATATAGCCAGAAGGTCGCGGACAGCTGACCATCCCATTCATATGTGCCAATTCCAGATTTACTCCCCCTTTTCTGCTGTAATTATAATATAATCTGCTCTGGAATCCACTTTGGACTCCACTCCCCAGAACACACCATGGCCTACAAACCATGGACTACAGTTCCCACCACTACACTCCACAGACACGTTAACACTCGCCAGAGTTTGGATTACGCATACCTGTTCCTCCATTACACTCACAGCACATAAATACAGACTCCAAATACAAACTCTTTGCGAAGTGAACCCTCAGTATGTGTGCTACCTGATGTTAACAAAACTTTGATCCTTGTTTTAATAGTTTGGTTGTATGTTTTGCTTTCTGCTTTTTGAATTTTTGTACCCTGACCATCTACAGTAGTTCGCGAATCACCTGACCTTCTGCATGTCCCTGATTCTGATATTCATTCATGTTTTGAATTTGCCTGCCTTCTCATTTCTAAATAAATATTAGCCTGCATTTGCATCTGCCTCTAGACTGTATCTGACATGACCAACAATTTAATAAAGTGCTGCTGTTTGTGAGGTTTTCCGTTGATTTGGTCACTTTTCTAGATTTTGCACTGTCTAGCTTCTATAGAGTTATTATTCTAGTGGTCAAAAATGGAAACTGCAGCAAGTGCTAATAGAGGCTATTTGGGGCAGGAATCAGGTTGCCCCATGTTTACGTTTTAGTGGATGAGGCATAGACAAGACTGTTAATGACAGGGTTTCCAAACTGGACTAATTTAAAATAATTTGTGGCTGCCAGGATCTTGTTTTATAGCATATCACTGGAATAGAATCTAATACATTTTCACAAAAAAGCAAGTGCTGGAAGTGTGTCTGTAATGTACAAAGCCATTTCTAATGGTTTGAGAATGCTGAGAAAAAGAAGAAGTCTCCCTTTTTTCCATTCAGGTCTTCTGTATGGTTTTTGAGATGTCTTTACGCTGCAAATGATGCTGAAACCTGTCAATCCTGGTTATTGATATACTCAAACACTATTTAACACAGGTACCATTCAAAAGGAGCTGCTAGACTGTAGAGGAAAAGCACTGTGTGAAGTTACTTTTGTACTGATATGAAACCCTTTGTCATTTTTTCCTACACTATGGGATAAAAAAGCAACCCAGTGTACTGAGTCAGCATCCTAACCCAACCTCTCTGGGTTGGTCCATACTGGACCTAGCACTGGGTTTTTCCAATTTGACCCAAATCAGATTATTTATAATGCAGCAATCTTAGCATGTATGGAAGTGCTGTACTGTATCTGCTGGGATGAACATGTCAAGCCTGTCTTCTTCATTCTAATCACTTTTTCCTCTGCAACTTGCAGCATGCAGTTTAAAAAAGAGGGGGGGGGAAATGCTATTTGGAATAAAAAAATGGAAAGTAAAAAAAAAAAAACAAACCCCCAGAACTACAGATAAATTTAAATGGCAAACGTTTCCTTCTGATTTCCTCCCTAATTTAGTCTTGACCAATTTCCACCCTTCAAACCACATCTACCACTTTGGGAGTGTGAAGGTGATCACGTGCTGCCTCTGAGACATATGAAGTTAGGTTAACACACGGGAAAGTGCTATCCACCCCCTTCCACATGGATGAGCTCACAGACGCCCATGATTAGTTACTGACTGGCAGACAGTATGCCATCCCTTCCATCCACTGACAGCATGTAATCTTGCTGTCTTTAGTAAAATAAGGCTTAGATTAACAACCTGTGGCATCATCAGGATTTGAACTTGCAATATTTGGATGACAGGGCAAACACATTTCTGTCATACCACTTGGGATCCTGTAGTAGTGAATTTGAAGTGTTAACCTGGGACAAAAAAATAGAAAAGGTGAAACTGAATAGAAAGTACAGAAACTAAAATATAAAAATTAAAAATTAAAAAAAAAAAGGAAGGGGGGAAGGAATTTTAAAATACATGTTCACTGACTTTGAAACCTTCAAGATGTGCAGGCTTTTGGATTTACATCAATGCCAAACACTTTTGCTTTGCATTAATTTTTATTTTTCTTGCAACTGATTAAGGACTGAAACGGAACGGCGCGTCTACGTCATAATGTCAACGCAGCGATTTCATGATGACGTCCGCCATGATGCTGCCGGATCCTGCCTGCAGCAGTGACGCTACGGCAAAGAGAGAGAGAGAGAAAGAGAGAGAGAGAGAGAGAGAGAGCACGAACGAACAAGGACATGTTTTGAATGGAGCTGTTTGTAGATGGGTTGAATTTCCTAGGAATAAAAAATCGCGTCCACCGAGGAACTATTCATCTGTAGTTGGAATGTAAAGGGGACAAAAAACTAAAGTAGGCTGCTAAGCTTTTTCGCAGAGGAGGGGCGTACGCGCTTTTGTAGCATTGCAGATCCCGGACTGATGCATATTCTTTTTGTGTGTGTGTGTATTAGTGCATGACGGATGAGCGAATATATAGGCTATATTCACATATATAGGTTATATCGAGACCTGAGGAGGTCGCTTTTTTGTTGCAAGCACTGTCCTTTAAAAAGAAGAGGATCCGGAGCAGATTGTAAATAGAAAAGGAAAGAAAACACTTGCGTCTTTGGAGACATCAAATCTACCGACCAAGACAGCCTAGCATATCCTCCTTAATGTGTCTAGATGACGGGAAAATGATATTATGTGTCACACCGGCGTTACAGCAAGGCGTGTGTGCGCGCGCGCGCGTGTCGGATCATGACTGAACTGTTTTAGCTATGCAGCACTTCAGCACTTAAATGCTGAGGTCACACAGAGGTGTCACTCGTGTCGTCCAGTCGAGTTTGGACATTGGATATTGAACCCAAAGGTCATCAGAAGCTGCAGTGCATCATGTCTGGAGAGGTGCGTTTAAAGAAGCTGGAGGAGCTGATGCTGGACGGCCCGGTCCTCTCAGGGGCTCAGTGTCTCAGCGTGGAGACTCTGCTCGATGTCCTCGTCTGTCTCTACGACGAGTGCAACAACTCTCCTCTCAGACGAGAGAAAAACATCCTGGAATTTCTTGACTGGGGTAAAAAAATATATCATGTTACAAAATGCTATTATTATTATTATTATTATTATTATTATTATTATTATTATTATTTTCCCAGCTGTTAGACAACAACTCAGTAACTGAGCATGTAAATAATCTTTATTCCTATACAGTGAGATTTGTTTTGCTACCGTTGCATATCTAGTAACCTCAGGGAAATGTGTGTGACCCACCTCATACAACACAAACCAGGTCAGGAAAGGGGGGAATGACATGACATCATGAACGGTGCATGATAGTGGAATATAAAAGCCACTCACCTTAACCCAGCTGCCTGTTCCTGGTGTTTTGGCCCTAAACAAGGACAGAAGGTCGGCTCACACCTGGTGTTATCATGAGTCCTTAGTAGACAAGTTCAGGTATACAGTGTCTCTAATCAAACATTCCAGCAATAGGACGCATATGACCACATAGACTGCTATCTGTAGTGTGTGCGCAAAAGCATCCCGGACACCAACAAAGGACCAAATGCGTCATTGCCCTAGCTGGAAAATATGTAACCATGACAAAACAATTTGGAAATTGTAAGTTTCTCCACCGCTAGTTTAAGTGGATAAAGGTGATGCTAGCTCCTTTTTCATTTATTTATGCATTTGTTATGCATTTATTTATGCATTTATTAGACCACACAGTCGAAAAATGTTAGAAACAGTCCATACAGATACATGAGAAAGGATGAAGATAGGATAAGACTAACGTAAGAAACATGCACAACATCGTACCTTCAGCGGAAATGATGTACGGAATCTGATCACAAGTGCTCACTGGAGACAGGCTCAGAAAGCCAGGTGTAAACTGCTATGCATTTCAGCTGTTCACTTATGATCAAATCACTTGAGAAGGACGTTGAGACGAGGTGTGAACAGGCAGTTCTGTAGTCCACAATTTCTATTAAGGTATATTACAAGGGGCGTGTAATATCTGGAATACAACATGAATCATGATACAGGGGTTACGATTCAAAGTATTGTGATATTGCAATACTTTAAGCAAGGTGATAAATTGCAACTTTTTAAATCAAATTTTAGAAAACTGTCATAGTATAAAGAACAGGTTTGCTAATGCTAACATTAGCGGTGTGTCTTTATGCTACTTCCTGTGTCACTTCACTTTGTTACTTTGGAGTGGAAGAGACAGACGGCTGAACATCTAGTGGTCAGGGGTTTAAACACAACACAAAATGAACCACTGTCTGCCATTCTTTCCATGTAAACTATTAATTAAAGATCAATACAGTATTTTTGAGACTCGATACAGTATCACAAAATACAACATCATGATAATCAAGTGTATTGATATTTTCTTACATCCCTATATATTACTGTTTGTAAAGAGGAAATTATATCACTTGATACCTTGCTGGCGTCAAGTATTTGTCTTACCTTGACTTAATGATTGGGATGTCAGAACTTGTAATTATGTAACGTTCTACTGTGTTCAAGCTAAAAATCAGGACAAATCAGCTGCTGCTGGTGGTGGTGGTGGTGGTAGGGCTGTTTATAGGAAGCATGGGTACCTCCGTGTTTGTCTTTTGTTAGCAACATGCTAGCCAGCTAATTCTGTTCAGTCATGTATGCAGTCCTCCTCAAAACAGCGAACTGCATATTCAATACTGTATATGTTATAGATTTAAAACGAGAATATGTCTGTATGTTGATTGATCTAAAGCAGATGCTTGTATATATGCATATATAGTGCTGATGCTGATGTGAGCAGCCATATTGATTTAACGTCACTTCATGAATTCAGGGTTGAGTCGACCGTAGTGAGTTTATGTTTTGTTATTCCTAGTTGGAGGTCAGAGATTCTGAATTAGGAGTTTTAGTCAAATGCCGTATTAGCCTATAGCTGTAGAGGCAGGTAAGCATCATGGAATGCACTCAGTAAATAATATATTATTATTGCTATATGTTGCAGGTTGGGCAACCCTTCACATGGTGATGTATATTATCTACTATATACACTCACCATCCACTTTAATAGGAACATCTGTAGAGCTGCACATTCATGCAGTTGTCTAATCAGCCGATCATGTAGCAGCAGTGCATTGCAAAAAATCATACAGATACAGGTCAAAAACTTCAGTTATTGTTCACATCAAGTATCAGAATTAAGAAAAAGTGTGATCTCTGTGAATTTTAATCATGGTATGGTTGCTGGTACCAGAAGGGCTGGTTATAGTATTATATCTCCTGGGTTTTTATATGTTATGGGAATAGTATATATCTCCTGGGAATTTCACACAGTCTCTAGAGTTTACACATAATGGTACAAAAAGCACAGAACATTGTTTAAGCAACAGTTCTGTCAGTGGAAACACCTTGTTGGTAAGAGAGGTCAATGGAGAATGAACAGATTGGTTCAGTTGATGCATTTTGTCTGTATGAAATTAAAAAAAGTTAAGAAAATGTACCACAGGTTTACCATATCTTACATTCTCCCAAAATTTGATTGACTAAACAAAGTCTCTGACCTGGGGGAAAGGATTGTTTGAAATGCAGTGAGCTCTGTAGCAGCACCTGAAGCATCATTTTAACCAAAATAGAGCTCCAGTATCGGCTAAAATGCCCCCCTTCTGCAACCTCTTTCTCAGGCACTGTAGATCACAGAGGTGTGATCTTTTGTCATTTGAAAGTTATTGAAGAGGTCTTTTTTAATGGTTGTGTATCCATAAAACCTTTAATGCACGTCGGTCGCATTTTGATCTAGAAATATACATATATACATTTTAACTCTTAAATCTTTTACGCAGATTGGGTTCTCTGGTGTTTAAATAGTGCAACTGTATTAGATGAATGCAGATTCCCACGATGCACTTTGTCACGTTGTTGTGATGCATTGTTTCAGGATTCATCATTACATATATAATGATATATGCCATTATAATTTTATAAATACAAAATTGGTTGCCTCATGATTTTGAGTGAATGATGATTGCCTGTGTTCACATGTGACATAAAAAATGAATGAACATAGCAAGAAACTTTCACATTGCTTAATAAAATAGAATTGTCTTAATTTTGGACATCAACAGTGTTTTGCATTTTAGAAAGAGTGTGTTTTATGCCAGTGTCACTTGCTGTGTTGTCTATTGCATCTTTCTTCTCTCATGGTACACATGGCACAGTCTGTTCTGACAGCATTAAAGCTTCCCATTTTATTACAGTGGTTTATATTTTGTCCCTACAGTTTAGATAGAGAGTTGACAATTATTTAAAAAATGCTTGATTTGTCGATTTTGGTGATGAGGGACTGGTTGGTGGTGTGTGTAGCTTGTATTCATGGTGGTTTGAAACAGAGCCCAGAGTGAAAGCATCTGTCTCTTCACTGTCTCACATTGTGGGGTTGTTGGATTTGTGCCCTTGTTAGTTAAACTTAGTTGAGTTAGTTAGTTGAGGTTTTCTTCCATGAGATTGACCATAACTTATAGTTCCTAGAAAGTAGTGTTGTTGACAGGACAACTGAAATCTTTGTGTGTACATATATATATATAAGGACATTTTTTAATTTTTAATAATAAGGTTATTTTGTGACATTTTCACTCTTATGAAATACATAATTATAGGATGTCTATATAAAAGCTACTCTTTATCCCAAAGTTCAGGAAAGAGTGTGTGTGGGTTTAAATGTATTTGTGTGCCCTTTTCCTATGGGAAGCTTGCCAGGGCAGAGTCAGGAAGCAGCCAGCGGCCACTGGACACGCGGTGATGTCATACCGGGAAATGGCTGCACATTGTGTTTGTCTTCTTTGTGTGCGCGACTATTTAAAGAGCCTCCGGATAGATCCTTTGCTCATGAGCTCATTAACTGACCTACACACACACACACACACACACACACACACACACACACACACACACACACACACACACATTTCATTCACTCCAGAATGAATGTCCTTAGGCCATGGAGGTTCATCGACTTCACCAGGGACCGTGTGTCCTGTCTCTTTACAACAAACCATTTACATCATGCATTTAACAGTCGTAATATTTCAGTCAACCTGCTCTGTTCAGGATAGAGAATGAGTCAGAGATGAGTTTTGGTTCTCCTAGTCAGGGAAAGCCTTTGTACTACATCTGCATTTGCTCATCATGTGTTCCCGGAGAACTTATTAGTCCTCTCGGTGGACACTGGCCGCTCTGTAAGGATACAGTTATTAAACCTTTATAGAAGGAGTCTCTGATGTCAGGGCTTTGTAAGAGTCAGTAAGACTCAGACATCTGACAGGACAGAGTACTTTGTGCTTTCTGCGTTCTCTGTATTTTTTTCTTCAAGAAAGAGACAAAAAGAGAACAACAACAACAGTTTATAGCTGCTATAGTACAACAGGACTTAACTTGTCCGGTGGACGTTCCAAAGCATTAAATCTAACGATAAATTGTTCCCAAGTACAAAGTGACATTCATTAATCAATAAGAAATTTTAATACTTTGTAAATACTTAGCCACATCACACTACCCCATCGTTGATTATTTTTCTATAACAGCCTATCCCATCGAGCTTTATTCTTTGCATAATAATAGTTCAGTTAAGGACAGGGTCTGGTTTAAGTGGAGTCTTGAAATGCTCATGGTGAAAAATTGGAGTCACATGTACACAAAGAAGAGCCTACTATTCTGTGCTTAAGTGAAGAACTCTGTGGAATGCTGTAAATGGTCAGTAAACATACGCCCAGGCTTAAACTGCAAATGATGATTCATTCCCAATTTGCTCCTTTCTGTGCTAACCAGATCTAGACTCTAGCTATCTGATCATTATTTCACTTCTGAAAGGGTGAATTCATGCAGACTGGATCCACCACGACTCTGACCAGGATAACGCACTTACTGAAAATGAATGAATGGACAAGTTCTGTATCTTTTTACTGTTGTCTCTACATCTAGATTGCAGTATTCTTTATGTACTTGATTTGACTGAACGTATACAGAAGGTGAACACAATGAGCTAGGGCTGAGTGATGAGACAAAAATATCATATCACGATTCTCAAAGGAAGATCTACAATACACAATAGGTAAAGGTTTGCTCAAAAACGTTTTTGAGGAATGTGTCAGGTAAGCAGGCAGGCAGCGGATATAATTACAGGGAAACCAAAAAACACTTGGCAGACCAGATTAACAAAAGGGTATGGCAAAGTCAAAACATTAAGCTCAAAGAAACAAAGGTTTGGCATTAACTCTAAATTGGGTTAACGCTTCACAAACAAACTGAAGAGACGAAGGAACGTAAATAGCATAACTGTGACACAAACGAAACTCAACAGGTGCAAACCATTAAGGATATGTATTTATTTGTTTATTTATTTAAAATTTTTTTAACACAAATAACTCACCCAAAATGGATGTAGCAGGATGACTGAAGTACCACCACGAGCTAAACCTGCCTAAGTTTTTCCTGTAGCACTTGGGGGTGGATGTCCCAGCGTGTGTCCTAGTGTGGAATATTCTCCTGATGGGTTCCTGCTTCGGTGTCACCTGTTTCATGACAGCCTGGTGGAGCTCAAGCCGACAGAGAGTATGTGGGTGAGGTGTATGATCCATTGGCTCACTGGGCCAGCAAACTGTATGCAAACTACCTCACTACCGCAGAACATCCATACCTCAGCGACTCCAGGAATTTTGAGGAAATGTTTAAGTGGCTCTACTGGGATCTCGGGGAACAACCCAAGAAATATTTTGGGGGGAGGACCGAGTGCATCATGGAGCTCCAGCCACGGGCTGGCAAGGTGGTGAGGAACCCCTTCCCAGGCTGAGTGGGTGGACTGCAACGAAGACGTACCCCTGACAGGTCGAGCGAGTGGCCTGCAATGAGGAGCTCACAATGCCTTCTGGCTTCGAGGGTGATGCCATTGCCCCACCTCCTGGCTTCGAGGACGTCATCGTCTCTACCCCACCTCCCGGTTTCTAAGACAGTATCAGTTCTCTGTTTCTGGACTCACCCCAGTACGTGTCCGTATCCATGCCTGAGTCCTTGCCTGGGTCAAAATCCTTTCCAGGGGCCATGCCAACACCAAACTCCACACCTGAGCCCATGACCTCCTAGAGTAAAACCTGGTGCGGCGACAAGCACTGCCGTGCCGGAGCCCAGAGGCCCAAATCCACATGTTGGGGGCTTTGGTGGGCGCTATGGGAGTAGCACCTTTGGGGGGGTTCTGTCATGGAGTTCCCCGCATTCTCTGCACCGTGCTGCCTGGCCGAGCAGCAGCTTCCGGATTTGCAGAGGTGGACTCACTTGGTAAACTCCATTTCCCAGGTCCCAGGACTGGGGGACCACGTGGGCAGCCTGAGTATGCTCAGCTAAGCAAGATTAAAGCTGATTGACTAAAGACTCCTCGTGCACATGATGTCACCAGTTATTATTAAGTAAAGTTGTCTTTGCAGATACTCTGTTTTTTACCAACAGAATAGCCACTCCTGCTCATGCATCCAGCCTCTTCACTCCCAGCCTTCATCCAGCACTGTGTGACAAATTACAAAATTTTAACACATTAGCTCTTTCTGGTCAGTTTGTAAATATATTTCTTTTTAAAAAATGATTAAAAATTCTGAAAAGATATCACAATACCTATAATATCTCTAAAAAGCATAGTGTTTTTATTATTAAAATAAATGGCCTTTAACTGGACAGCATTTGTCTCTGAACACTTAAATCAGTGTTTGGTTTCAGACAGATCGCTTAAATTTTTTTTGAAGATTCCCAATATTTAGTCACATGGTTAAATCTGTTTTATACAGCAGCGCAGTTGAATTCTCGTATCTGATTGGTCAGAAAGTTTGCATGATATAAGGGACCATGTTCAGACAAAAATATTAATTTAAAAATTATTTGATTGTTTCTGCTAATGATGTGGTCCATAGCAACAGAAATAACATAATAAATAATAAAATAAATAAATATTAAAATGCCATAATTGAAAAATGCCTTAGGCAACTTTTTATTATTGCTAAAATGTAAGTGAGATCAGGAACAAACATATCTCTCGGATGTTCCACAATATTAAGTTTAACTATAAATCAGTACATTTTGCATTGCATCATTCTATAAAAAAGCTAAACATAATCATTGACAAATTTGCTGTGGTATAAAAGGAATAACACTCCACATAATTCATTATTCGAAAGTAATCCACTTTGTGGATGTATTGCGCTGCATCACCCCCACCCAGTCTGTCATGTGTTATTCTTTATTTAACATCATGCCACCTGAGAGAAAGCACCTGGAACCTGCTTGCGAGTTATTAATCAGTTTGTTCATCTGTGAAAGGGTTAAACCCTGAATCTATTTCTGTTTGTATAAGATTGAAAAGCTAGTGAGCTAAATATTAGATCTGGATTCGATATTAAATCTAATGCTAATGTGCAAGATTTTTTTTTTCATGAAACTTTTGAAAATATACAGCAGTAGGTTTGGACAAATGATAATGCATTAGCTAGCCCACCAGGCTGTGTGTTCACTGTGCTGCCCATTCTCATGTTTTTGTTGCCTGGAAACTGATTATGCTAAAAGTGGTTGCGCTAGTCGCAATAACGTATGACCAGTTAATGAACTAGTTACGTGTATTAATGCAGACTAAGGGACATATATGTGTATGTGACTTCCCGTGTAAGGGACGACTGCGCAGCCACAGTCCTCACCCTTTCCTGATTAAGTCTATCATATCACTGACCTTCTCCACAGAATCATTAGCAATAGTTACGCCTTTGATCTGTCATTTTCTCTGCTCATATTGCATGTAAAATATATTATTTGAGTTTGGATAGACTCTTTTATTTCTCTCGGGATGTCTTTGTGATACATTTTGCTTGGCTCTGTTTCGTCGGTTGTGTAAATATCGCCTGTCACACACGCACGCTTATTAATCCGCTGAGTAAAAAAACATCTCCTGTCAGCCAGCTCGCTCCTCTGCTGATACGTATAAACACAGCACTGAGGTACACCATGTTTACACACACATTCCAAGTGGAAATATTCAAAAGTCAGTAGGAATTAGGATTTATTTTCTTTCTCTGGTTGTTGAACCTACTTGTCCGCCAAGCAGATATGCGTAAAGGAATCTAATTGCCTGCAGCATATGAAAGAAAGCTGCTTGTCTGGGAGTCTGGGCTAGTGGTTTCTCCACCCCAGAGCGATACTTTAAATTTTGGAAGCCCTTAATAAACAATGAGGGAATTATTGCTATGTAAAATGATATATTTGGATATGTGGGGCCTTTTTTAATGTCTGCAGAATGTGAGATTTTTCCTGGGAAAGGTAAATGCAGTTGTATATTTTGACAGTGACACAGAGGATCAGTTTCCTCCTGAACATTTGGCGCACACGGACAGGTGGTAATAGAATGGTTTAAAGCGGATTTTTTTGTTTTTCCCAGTGAATGCTTTTAGAGAGGTATTCCTCTACAGTGTGCATGGTGCCTGTATGTTGTCAATGCTGAAAGTATTTCTGACACACATGGGCTGGTTTGGGCTTTGGGTGTTGCGTTTGAACCTTTAGGCGTAGCTGTAGGTGAAGCATCGCTGCATTCTGTTCAAGCATGAGCGGCTCTGGATGGGGGTGGGGAGAAGAAATCGCTGACTCAGAGCTCCAGTTTGCAGAACAAGGACATGCACAATACACACAGCTGTTCCTGTCTCCTCGCTCTCTATTGCTGTCTTTTACATAGGTACAAATATATACACATGAATAGTATAAAGAGTTGCCTACATGCTTGTCAATACATTAGGTTTTTTCTCTTTCTCTCTCTCTCTTTATATTCATATGGGTGTATATGCTTGGTTTAGTCTGTTTGTCTTTGTGGCTGTCCCAAGTCTCCATTAGCGAGTGCGCTTGACAGTACTGAAGAGCTGGTGCTGTTCGATGTCCTCTAATTGTGCTGACTTGCTATATTGAGCAGGAAGGGATCAGCTGGCTGTGCTGTCATTCGAATTGATCTAAATTGTGTGTGTGTGAGTGTGTGTGTGTGCAGTTCTCCTAGTGCTATGCCCTTCTTTTTAGTGCATTGCTGCAATACAGGATCAGCCAGTCTATTTTTGGGGACACTGCACCGCATACAGAACGATGCTCTGCTGCATCCTAAATAATTCCCTCCTTCAGAAGGCAGACACAATTTATCATCTAGTAGGAGATGATCGTTTTATTTACAGCCTATTGGACACGTCTCGGTTTTCACTGAGGTGAGACAGCAGTAGATGAGCTCTTATGAGTATTATCAGAATCTGTACGATCAAGATTGCGGTCATAGAACATGCAGCATAAAGGGAGTCTTATCTCATAGGGATGGTAAATACTTCAGCACTAGAGCGTCTTCATGTTGCTATGCAGAGAGGGGGTTAATGTGGGTGTGAGGCGTGCTATTCCCCGAAACTTTACCACGTGAGTGTTTTGTTGTCATCAATGCATGAATCAACCTTTAGGTGTGTGGTTGAGGTGGTGAGGGAAGGTGTGACCCCTCTTCCAGGGTTTCATAATAAAATTGCCAAAATAAGACTTTAATCTGACTGCAAACCAAGCATCACTCACATGCAGCACTATAATGAGCACAAAACATGAAAAAAAACCCTGTATTTCATAGAGAGTATGCAGTGGGCATATTATTCTATGTTCTCTATTAAGACATGAGTTTTTCTATTCTTAAAAAAAAAATTCCAAATCAAAGTTTCCTATCAAGTGGACTTTCACTATGCCGTCTCCTCGCCTTCACTTGTGTCCAACCAAACCCCACAAACGTGACAGCTATGAAGTGTTAAATTATTGCAGTTGGCTTAGGTTTTATTTATCATGTGAATTTGTGATGCATATTTGTTAAGTGTTTTATATTAATTCATATTTATATATGATATATGATTTATATATATATATTTATGTAGATAGTATCATTTTAGCACCAGTATCAGAAAAAACCCAAATTATACCCAATGCAAAACGTCCCTATGAGAGGAAATGTCTAATCATGCACAGTTCTGTAATGCGATGTTGCTGTACTTCAACTTGAACAAAGCTAAGGTCTGGTTTATACTTCTGCGGCCATGTTTATGTACATCATCTGCCTTCATACCTGCATATAATGCGTATGTATCTATTAATATAAAGTTCACTGCAGAAATAATGAGAAAACTTCCTGTTTCTTAGTCATAGATATCAAATGAAACTCATTCTGAGTATATTATATATACACTATATACACACGGTGAAGGTACAAAAACGGCATGCAGAGAGTAATCCAATAGACAAGCAGGGGTCGAGCGATCAGCAAACAGAATATCAAAGGTAATCCACAACTCAGAAAACAGGAACAGAGTCCAAAACACTGAATACAGAAACACGGGTATATCAAGGCTTGGCAGTAGTGTCCGTGAGGGTAAAGCTAATGCTTCACGAATCCGAAGCGCAACCGAGAGTCCTTTTAAACATGACATGATCAGTCCATTGATGAGATGCACCTGTCTCTGCCGATTGGCCTATTGGCTGGGAGCAGGTGGTCATGGGAACTGTAGTCCTTAGAGGTTCGCGCAATAATGCTCTTCTGCGCTATGTGCGACAGAGATAATGAAAGCGCGGTGCATGCGGCCAAGTCCACAATGCACGCCGCACTTGTAGCGGG
Organism: Notoglanidium maculatum; assembly: GCA_030068355.1. Lineage (NCBI taxonomy): Eukaryota > Metazoa > Chordata > Actinopteri > Siluriformes > Auchenoglanididae > Notoglanidium > Notoglanidium maculatum. The sequence goes on along the minus strand of JAQQZX010000020.1, from coordinate 139,737 downwards.
GGGCAGAATCATGACAATAGCATTTGTTGCACGTCCCAGTGTGAGAATTATTTCGAGTGAAATACAGCCAGACTTTAAGCTGTTTAACTTTAGGCATTTTATCTGTATAGAAGTTAGCTACTAGCTAACAGTAGCCATCTGCTGCCATCAGAGCAAGTGTAATGTTAGTGAGCACCTGAGATGCAGTGATGATTGTGTAACGTCTGTTTCAGAGCACCAGAGGCAAATATCTCAATCCACAGCTCAGGCACTTGAAACAAGGCACCGGAATCTGTAGTGCGATTGGGTCTAGTAGATCAGATCGCATAGGAACAGGTGCCATATTGGCACTGGGATTTGGAACCCAACCCTAGGGATGCATGGAAGTAGCCAATAGCATTTTTAAAAAGGATTTGATTATAAAATGTTTCCTCTGTGGTCCCAAAATGTTGACATCCGGGCAGCTATAACCGAACAGTCTGAGTGAGTTTCTGTTAGATTCAGATAGCGTTAGATATCATTTGAATTTAATCGATTCTGATTCTGATTCTGCTAATCGATTCCGATTCTTATCGATTCCAAAATTTCTGTTCCAAAATGGTAAAAAAAAGTCAAATGTTTAGATAACAAAACATGACTTTTGACTATTTACAACTTTAATTAAAGCATGTTGACTGCATTATTGTATTTATGAGACTATTTTTATCTGAAAACATAAGCAATTACAATAAAAATGGATATACGGTTATGGAAAAAATGAAGAGACCACTTTTAATGATGAGCTCGTATTAGATTGAAAAACTTTCAATTAACACATTTATATTGAAATCCCGTTTGGAGGTATGGCTAGTGAGGCACAGGGGGCTTTATTTTGAAATCCCATTGGTGCTGTGGTGACAGGGACTTTAATTCTGAAATAGCCTTGGAGCCAAAGTGAGCTGGACAGGGTGAGAGAGCCACCACGACACATCCTCCCTTGTTCATGCTTTATATTTTTGGATAGCTTGCAGATATGTAGCCTTTGTTTGACAATATCATTTATTTTATTAAGGGTTATTACAGAACTGAGCAGAACCGAAATCCTACATATATTTTTTATTTTTTTACAGGTACCATTTTTTTTATTCTTTTTACTGTTTCTAACAATCTTAATTTAATCTAGCGTAAATATGAAAATGATTCTGTGTCGCAAAACAAACAGAATTCTCCATGCAAAACTGATTAATAAGCAAAAAAATAACATGACAGCCAATTCAGTAACACGTAAATGTTAACTCAAAATGAAAAGTGTAGGTCTTTATCGCTCACTGCTGATTAGACATGCCATATAAGTATCATGAGGAAGGAGAATTCAGAATTCTTTAGTCTGTAGTGTAGTTAGCCTAGCATACAACCCACTTGGCGGATTTTCAGCATTTGCATACTTACACGTGTTCTCTGCAAAGTTTCAACGTATCCAAATGAGTAGCATTTAATTAAAAATAAGCATGATTTATTTCATTTCATATTTCCTCCCACTGTAAACATCCTCCACCTCTCTGTTTTGCGTGATCTCTCAGACTCGAGCATGCAACAAGCATGTGCTGTTCCGCAAGGACCTCCCCTCCCTGTTTCCCTTTCATGAGTTTGTTGTTGCATTTTAACATACTGTGGCTTGCAAAAGTATTCGGCCCCCTTGGACTTTTCCACATTTTGTCACATTACAGCCACAGACATGAATCTATTTTATTGGAATTCCACGTGAAAGACCAATACAAAGTGGTGTACACTTGAGAAGTGGAACGAAAAT
>JAQQZX010000020.1:103445-129336 GCA_030068355.1 Notoglanidium maculatum | reverse complement strand
GTGCTTTATAGGTCAGCAGTAGTATTTTATAATCTGTGCGAAATTTGATTGGGAGCCAGTGCAGCGTAGATAAAATAGGGGTGATGTGCTCAAGTTTTCTTGTTCTAGTAAGGTCCCTTGCTGCTGCATTTTGGACTAACTGAAGCTTGTTTATGATCCTACTAGAACATCCAGACAGTAAGGCATTGCAATAATATATATTGTATAATAATATAATTATAATATATATAATAATAATATAATATAATATAATATAATATAATTATAATATATACACATAGTAAAGCTTGTAATCATAAAAATTAATGACTTCCTATAGTGATCTTCAGTCATCATGAAAATCATTCATTTGTAATGAGATGGAGAGTTACTGAATGACCAAATGACAGAGTAAAGTGGGTGGAGCTACACAAAGAAGTTGAGCTTAATTTACATTTATGTAAATAAGAAGCAAAGCTACAGCATGTGGCAGGTTTTTTTGGTTCCTATTAGATATATGTTCCTAGAAGGAGCACCTGAACCTGTCAATAATAATAATGTGTGTTGATAAAAATTAAAGTGTGTTGATGTGAACACTTGAAGTGTTTGATGAACAATGCCTGTTCTATTAGAACAGAAAATAGATAGCAGCGATCAGGAAATGCAAACAATGTTTGTGATTTATTGCAAATGGATACAATTTATACACGAGTCCTTTCCCTCCAGTTATTGTATATTGCACTAGCCAGGCAATCATAGCAACCAGCAGTGAACTTTAAGTGATTCAAGTGACACAGTGTTTAAAAAAAAATCAAACAAGAACAAATAAAGCAGGTGTAGATATTTCGAAATCTTATCCAGTCACAGTCACGCTGTGAGCGTGAAATGTAATACACTGTTTACGCTGAAGATTTAAACCTTGAAAAAGAGCCGCTCATGAATAAATATAATGTAAAGCAAATGCCAGACTGCTTTGGTGTAACAGGATTTTCTTCACTCAGACAGACACATGTGTGATTGTTGCTGTAAACCTGATGCTGTAAATACACAGGAAGTGACTTGCTCTCGTTTGATTAAAGACGAGCACCGGTAGCTCCAAGCTTTGCTGTGATTGATGTGTTTGTGCTCGTGAAGGGTGGGACTTTAATCAACCCTGCAGAGAGAAACACACATCCCCTCTCCACCCCAACACCCTCTAAAACACATAAACACATTCTCACATGCGTTTATGCACACCCCCACTGCACACACACACACACACAAACACACATACACATGTTCTATTCTTGCTGTGATAATTGCATGCTGGGTTTGGGGTTAGTGGGTGAAAGCGGTGAGGCGGTAATGATGGGGTGAAAGGTGTGGTCAGTTTGCTCCCGTGAGAGTTTGGCACATCTCGCTATAGGAGGGTGGGGACGGTGTGGTCAGCTCCCCTGAGACCAGAGTGTGTATGAGAGGGTGTGTGTGTGTGTGTGTGTGTGTGTGTGTGTGTGTTTGTGTGTGCTGAGTAACATGTAAAAATAACTACTGCACAAGCATCCTTGATGTATATTTGCATTTCGGTAAAAATAACGCAGACAGAAAGAAAATAACCAAATTGTGGTGCACTACAGGACACAGTGCACCAATAAAGAAGAGAGTGTATGAATAAATAGTAAATAAATTCAGGCTAGAAATGGCAGCATAGCACACACTTTCTCTAAAAACATTCCTATTAAGCCAGATATGGTCCTTTACAAAAGTATTGGAACAGCAAGGCCAATTATTGGGTTTGAGATCAAAAGATGAATAAGAAGTTTCATCTTTTATTTCCTGATTTACATCTATTCAATTCAATTTTATTTGTATACCGCTTTTAGCAACAGACATTGTCACAAAGCAGCTTCACAGAAGTGACGTCTAGATGTCATAAACAACCTTTGGTGGCAGACTACCCAACTGTTAGGTGAGCAAACGTATTAGAACAGATGTTTATCATTTCTTAGCTTCTAAATGGCTTGTTTTTCTCCCATAGACAGCTTTCTGATCTTCATGTTGGTTTACCTTTATTTTAAACAACAAATGCAGTATTCACAGGTCAAACCCAGGGCTGAAACCAAGAATAGACATTCAGAGTTATTCATTGTTTAAACAATCAATCGATCTGTGCACATCTGGGAAACAAGAAACTCCTGTCAGTCACATGTTCCAATATTTTTAATCACTTCAAAACTGGGTGACTTCAAACAAAACATGTTTAACATGTAGATGTAAACATGAGGAAATGAAAGCTGAAATTCTGGTCAATTGTCTCATATTTGTCTTTTGATCTCAAACCCAAATGTCTTAGTGTATAGCAAAAACAAAAGAATTGGCCTTGCTGTTCCAATACTTTTGGATGGAACTGTATTTTAAATAATTTCTGAATAAACAAAACAAAGCGTTGTGATGGAAAAGACAGGGGGATGGAGGAAACCCAACCAATATTAACAGCAGCAATTTCATTACCACTGAATGATGACTTTAGACATGGAAAAAAAAACTGATAATAGTTGCTCCCGATAATATTTGTTCCTGTTTTAGATTTAGATTTGTTCAAATTCCTCCATACACACCAGCCTCATGCCTAAGATGAAACGATTCTCTTCATGATTCTCTGATTAGCGCAAAAGTGTTCATACTGGAGAGAGAAGTGCAGTGTTTAAGAGCGGTGCTCTCCTGCCCCAGATATTTGCATGAGGTCCTGCTGTGCTCAGTAAACCCTCAGCAGAGAGGAGTGGCCCGTGTTTCTGTAGCCACAACTGAACCTTCTCCTCCAGACACAGCTGTATCTGTCCCTTTGTGTGTGTATATGTGTGTTTGGGGGTGTGTGACCACTGCACTGTGTGTGTGTGTGTGTACAGCAGGATATTGACCTGAGCCATATGCGCATTGTATTATTGATCAGTGCCATGTGTGATATCGCAGAAGCTGAGCTGAGCTCGATTTTGGTTAACAAAACCTAACGACTGCTCCTTAAAACATCATCGCATGACACACTCGTTATGCAGATAACCTAGCAAAGAGAGAAAGCCTCGGGCTGCAACGCATGCAGATGAGCTCAGCAAGAGGTTAATTTATTGGATTGAGAGATGTATCATGGAAATTTGTTGCTTAAATTCATTGCAGTGTTGCAGTTTTAATCGTAAATCTACAAAGCAGATAATTGATTTGCCAAATAGACCAGCATTAACACCCTGCCACACTCACTTCCCATTCTTTGTCTTTTCTCATTCTTTTTTCTTATTCGTATCCTGGGTTACAGGAAGCACACCCACGTGGCTGTAACAAATGGATTAGCACCGCAAACCACAACAGGATCATGACCCAAGCTCGGTGTTGATGCCAGATGAGCATCATGTCTGGCTATATTCTGATCATTTAGATGTCGTTATTAGACGTGGTTAAAGCATACAGGCTCTTTCTTTTAAAATAGCTTACATTTGGGTTTACCTCATGCTCAGGTTCTGGTTGTCTGCTTGTCTGGTTGTTGCTTAAGAGATTTCATATAGTCTTCTGCTGTAAGGAAGGTTATGTTAGCACTACTTGCTAATTTCCACCCCAACCTCTCAACTCTCTTGCTCAGTGCAGTTGTTAGAAAATACTGAAAAAGGGTACTTTCAGAAAAAGAAACCGCTGCAGCCCCTACAAAGGTTTATAGCATTAGTTCACTATTCATCTGGTTGCTTGGGTAGAAAGTCTATCCAAACAAATGACACTCACAGCTAAACCAAAGTAAACACCTTAGTGTTGCTAATCATGTAGCTAGCATCTTGGCATACAGACTAGTTGGGACTAGAGGACACATGCACAATATTATTTTGAGAAAGTAAATAATAACATTTACATTTTTTAAAAGGAACAAACTGTATTTAGGTGGCTGTTCATATGCTAGCGCTCGAGTTTCCTATATGGGTTTCCTCTGGGTCCTCCAGTTTCTTTTCATCTCCCAAAAACAGGCCGATACTGTGGCTTGGCTGCGAGAAATTGCCCCTAGGTGTGAATGAGTGTGTGAAGGTGTGTGTGCATGGTGCCTTGTGATGTTCCGTCCATGGGGTATTCCCACCTCACGCACAGTGTTCCCAAGACTCTGGATTTGGATGAAGCACTGACTGAAGACGAATGGAAGTTAATATACTTGGTAGATCTTGAAGTATATAACCTGTGCAGTCCAGTGGTATTTCTCTGAATGTTTTCACTTATAGACGGACAGACGTACTTTATTGATCAGCGAGGAGAAATTTGGGGGGTGTAATGATTTTTCAGCATCACTGTTAATGTGTGGACTCCGTACTGACTCTGTATGATCTGTACTTGCTGCTACCCTAATATATCAGAAGGCTGTAACATGTTAGAAAAGTCAAATCTTTGTAAGAATGTCATTAAAGTTCGCATTTTATAAATCTGTTCATTTGTTAGTTACGTTTGCGTGTTTGGTACGTCGCTCAGGATGAGAACGTATGTTAAATGTCTGTTGGACTAAGTGACGAGTCCTTGTGAAATGCTCCTGCATTGATTGGCTGAGGCACAATAACGATTCGTTCACACCCACATTAACGTATTAACATCAGTGGGAGCCTGTTTGTTTATTTCCTCAGTGCTTGTTGATGACTCAGTGTTGATGACTTCCAGCTCTGTAATTGGTTTACTGGCAACTCGTCTACCTCACACTGTTATTTTAAATATATGTTTTAGGAGATATTTTTAATGATGTGCTGACACATTCAACAGCAAAGAATGGAATCATTTAGGAGCGAGTGTAGGGATGCACCAATAACTGAGTCCTGATAACCGAGTCAGTCTTGTTAAACATCAAAGGGGCCATGATGCGCTTCGAGACGCTGAAGTTGCCCATGTGCAGAGCTTGTTTTGAGTCAATCAACATCACACATAAAATATCACTATGAATCAGTGGATCGGTCTGGAAAATATGCCAAATCTGATCTACTCTAGTGTTTCAGGTCAGTTTCTGCATCAACTCAGTGTCAGAGCTACTTACTCACGATCGTGGTTAGAAAATACTCACGTAATTGTACTTTGTCAATATACATAAGAATTATTTTAGTTACATTTTTAAGAAAAAAAAACAAACTTATGTTTTTTTTTAGAAATATTTCAAAGTACTCATTAAAAATCTCAGCGGTCACTTCTCTCCTTTGTACACTGTATATCGAGCGAATGGGCTCTGTTCAGCGTCAAATCATTTCAGCTTAGCATCCAATCAAGCTCATCACTGCAGAGTGTTATTTCATCATCTGCAGTGACCTTCTCTTGCTACACAATGTAGTTAGCTATCGGTGTGCGTGTGAATATAGATAATCCACCAGACTGCAGTGTAGAACTTGAGCATGCACACCCTGGCCCTACCTCAGCAAAATATTTCAATATGCCGGTTTGAGCAAAGACTTGGCTGAAATGTTTTGTCTCTTGTCTCCATGGAGGACACAAATTCCATCTAATTTGAAAAAGTGTTATGTAAGTTTTGCTAATTTGCTAACATAACACTAACTAACTTAGCATGTTTTTTACTAATGCCAGATTATCAAATTCTAGCGAATGGTAAATATCGCAAATTTGCAGTTGTTGAATGATGTTTTCATGCAAAATTCAGGTTATTCCAGCAAAAATCACCTCACAGTTTTAGATAAGTAATATAAGCTGCTTTTGGCATGAAAACTTTACATTCAGTTAGATTCATCAGTTAAAACTAGGTACATTCAAAAATAGCAACTTTTTTACTTTTGCTTGAGTGCATTTTTTTTGACCTGCATACGTTCTCATTTATCTATAGAGTATATGTTCAGGTAATTATTATTTCACAGTACTTTGTCCAAGATGTAATGTTTTGATGCCAATTATATTAGATCAATTATCACTTGCATATGAAAAGAAGAGTAAATAAGCCAACAAACAGTTTTTGTCTACCATACCTGAATAAATAAGAAAATTCATCGTGTGACATTATGGGTTTTTGTTTTTCTTGTCTTGGTTATAAGCTGTAGGTCTTTATGAATGAAAGCTTGGGACCATAGGAACTATGGAGTTCCTCACAGCTGTATCAACATCCACATATTTCTCGATTGTAGTGCTTAACAGCAGGAAGTGGCAATCATCTCATCTCAATTCAAAACACACACACACACACACACACACACACTGGCCACACTTATGCTAAACACTCCATTGCCGCTTGTCTTACTCAGCAAAGTTAATAATCAACAGCTTTAGAAAAAAAACTAAGCTTCAACCAAATGCTGACTCATTTCTTTCATTATGGTGGAAACTTGGGATGTACACACGTGCACATAAAGTGTAAATGCTCTTAATGGCTACATTTATTGCTAGCGGTTAAGAATGCTGGTTAACAATGTGCTATTATGACGCTATTAAACACATAGTGTGTATGTGTTTATGTGTGTGTCCACATTAAAAGCTTCATCTATGGCATTAGTCATGTACTGAAATATAAACTATGCAGTATGTTGAATGATACTGAGAAAATTAGAATGAGAAATTAGGAGACCTTTTGCCTTTTGAACTCTAAAAAAATAAAAAATTTGGTGTCTGTTTAACTGTGCACACTAAAATTCACCCACAAAAAGAAAAAAAATCAGTCTCTCAGTAAGCTGTCATCTGAGCAAACGCACAAACAGCTCGAGGAAATGAGCATGCAAATAAAAAGTAGTTAGAAACTTGCTCGCTCTGAATTCTCCCGTGATCTGTCTGTCACCTCTGTTTTAGTACAACTCCTAAATAACATATCAGCAACCGTGAGAAAACACAACACAAATGTCAAACCAGGCGGCCTACAGTCTTGTGTTATTTGTTATTTTCATATATATATATATATATATATACACACAAAATTTTGTGTACTATATTATGCCATGCCGTAAAGCTGACTAAAAGGACTACACAGTTAAGTTGTAATTAAATGAGACTAAATGTTGCCAGATGTGAAGTTTGGGCTTTGATTTCTGGCACGCATTTTGGTGGTGGGAAAATATGACAAACAGTTATGATGAATGGAGACAAGCATACTTCTGGACATTCTGCAGCGTTAAAATCAGCTTTGGAATGCTGTAATGTTACTACATTTCCTCAGTTATATGAGCCTGATGCTGTTAATCATGAATTAACCAGTTACATTCAATGTTATGGAACATCCACAAGACAAGTTAGTTTCTGTTATCACTTACAGCAGCTTTTCTTCCTCTCCCATGGCCAGAAAATTACTGACTAAGTGTTTTAACTCTTTCGTACGTAGCGTTCACATTTCTGGACAGTCAGGTTTAAGGCAGTTTGTAGATCTCCAAATCACATGACAGCATTACTGTAACTTTCCACATAAAATTTCAAATAACATTAAAAGAAAAATCTAGGTGCCCGCCTCCCGATTTAACTTTTTTGCATTTCCTTTTTATATTCTGTTACTCCACAAGCCTGTTCGTAATATATACTTTTTTCCTTTCTCCTTGATTGGTATTGAAGCCTGTTTTACATCACTTCATTTGAAAACACTTGGAGAACATAAATCAATTTACAGTGGTTTCCTCAGGGATTGGTACACTATACAGCCCACAGGTTTGTGGACACCTGACCATAACACATATTCAGATTTAGATTTAGATCTAGTAAAGGAAAATTGTAATGCTACAGAATACAAAGACATCTTATACAGTTGTGTGCATCCAATTTTGTTCACTTTGCTCACTGTAACCTGCAACTCAACTCCACCACTGTGGCCTCGTTTATTACATTGCTCTCCGTCAGCTTTACCACCCTGCTGCAGGACACTATGTAGCTCTTATGAATTATTACTTCCAAAAATGACATGCAGAATGAACAAGCATATTACTGGTTGATCCTAAATTCCTTTCTTCCATGAAATTCAATTTATGGCTTTCAAACCTTAACATGCCTTTATTATGTACCAAATTGATCTGTGATTTCTCTTTCACTGGGTCTCCAGCTACAGCGCAACCAATTTCTTTAAGTTCTTACACAACACACATGCAAACAGCACATGACACAATATAATCATTGGCTTATATTTTATCATACAACTAGATGATCATATTCAATGCATAAAATCCATGCTGTAGTTCAGGAGTTTAAATGTAGAAACTCCAGCAGAGGAAGGAGCTTTATAGCTTTATTAGCATATGGTTTTGCAGAAAACAAACTGAAAATGATGTCTTTATTGTTGAGTCTCTCCCTTCAGGTAGAGCATTTAAACTTGATTTTGGTCCTTTTATTAATAATGTGAAGGTTTTTTTGTGTTTTTTTCCATGCGTCTATGCACTAACAGGGATGTCAAGCCTGACAACATCTTGCTGGACATGAATGGCCACATTCGCTTGGCAGACTTTGGTTCCTGTCTCAAACTCACAGTGGACGGAACAGTAAGTCCATCCCTATTGGGTGCTGTGTTATTGAGCTCTGTTACTGATCACCAGAGCTTAAGGGTCAGTGATGGTTTCTTCGAGTAACTCTGAGCTGTGGTTCACTCAGGTGCAATCCTCGATTGCAGTGGGAACGCCAGACTACATCTCTCCTGAGATCCTGCTGGCCATGGAAGATGGGAAAGGAAAATATGGGCCTGAGTGTGACTGGTGGTCTTTGGGAGTGTGTATGTACGAGATGTTATACGGGGAGACGCCCTTCTACGCTGAGTCGCTACTGGAGACGTACGGCAAAATCATGAACCATAAGGTGGGCATGCCATGGGTTAGAACATTTGATAAGTTACAGGTAACTCAGAGGTGTTCTTCAATCACTGTCTTATTAATTTAATTTAATTTAAGTTTGTTTTTTAAGCAGATCCAGACACAAAAACGAGCAGGTTCCTGTTTGTCTTAAAATGTTTAAGTTTGCATTAATTCTGCTTTAGTCACCTCATCTCCTCAATGAGATCATTATCTCTTTTCAGCGGCTGAACGCTCTCTAACCCTTATCCCTCCCGTGAACGGTAGATTTATAACTGAGTTCCAGAACACACCAGTACATCTAAATACACCCAAACAATTCCCCAAAACATCAACTATAACTAAATACTAAGCACCATTCACAGAAAACACATAAACATCAATGAACAAACTCCTGCCCGCAAGCACGCCAGGAAAACCCCGCCCATCCCGGAAGTGTCGCTAGCAACGCCGTTACAATACTTTAAAGACCAGTAGAAGTGCTAGTCCAGTAGAAATACCCTTCACCTGCTGTAAACAAATCTGATATGACATATTCATATATTTCACCTGCTCTTGTAACTCATTTCATCTTGACCTCTTTTTGCTCCACAGGAGCGTTTCCAGTTCCCCATGCAGATCTCTGATGTATCTGAGGAGGCCAAAGACCTAATGTGCAGGCTGATTTGCTCTCGTGAGCACCGGCTAGGCCAGAACGGCATTGAAGACTTCAAAGGCCACCCCTTTTTCTCAGGCATCAACTGGGACGACATCCGCACTTGCGAGGCTCCGTACATCCCTGAAGTCAGCAGCCCCACTGATACCTCCAACTTTGATGTGGAGGATGACTGCCTAAAGAATTCAGTATGTAGTGGAAATTCATGTTTTATCCTTCACTGAGATCAGTTAAGCCTAAAACAGGAAAGCCTAGTTACCCTGCCAGTCTCTTTTGCTGTTTCCAATTTGAGACAGACAATTCAGAAATCTATTCCTCACAGTCTCCTGCACACATTCAGCCCTGTACAAGGCATTACACTTTCAGTCTTAGGTTTGCTCAGATTATCCTGTCTGATCACATTTTAGTGCTTGGCATTAGTATTCACCCCCTTGAATCTTTCCACAGTATGTATTGATACAATCAGGAATTAAAATGGACTTTTACCATTTGATTTACCGTAGCATTTGAAGGTGAGAATTATTTTATTGCCACACAAAGTGTAAATAAAACAAAAACAGTCAGATTTTTTTGGTTGCATAAGAGTTCATTCATAAACAGAGGTGGAAAATAATAAGCTATGCTCTCATTACACTACATGAATACATGATTCACTTTAACATTAATTTTTTTTAGTATAATGAAATCATAGGACTTTTACTTTAGTTTTAAAAACTAAAATGCTCAACCTTGCTACATTTATTTTTATACCTCCACTACTTGGTGTGTCCACACATTCATCCGAGATTCTTCTGATTGTCTGTTTCAATAGTATGTGGAAGAAACAAGACAAATGACCACCAGCAGCACAATGCAGCATTTTAGAAAACTTATTCTGGCTTCCTCTTTTAAATCGCTAGTCTCCTGCTATGTTTCTGCAACCAGGAGGACGTCACAGTGACGGGTTTCACTCAGGGGTCTATAATGGAGGAGATGTTCACTGCTTACCTGGTTAGTTAGCTTAAAGACAGATTATAAAATAGGACTTTTGTTCGTGTTAGTTGTAGACATACTGTGTGAAAAAATTATTTGTAAAGTAATTACTCATATTTAACTCATTTATTTACTCTATATTTATTTACTCTTACTTAAGTACTTTTCTTGGTGACTACATTTACTTTTACTCAAGTGAATTATTATGGTTGAGGATGGCGTTCTCAGGGTGCTGAGCAGCGCTGGATGTCTGCCGCATGTAGCAGCAAAGAACCTTTTCCAAATGGAAATTTTTTCATTAATGGCTTTATTCTCCACTTTTGTGCGATTTCCAATCATGCGAACAGACTCTCACATCTGATCAATGAATCTCTCCAGCTCCTTCAGAAAATCCCTTGGCTGTTTGGTTACTTCTCAGTCTAATACCCTCCTTACCCAGTCACTGACGTCTGGTGAAAGACCTCCTCTTGGCAGTTTTTACATTTTCTAATAATGGATTTAATGGTGTTCTGTAGGACGTCTTGTTGGGCCAGAACTAATTTTGGGGTTTCACAGTGATGGGGGTGAATACTAATGTAATTGATACTTATTGATACATATTTATCCCAATTTCAGTTCCTGGTTATAACTCGACAAATTGTGCAACAGTTCAAGGGAGTTAAATACCTAAATGCAAACAACTGTAGTCTCATTAAGCCATATTGATGCAATGCGTTATAACATTTATGCTAGTACATTTCAAAAAAGTTGACTTATTAGTTCTTCATTACAACAGGAAACGATGCCACCACCCTCCCACGCAGCCTTCTCTGGACTCCATCTCCCTTTTCTTGGATTCACCTACACTAGCAATTGGTAAGTGTTCACCAAGTGGGTTTTTTTTCTGAACACTTCAGGGAAATCTGCCATGATCTGAAGCGTGTTATAATAAAGGAGGAATTTGTCAGTATGGCACAATCCACCGCTCAGCTATGCAACTAATACATTCAAGCTTCATGTTAAGTTATGTGTAACCCTATAGGCTTCGGTTTGGAATGATGTGGGTTTTGGGTGCAAGTTTTCCCTTACTACTCAAATGATAATGGTAAAGCAAGCAGAAACCCAGCATCCAGATTTATCTAAAATTGACAGTCGTTTGATATTAGATATGTGTGGCTTGTGGTGTTCTGTTTGCTGGGATTAGTGCGAGAGACTGGTTCAGAAGCAGTCCTTCTGCTGATGCCACTTTGTGTGTGTGTGCGTGTGTGTTTAGCTCTCTGTCTGACCGGGGCCATTTGAAAGACTCTGGAGCCTCTTCAGGGGTGGATTCCTGCCTACAGAGGACTTTGGAGGACAGCTTGGCCTCTGAGGCCTATGAAAGAAGGATCCGCCGACTGGAGCAGGAAAAAACTGAGCTTAGCCGCAAGCTCCAGGGTGGGTAGGAATGCATATACACAATCTAAGAAAGAGGCAACTCTAAGTGGTTCTTTCATTTTGGGGGAACCTGAAAGCTTCTAATGTTTTCCTTTAAAAAAAGATTTCAAGTAAAAAGAGGTTTTCACTGTCCAGAGAAACTTTGTTGAGGTTTATGCACCCCTAGGCTAAAGATATTCAAACTCAAGTTTTCACAGCTCCATACATTTGATGTTAACATACATTTCCTGTGTTATGTCTATTAGGGTATCTACTTTATTTCCTTTGGAGTTTTTTTTATTATTTAATAACAGCTAAGACATTTATTTCAGGTTTTGTTAGTACACTTTGTTAGTATTTGGTGGCATTGTATTTTAATTGCTTAACATGAATCAAACTCTTGAAGTAGGCTTCCACAATCTTCTCATGATACTTTGCTGGAATTTTTGCTCATTCCTCTTGACTGAACTGGTGTAACTCAGTCAGGTTTGTAGGCTTGCTTGCTCAAACACTTCAGTCAACAATTTTTCTGTGGGATTCAGGTCAGGGTTTTTTAGAAGCCACTCCCTTACTTTCACTTTGTTGTCTTTAATCCATTTTGTTTCAACTGTGATGTATGCTCACGGTCATTGTCCTCCTGGAAGAACCATTAGTGACCAGGTTTTACCTTTCTTTCTGATGTCTTGAAGTTTTACTTCAGTATTTTTAGATAATCCTCCTCTATTATGATGTCTTTCTATTTTCTGAAGTATGCCAGTACTTTTTCCAGCAACACACATCATGATGCTGCCACCCACATGCTTCACAGCTGGGATGGTGTTCTTTGCATTTAAAGCCTTACTTTTTTTCCTCCTTACATAACACTGATCAACACTCCTCCAAAAGGCTTTTGATCACTTTCAAACATTAGTCAGGCTTTTTTATGCTGGTGTTGGAGTAAGTTAAGTTGTCAGGTGCTCATGGGAATTGGAGTTTGTTGCAGAGTCTGCCGGTGTAGACGTGACAGATATACATACCTGATGCCTACATCTCCTTTGCTAGTCCCTTTTTTGTTGTCTTGGGTTTCAGTTGAACCTTTCAAATTAAAGTTTATGCTTTCCTGGGAGTTCATTTGTGTCTTCTTCCAGAACGATGCAGTGACTATGGGATCCCAAGATTTTTATATTTGCATACAATTGTACAGAAACCTCTAAGAACAATCCTCCAGACTCTTTACAAGGAGACTCAACTTGAGAGTAAATTTCTGACAAACTGGAATTCTGATAAAGTGTGAAAGCTGATAATAAAGCTGAAAAAAATTTGTCTCAAATCAATGGTTTTAAATTACCTCTGATGTGAACAAAGCAGATGCCTTAATCGACTTGCCAAAAGAAATGTATGATAGCATAGCATAAATAGCATAAAAGTCTGAAGTCGTCAAAAACTGAGATTGAATATCTTTATCCTTAAACCTTTAGCCTCAACTGCAAATGCAGAAATATCTTTAAAAATCATTATAAATTATATTATAATAGAATATAATAGGTAACCATAGTTATGACTACACAAAAACTACACTAAATCTTATTTCCCACAGCACAAGGAAACCTATTACAACAGAGACTGTGTAGCAGTCTCTTGGCACTTTTCTTACACTGTCCTGACAATCTTAGGGTGCTTTCACATATTCAGTATTTGACCTGTTTGAATGGAATCCTGGCACATTTTCGCCTCAATGTGGTTCCTTTGGACAGATGAAAACACAGTAATCTCACTAGGATGTGGACCAAAATAACCGCTCCAAGATCTCAGTTTGTTTCCAAATGATCTTCTTCATGTTCTTGGGCGATTTTTGTGGGTTTTTTAACCTTATGGTTTGTTTGATTATGTGTAGCGTGAAACCCAAACCAAGGTGTCCTTAAACAAAGAGGTGCATACTCAGGGTGATAGTTAATAATATTTGTCTTCCCTGTCACAGAGTCCACCCAGACGGTACAAGCTCTGCAGCACACTAATTCGACTGTGCCACCTGGTGCCAACAAAGAGGTGGAGATCAGAAGCCTGAAGAGTGAGATAGACATCTTAAAAAAGCAGATAGCAGGTAACCGATTTATACAAACCTACAACTGGTCTGATTCTACTGTAATAATGTGTGACTTTTCTTAACAGTGTGATGCTTCTGGTGTGTCTCAGATTCAGGTCATCTGGATCAGCAGCAGATTGAGGAGGCCAGCGTGGCACGAAAGGATCTAGAAGACTCCTCTAAGATAATAAAGACCCTGGACAGGCAGCTCCAGGGTGTCACACTGGAGAAAGACAGCCTGCACAAGGTGCAAATTATTTTCATGATGGGGAAATTTTCTGCTAGTATAGGATTTTTAAAAGGTTGTCTAATGTTGCCATGTTCAGTTATTATAATCGGCCCCTGTAGGCTCAGGTACTCTGTATACTTGTGTCTGGTGATAGAGTACACAGTATTCAGTTAGCACAGCCACACTTTAAAAACGAAGAGCCTAAAGAGGAAGATAAGGATATTGAAGCAGATAGCAGGTAACAAATCCACACAAGGGTTGAAAAGACTTGGTTTATGTCTCAGTTCTATGACAGTATATGTATGCACTGAAGGTTCACTGAACCTTCTCACTGTAATGTGAGAGTTTTGCTGCATCTCATTTTTTAAATTATTTGTTCTGTGTGTACTAACTGATAACTGTGAAATTAGCATGTTCACACACAATCTACATGTTTGTCCTCTTCTGTAAAGGAGCTGCTTGACACCAAGGAGAAGCTCAAGGCCCATGGAAAGGAGCTGAAAGAGGCACACAGTCAAAGGAAGATGGCCATGCAAGAGTTTTCGGAGCTGAACGAGCGCCTCACTGAGTTGCGCTCACACAAGCAGCGGATGGCACGCCAACTTCGAGACAGGGAGGAAGAAGTGGAGGGTCTTTCACAGAAGATGGAAACGCTGCGGCTGGAGATACGTAAGGCTGAGAGAGCACGCAAAGAGGTAGAAGTGGATCTCCTCTGCTTTGAGACTAAACAGCACTTCTAAAATATATTGTTTTGGTTGCATCTGGTGGCCAAAGCTGTTTCTGGAGCTTAAGAAGTATGGCTAATAATGTAACCTGTTCTATGATTGGGTTGCCAGATTAAAATCAAGGAGTGATTTTACAATAAGATATTTTGCTTATGCATTGCTTAAATCAGGAATATTCACTTTTACCAACAAGGCAGCAGTCTCCTTGAGGTTTTCTGTTTTCCCTCCACCTCCCGGAAACATGCTGGTACGTGGATTAGACACAATTACAGTGGGTTAAATTGCCCCTAGATGTGTGAGTGTGTGTGTGCATGGTGCCATGTGACATACTGGCATTCTATTCAGGGTGTTTTGCTGCCTTGCATCCAGTGTTTCCGAGATAGACTTTGGATCCACCATGACCCTGACCAGGATAAAACGATTACTGAAGACTAATGATTGAGTTAACACCAGGGACTTCAACCAAAATACGCGAAAGTCCTTTGGACTAATCAGTTTGTTATTGATGTACTGTAAGAATGACCAATGCATGCAGGAATGTTCTATAATGATGCTAACTGTTTTCTGTAAAAACAAGTGAAAATGTTGGAATCATACTATGAAGCTGAACATGTTTTTTATTTAGTTCTTTATCACACCTATGCCAGTAAAGTGAACAGGTCACAGCCAGTCTGTTCCTACTGTGGGCTGTTGCTTGAATAAACAATGAAAAGACTTTATCTAACATTAAATGCTTTGTGTTTGATCAGTTGGAGGTGCATGCTGCAGAGCAGGCAGCTGAGGTGCTGAAGGAGAGGAAACTGCGAGAGAGGAACGAACAGTTCAGCAGACAGCTTGAGGAGGAACTGGAGGGGTTAAAGGTACGAGCTCCTTTAAAACAGGGGTTCCCAAACTTACTTGGGCAAACAGCCCCAAATTGACTTTATGAATTTTGACCCCCTCCACTTTTTACATTTCAGATTTATATTACAGGACTACTGTAACATTTGAACATTTTATTAGTAACATTCAGACTGCAAGTCAAGCCCAGTCAAGTCAAATTTATTTATAAAGCACATTTAAAACAACAGATGTTTAGCCAAAGCACTGTACAAAAGGCACAATATAACTACAATACAAATCACAGAATAAAAACAGATTATAAAAATTCAATTAACACTGTCCCTCACACACTTACACACAGTGAAAGGCAGTGGAGAAAAAGTGGGTCATAAGCTGAGTTTTAAAAACCTTGATAGAGGGAAAAGACTTGATGTTGAGAGGCAGATCATTCCAAAGCCTAGGGGCCACAACTGAGAAAGCTCTGTCGCCCCTAGACTTCAGCTGAGATCTTGGAACTGTGAGGAGTAGCTGTTCAGATGACCTCAGTGCACTCGGTGCCGAGTAGGGATGAAGTAGGTCACAGATGTAATTTGGAGCATGTAAGGCTTTAAAAACACACAACAAAATTTTTAAATCAATGCAAAATCTCACTGGTAACCAGTGAAGAGTTGCTACTACAGGTGAGATATGATCCTTTTTTCTAGTGCCAGTTAAAAATCAAGCTGCTGCATTTTGAACCAGCTGAAGACACGACAGAGCAGACTGGGGCAAACCCACATCCTCTATATGGACAAAAGTATTGGGACACACCTCTTAATTATTGAATTCAGGGGTTTCAATCAGATCCATTGCCACAGGTGTATAAAATTAAGCCCCTAGCCATGCAGTCTCCATTTACAAATATTTGTGAAACAAAATGGGTCGTTCTGAAGAACTCAGTGACAAGTGTGATACTGTGATAGGATGCCACCTTAGCAATAAGATGGTTCATGAAATTTCTTTCCTGCTGGATATTCCAAGGTCAACTGTAAGTGGTATTATTGGCAAGTGGAAGCATTTAGGAACAACAGCAACTCAGTCACGAAGCAGAAGACCACGTAAAGTCACAGAGCAGGTCAACAACTACTAATCTCTATGGTGCATAAAGCCCGCCAACATTCTGATGATTCCATCCAAAATATATATCTATATATAAACATAATATTCAAAATATTAGCATGCAAACATCTTATATGAAATTGTAAAGTAACTGAATGAACCAAAAGAGCAGAGTGACCGTAAAACAACTAGCTTGTTTTGTCAGTGTAAATATTTCAATATGTAGTTGTTTAATTAGTATTTTCATAAAATGTAATTAAAAAATGATAATTAAAAAAAGATCAATTGTAAATAAAATGTCTTTATTTCTATTTACTACTGCTCTTGTATGTTGTTGTCCCAAAGCAACATGCACTACAGTACCCCACTCGAAAAACATTGTGTTCAATATTTTATTATGCACCAAGTAAAAAAACATGGCCAAATGTGTTTTAATGCATTATTTCATAAGGCATGCAGTAAAGGGTTAAAATGAAAAGGATAAAAAGCCTCTTCCTGCCCTCACTGAGCCCATCTCTGCTGAAATGTGCCTTATGAACTAGTTGCCCTTGAAGGTACACAAAAACCTGAAATGTATATCTCAAATCACATGCTATCTTTAATATTATGTGATTATTGTGGCCATAGATGCACTTAAACAATGCAAACAGCACCTATAAACAACATGCCTGTATTATTTTGACCAGGCTTCTGACTTAAAAAAGTTCTTCCTCAATGTGATTTGAGTATTTGTTTCTACCCCAGTGTTCACTATTCCAGAAGGCAGTCCCATGAAATCTGCCCCTGCAATTTTTATTTTCACATATTAACCCTTACAAATGATAACACAGCTCCTGTCTCGGTTGAAGCAGGCTGGACCGCTGCACCCAGGAGCAAGTGCAGAGCAGCAGCAGCAGGAGGTGGCATGGCTGCGAGCTGAGCTGGAAAAGAAGCGTGTGCAGCATGAGGAGGATGTGTGTCGCAGGGAAATGCAACACAGCGCTGAGCTCAAGAGCCACAGGAAGGAGTTGAATGATGCTGAGGCCCAGCACCTCACTCTGCAAAAGGAGGTCCTCGTGCTCAAAGACAAGCTGGAGAAGACACGGCGAGAAAAGTACGTTCATGTGTGGACAGACCGGATTATGTTCTCCTGTATATTATTCTTTGTGTTTCTCTGCACATCATGCAGAATAATTTTTATAATCTACAATCTTCTTTTTTTTAGTGATCCAGCTCTGAGGTAAATTAGCTGTGTAGTGACGTACTGTCACATATTTTGGTTTAGCTTACACAGTTTTCTAAAGAAGAGCTTTCTTAGGATCAGTCATTCTATGAAGCACTAGGAGCGAAGTAAAATGAGTGAATAACCCACTGACATATGTTCACACACCAGGATAAAAAGGTAAGACATTGACATAGGATTCAGTATTCACAATAAACGCCGTGTATCAGGGACAGAAAAGATGCGTTCTGTAGGCTCCCCTCTTGACTGATTCACACAGACAGGTCATATGATCCTAGATAGGAAACCTGGATTCTACCAAAAGATAATTATGGAGTCCACCAACACAACGCTCTAATTTACTCTAAACTAAACTCTCTCACTTCAGTGTTTGTAAACAAAAACAGACATGTACACAATCTGGTTGCAAAGAGGCCTGAATAGCCTAGCAACCTGATGCAGTCACGGCGCTCGCACCGTCGAGGCATAGTGAGACACAAGTGCAGGATGAGGAGGCGGAGATAAAAGCAGTGCGGTGTTTATTTAAACACAGTGGGCAGAGGTACATAAACGGCAGGCAAAAGAGTAATCCACAAAACAATCTAGGGTCAAGCGATCGGCAAACAGAGTGACAGAGATAATTCAAAAAACAGTGGTTAAAAGCAGAAAACAGTCAAATCACAAAACACAAACACGGGTATGAAAAACGCTCGGCAATAGTGTCACGGGGCTAGACTAATGCTTCGCAAATACGAAGTGCATAAGGCAGTCCTTTTAAACACAGCTAATTAGTCCGTTAATGAGATGCACCTGTCTCCCATTGACAGTCCTCATAGCTGGGAGCAGGTGCTCAATGGAAACTGTAGTCCATGTGGTTTCCATCGACATGCGGAAGTGCGCGCTTCTGCTTTGAGAGCGACGGAGCGGGAGGAAACACCGCACACATGGCCGAGTCTTCAGTGCGCGCGATGCGGAGCGGGTCATGACAGAACTCCCACCCCCAAAGGTACTACTCTCAGAGAGCACAACGAGATTGCTTCTCGGGGAACCTGGACCTGTAGGGGCAGGCTTATCGCTGGTTACTACCACGCCGAATTTTTGCCACGATGAGGGCGTGGGTAGAAACTCAGGCAGGAACTCCGGTAGGAACTTGGGCAAAGAAGCTGGTTTGGTTGGACACACTGGAACAGGAGCAGGCTCGGTGAGTTGCGCGGGAACAGAAGGAGGCTCGGAGAGTTGCACGACTGGAGCTTGAGGAGGCTCGAAGAGTTGCGCGACTGGAACTTGAGCAGGCTCGGAGAGTTGCGCGAATGGAACTTGAGCAGGCTTGGAGAGCTGCGCGACAGGAACTTGCGCTGAGACTTGAGCTGCAACAGGAACAGGCGCTGAGACTTGAGCTGCGTCAGGAACAGGCGCTGAGACTGTGATTGGAACTGGAACCGAAACAGGAACAGGCTCTGTGACTGGAACTGGAGCGGGAGTGGGTTCCATGACTTTTACAGACTCTTTGACATTTAGAGGGACAGTCTCTGATGTTTAGAAGGACAGTCCCTGTGACCTCGACTGGAACAGTCTCTGTGACCTCAATCGGAACAGTCATCGAGGCTTGGGCCAGAACGGGTGCTTTAGCTTGAGCGGGATCTGGTGCTTTAGCCTGAGCTGGAATGTGTTCAGTCACTGGAACAGGCTCAGTGACTTGTACTGGAACAGGCTCTGTGACTTGTACTTGTACTGGAACAGGCTCTGTGATGAGTATGAAACAGGCTCTGAGACGTGTATGGGAGCAGGCGCTGAGACTTGCACTAGAACAGGCTCCGAGACGTGTACGGTTACAGTCTCTGTGGCCATGACGTGAACAGTCTCTTTGACCTTGACATGAACAGTCTCTTTGACCTTGACCGAAGAGGGCTCTGACTCTGGCCCGGTGACTTGAACAGGAATAAGCTCTAGATGAGCGACTGTGGCTTGAACTGGAGCGGAAACAGGAATAGACTCCTCGTGAACGACCTTGGTTGAAACAGGAGCGGAACTAGGAACAGGAACAGGCTCCATGTGAGCAACTTTGGTTGGAACAGGAGCGGGCTCTTGGAGAGTGACTGTGACTGGAGTTGCTTCTGACCCTAGTGGTAATCCAGACTTGGGTTCAGGTGTAGTCTTAGTCACATACTCAGATGAAGAGGGAACAGGAACAGAAAAAGGGTTCCTGAACACTTCTCTGATTCTGACACCCAACAGCGCAACATTTTAGAAAACAAATTCTGGCTTGCTCTTAAATATCACTAGTTTTCTGCTAGGGCGTTTACGACAGGAAGCATGGCCAACATCACAATGACGTCAAGATGAGCATCTTTATGAACCTCCAACACAAGAGGGATATTTTGAGGGATGCCATTGCTTGTTTGAAGTTGTGAACTGTTCTAAAGCATCCAAGGGGGAACAAACTTCCTCAAGGCATTGAGTTCAGCATTCACTGAGAACTGATTGCATTATTCGATGTTGCACTGAGTGTGTTCTCCCAACTGTTTTAAATGCTTCATTTGAAGAGCAAGGCTTAAATAGAATCAAAATGATTCATCTGAAAACTCTGAAATAAAAAAAGCAACAAAAAAAACCCCAAACCTGTGAGTGATATGTGTGAAGCAGTAGTAAGGGATAAAAATAAATAATAAGTGCATTTCAGGGTAGCATATGTCATGGTGTGCAGTAGCATTTTAAAATAATGCTAATGAAGAATACCTTAGCATGCATGTGCACACACACAAAGGCTTACTCAGGTGTTATACACCACCATGACTGTTCCGAGAGATGAAAGTGAACTTGTTTTACCACCGTTTGTGTGAACTAGATAAAGAGCTAAATCTTACCCTTGATTACTAGTGTTTTAATTCTCTACTAGATTCTCATTGTCTTATTGGGCATTTTTGTGTTTTCCTTTCTATATAAAGTATAAAATTGTATTTTGTTTTACTAAAAGCGTACAATGATTACTTCAAAAAGATTATAACGATGACAACGTTGAAAACATTGAAGTTTGAGTGACTATTGCTGATGGTCGTAATGTAGAGTTGTGTGTGTATTGTGTTGTGTGTGTGTGTTATGTGTTTATTAGCCAAAGTGAACGTGAGGAGTTTGAAGAAGAGAGCAAACAGAAGTATGAGCGAGAAAGGGGACTTCTCGTGGAGGACAACAAGAAGCTAGCTAGTGAGCTGGAGCAGGTGAGCTAGCTTATAATTTCATGCATCTGCAGTTTGAAAAGTTTTGATGTTTTTAAAAATATGAACTATAGAAGTGCTGCACATGAGAAACGTTGCAAAAATGCCAATATTGAGGCCTCCCAAATATTACAGTTGTGTTATGAGAATAAAAACATCACATCAGCATGTCTGTCATAAGGGCCGTACGCTGTATAAGGACGGGTGCAGTAACAAGTGATTCCAAAATGTCTCGAAGGCCCTCTAGTGGCTGGCTACAGTACAATTTTTAAGCCCCTGCCCCATTCCCATGTTAGTTAATGGGAAACAAGAAAAACATACATTTTAAGTTACATTCCCACAAATTATTTTCAGGAGTAGTGTTCTGTCATGTTTTCAAGTTGAGTTGACCTGTTCACACTACTAGTTAGTCTTCTTATGAGTAAATTTATGCATAAGAGATTAACAGGATTTTCCTGAAAACCAAATTTCTTGTGTAAATGCTCCTATGAATGATTTACTTATCCTGTTCATTCCCTATTTATGCCATTGTACCAAAATTAGCTGCAATTCACCTAGAGGGCGCTCATGAGATGCGTGGGAGTGCATGGAGCTAACAGATGAAATAATTTACACCTGCTGCTAGACTAAAAAGCCCAAATTTTTTTGATTACATATCAGAAAGCACACATTATCGGAATGCTAGCATTTTATGGGCAAAATCACCTTCCCTGTAAGAAAAATAAAAGAACCCTTGTGTTTAATTTCTGATACATAATCAATACTATATTTAGAAAAACTAAAATAAGAATTGGATTTTTGGCTATAAGCAGGTGTGAATATTTATTTTCCCAATTTAGCTTCTATTTATTGAGGACTCATGAGCGTCCTCTACACAACTGGAAGATCTGAGAGTGGAAGTTCTCCATTATTTATATATGTATATATACAATCATTGGTCTTGTTGGTACATTGGTAAAAGAGCAAAGTTTTTCACCTTTATCAAGAGCCAGTCTTTTAGCTATCATGCTAACATTAGTTGATTAGCTTGCTAACATCCCCTGTTTCGTACAGTGTTTGTGAATGGGTGACATAAACACCCCGGTCCTGCAATCTGCACCTTTACTAGGAAAAGTGGTCATATTACTCCAGTCTTATTCAAGCCAGATTGCCTGTTAAGTTCCTCATTAACAACTAGTTCCTGTTCGTTAGGGTGAGCAGACATCCTCTTTTCCCCAGACATGTCCTCTTTTTGAGACCTGGCAATTGCATCTGGCCGGCAGTTTTGGGCTTCGGATACCTCCTTGATATCTCCCTGCATGTTTTCAGCCTACCGCCATTGGTTGTTTGTCTTAACCTTAAAAAAAATTAATTGGTCAGCTCCTCAAGTAGCACCAATCACTGCCATCAGCACCGGTGTCCTTGGTTACAACAAGCACATGGCGCTCGATATCTGCAGTGCAAAATGCCGAAAACCCGTTGTAAATTCACTGACGATTTACAAAAAATATACCCGTGCTTTCATCTCGGTCGCGATGCATGGGAGGCTGATGCATGACATGCAAAGCAGGCACATACGTGTCAGTGGCTAATAAAGGTGCCACCGACCAACTGATGGAGATTTCACTGGTTTTAAGGCTCACCAGAAGTGGACCAAATATTTTGAGAGGTCAAAGAGCATTGATTTTCACCCAGAGCTGCTGAAGATGGCCCAGTTTTTTTTTGCCATACCTTCTCACAACTCTAATATGGAGTGAGTTTTCTCCCTGATGCAAACACAATGGACCAAGGAAAGGAATCACTTGAGTGTTGACTCATTGAAGGGGATTCTGTGCATCCAATACAACTTAAAGCATATGACATGCAAGGACTTTCATACTTATGTTATGAGCAATCCCCAGCTATTAGTAAAGATCCAGTCCTCAGGAAAATATGCCCAGCCACCTCAGGATGACTGAAAAGTGTCTAATCCAGGAGTTAATTTTTTTCCTATTTTCTTAACTTTTTTTGTTTTCAAATCTGTGGCCTTATATAAGAAATGAGTTTTTTTTCCCCTTTAAGGACAACATTGGCCAGAACAAGTCATCTTCTGAAAGATTTTGTGAAAAAGTTAAAAACGTTCAGGGCAAACAAGGCATAGGGGCCATAGTGTTCTTATAAATAAATATTAAATATTAAATATAAAGCCAATAAAGCTCATTGATCAGATCAATCTGACTGTGTTGAAGCATTTGTATAATGATAAAGATAGAGAAACCTTCAGATTGATATCTAATCCATGCTGTGCAATGGCTCCTCATTGTCCTTTCTCTTCTCTGGTATTTTTTTCTACAAGCCTGTCTCATGTTATTGCACATTCTTTCTGAGCTTTTATAACCCCAAGTGCTTATGCAAATGAAATTGTATTCTGGATTTTGGACTGTTTGTCTTGGATGGAGGAGACATATCACAGTGAGGCAGTAGCTCCCAAGTAAAATAACTGCTGGAGGTTTGTACATGTCAGATATAAGCATCTGTTTTCATTTTTGCACAGCATAGCACATAGCAAACATAATTTATTTCATAGAAATATCTGGAAACCTGTAACACAGATGTAGATTGTGCTGCCATATTGAGTGGTTAAGGAAAACACTGATGACATTTGGAAAGAATTGATCGTATGTGTGATTACACTTGATTACATTTATGTGCGCTACAATTTGACCACATTTTACCGTTTTAGATTATAATGTTGGTGTCTGTTGAAAGACAGGAAATCATCCACGCATAACCATATCGCAAGAAGAATTATTTTGAATTGATCTGGAGTAAGATTTGTTTCTTTAACATTGTTATCTTTCATTGGTCTCTTTTTGCTTATTCCCTCACTCCTAACGTCTCCATCATTTTTTGCTCTCTACGTTCTTTCTGTACTGTCTTTGGATTTTTCTGTTCATATATTCACCCCAGTTCTCCTTTTCACCCCCACCCCCACCCCATCCACCCCCTGTCTCTGTCCATCAATCTGATGTTCTTCTATAATGTTTTTTTCTTTCCTAATCCCAAATAATTCTCTTCTTACAAACTCTTCCTCTCTTCTTTCAGCTGAAGTCCACATATGAGGCACTGAGCAGCAGCCACAAGCAGGTGGAGGAGGAGATGAGAGAGCTGGCTGAGAAGAAGGAGAGCGTCGCACACTGGGAGGCTCAGATCACCGAGATCATCCAGTGGTGTGTGTTGATCCACTGCCCTACCTTCAGCTGCTCTGTATCTCACACACACACACACACACACACACACACACACACACACACACACACACACATAGTAGCTTTCTGTGTGTAGCTCATTTGCTGCTGGATAAACACACCAGTCTTTTGGCTTGGACTCTATAAACTTTCTTTTCAGAACTTTCTTTCATTTCAGCTGAATTCCCCTCTCTTACCCCTCCCTTTCCAAGCGTGTATTAGAGCGTATGGTGGCTGGCAGGTGCCAGTAGCGTACTTCCATTCACACTTCTTTGCTTTTTCTGTACTAAATAATAAGTATGATCCTACTTTTTTTAAATTTGGGTTCTCATACTTGTTATCCAGCACCAGCAAACACTGAGTCCTTTTCTCTCTTCTTCCGTGATTTCTTTTCTTTGCGGTGCTTCCTTACATTTTCACGCTGCCACTTGCAAAAATGTGAAATGTAGAAGGCGTTCTTTAGAGGTTTAACAGTTCTGGGCTACTGTAGTGGTGCAACATGGTGGCTCTATAGAGGTGGACCCGCTCCCTATGTAGATATAAAGGGCTCATTCTAAGCTTATGAAAATACAGCAATTCATATTTACAGGTCATTATACACTGATGAGAACGTACTTATGAATTGCATAAGTATATTATGGAGTATATACTACATTTATGCTTATAGATACCCTCAAAATCCTAAATAGTGGACCTTTAAAAACAACAAGAGTTGATCAAAGTACTGTACAGCCACTATGAGAAGAGGTGGAAGTTCAACAGCGACTTAAATCCTAAAGTCTGAGCTGTTCCAGAGATTAGGGGCAGCCAAAATGAAGGCTACATCACATCTGTTTTTGGGTCTGGTTCTTGGAAAATACAAAAGCATCTGTTTGATTGACCTCAGTGCTCTAACAGGGATTATGAAGATGCAGGAGTTCAGCTAGATAAAGTGGTACAAGCCCATTTAAAACCTTAAAAACAAGCAATAAAGTGGAGAGTTTCAGGTTTGTCAGTTTCAGGCAGTTTTTCCTCACCACTCTCACCCCGACTTGCTCTTTAGGAATTTAAATCTAGATTTCTGTCAAGCTACTTTGTGACATTGTGTATTGTTAAAAGTGCTATATAGGGCTAATGAGTGGCTCTACACAAAACCCATCTGTGGCCAGAAATACAAACGAGCATAACTGGCTGAGCAGCATGCACTCTGTTCCCCGTCAGTCAGTGACACAAGCCAGTTGTGGGGGTCTCATGTGAGCTCGTGTGTGCGGCGGAAAGTGCTTTGCTCTGAGTGTGTTACACTGTCCTGTAATGCAGCATTAATTCAATTCAATTCAATTCAGTTTTATTTCTATAGCAATTGTAACAACAGACATTGTCACATAGCAGCTTCACAGAAGTATTTAAATTCTAAATATACACTTATAAATCTATATATTTATCTATCTATCTATCTGTCTGTCATATATATACATATATATAATATATATATGGCAGCACGGTGGTGCGGTGGTTAGCACTGTCGCCTCACAGCAAGAAGGTCTTGGATTCGATCCCCGGGTCACCCAGGGTGCCTTTCTGTGTAGAGTTTGCATGTTCTCCCTGTGCATGCGTGGGTTTCCTCCGGGTGCTC
>JAQQZX010000020.1:40015-57250 GCA_030068355.1 Notoglanidium maculatum | reverse complement strand
GATGCAGTAAAACCAAAACTATATTTGTGCAAACCCAGTAGGTACCTGTCACAATCAGCAAAAACTTTTCAGGAAGCAAGACTTTTTAAAAAAAAAAAAAAAAAAAAAAAAAAATTGTTGTGTAGTGAATCGGACTGTACGGAGACGTGATGACAGAAGGTGAGTTCCAGCCGGAACCACGTGCGAGTGTGAGCGTGAGAATCAGGTCAGGGGTTTACATACTTTTGGTCATATGTATTCTTGTTTCTCAACATAAATCGATCACACATCCAAGACAGTATTTTTCTTCATGATGTATTCAGGAAACATGAAATATTTTCAAATCGACATTTTTCGTTCTTTTCATGTTGTACGTACGATTAGTTTCACCACAAAATGAATCCAGTGCCACCAAACTTCATTCCGAGATACAGCGATTTGGAACATCAAATAATGACCCCGTGTCCTTTCTCTAATTTTGCCGTAAATACGTTTCTTATCTGTAACACATCAGTCACCAAAATATTCTACTGTAAAACAACCTATAAACTTTGTTGTACTTCACTTTCAGTTACATGTCATAAAACCTACAGCTCATTTTCTCTAAACGTGATTTTCTGTTAAGATTATTGAAATATTTTTGCAAATTTCTCTGGATTTGCTGCACCAAATTTAACACAATATATTTTATACATTATTTTATTTTAATATTTTATAAAAATATTTTAAAGATTAACTGTAAATTTAGAATATCCAATAAAATAACTGACCACCGGGACTCATTTTGCGGCCTCACGCTCCGTACGATGCTTTATGAAATGTGTAAGTTTAAGGAGTTAATTTATAGCTTGACTCTGCTGTGAGACGGTTTGTTCGGCAGAGTGAGTGCGATTGTCACATGCAGGACATGGTGTAAAGCACACCATAATGTAGCGTTAATCATCACAGCAAAGTGGAATTAATCTGGAATGGGACCTTCAACAAACACGAGTGTGATGGGAATGGGGTGCACTTACTTATGGCTGTATAGAGTAACTAACAGCTTTGTGCCCCCTGCTGGTCGTGCAGAGTTTCATACGCTCTGCCGTGTTGATGCACTTTTATCAGTATTTTGATTCGGCTGTTCGTTTGACTCGGTTATGTGAACAGATGCCTTCAGCATGCGATCCCTGAGCACACCCACTTCCTCCAGTCCAAACCGGTTCCACATCTCGACACCCCTTACTGTACATGAGGTTCACATCACGTTAAGCTTTTCTTTGGAACGGGTGACCTATTTTTATTTTGGAAATTAAAACCATTCAATATTCGGTGTTCAAGCAACTAAATAGAAGGTTTTTTTGGTTTGTATTGGGGGTTTTTTTTGTTTTGTTTGCTTACTCAAATTTATAAACATTTAAATTTTGCATGCTGACTTGAGAACTTCAGCTAATTTCTGACACACACACACACACACACACACCCCCCCCAAGACTTTTGCACTTTTGATGTGTACCTAGTAGGGGTGTGCAGAAATGTGTTTATTGATTAAGTCCTTTTTTAAACTTCATCCGATTTGATATCGACCTGTGAAATGTATGCATCCATCTTTTAGATTCATTTAGATGTGTGTTTTGTGTGAACGGTTTTCTAGGTTAGTTTTTGCTGTGATTAAACGGAGCCAGATAGACAGGCTCGTAGAATTACAGGCAGTTACTAGTCGGCCCCCTTTAAATGTCACTCTCGGTTAACCTTTAACAACCTGCGACTGTATAGAGGAAAACCTCAGTGTTCGTCATGTCTAATGGCAGAAAGGAATCGACCCGTGGTGGAGTGAATTGAACTGTTAGCTTGTTAATCAGAATCGAATCAGGGCAACTGTGCCAGTACCATGCCATAGCAGTTGGACAGTAAAGACTAAGTCGAGAATTTTGTTAATTCATTTATTACCAACTCGCATCCCGAGAGCCCAAGCACCAACACCCTACGGACTGAAGCTGCTGCGTCATTGTGTGTGTGTGCGAGCGCGTGTGTGTGCGACTGCATGCCACATGAACCTCCAAGCACGTAAGCGTGAACTCAGAAAGAATGCCTGTGATTGGCTAGCGTCACTGTTTGGCACGAGAGAGAGGAATGCCCAGACTACCGAATTGTCCCTTCTTTTCTTTTCTCCTGCCATGGACAGATGTGGCATTGCGGGGACTCGAACATTTGATGACTTCACCATGAAAAAATTTGGGAAACCCCTTTTAAAAAATGTTTTTAACCACTGCTACAGGTTATATTTGTGTGTATTAGTGTGTGAGTGTGTGTGTGTGTTTTGAGGGTTGAAGGCCTTGCTCACGACTGTGAGCAGCTGTGGTAGCTCCGCTACTTTCCGGTCGGTGAGCTGCCGCTGCACATTAAATGGAAGCGTATCAAAAATAGTTTGTTTGTTTTTTTGTTTTTTTTTTCCTCCTTTCTGTTTTTCTGGGAGTAAATTAGAAAGTGAAAACAAGTCCAACTACAAAGCACACAGGCTTTAAGTAACATGAGCTACAAAACAGTGATGCTGTAAAGCCTAACCCGTAGTATTCTATAAATGAAGATACACATGGTCGAAAGTATGTGGACACCTGACCATCACCTCCATATGTTCTTGTTGAAAATCTCATTCCTGATGTATTCCCCTTTGCTGTTGTAATGCGCTCCACTGTTCTGGGAAAGCTTCCCACTAGATGTTGGAGCATGGCTGTGGGGATTTGTGTTCATTCAGCATTAGTGAGATCGGGTGCTGATGTTGAGGAGGCTCCAGTTCATCCCAGAGGTGTTCAG
Source organism: Notoglanidium maculatum (assembly GCA_030068355.1). Taxonomy (NCBI): domain Eukaryota; kingdom Metazoa; phylum Chordata; class Actinopteri; order Siluriformes; family Auchenoglanididae; genus Notoglanidium; species Notoglanidium maculatum. The sequence continues at coordinate 54,478 of JAQQZX010000020.1, read as the reverse complement.
TGGGGTTGAGGTCAGGGCTCTGTGCAGGACACTCGAGTTCTTCCACTGCAACATTAACACACCATGTCCTCATGGAGCTGCTGTGTTCACAGGGACATTGTCATGCTGGAACTGTTTTGGTTCCAGTGAAGGGAAACTGTAACGTAACAGCACATAGAGACACACTGTACAATTGAGTGCTTCTGACTTTATATCGGCAGTTTGGGGAAGAAGCACATATGGGTGACATGGTCAGGTGTCCAGATACTTTTGGCCATGCAGCGTATGATCATGTCCCCAAGTGTGATGCAATCATCTAGGTTCATGGGTACAATAAAACATTTTCCATAAACTCACTGGTCTTGTGTGAAAAAGCTGAGGACGGTCCTTTATTATGACCAGGTGGCCTTTAATCTATAATCCATTAGATATTATTAATATGTCGCCTACAGCTTGCCTTGGAGGGAGACATCAGAGCTCGGAAGGATATCATCTTTGTTCTCCGTACTTTCAAGCTACACAGTGATAGGCTGCATGTTTGTCTTTTGTTAGCAACAAGCTAACAGCTTACTAAAAGTGATGTGCATTGCGCTCCTCAAAACTGTAGAGAAAACTGCAATGTGTATCGAGAACAAGTGAATTTAACAAGTCTTTTGACTGACCCGGAGAAGGTACTTGTATATACAGTATAACCTATTTAAAGGTAAGCGGTGCTGCTGTTTACTGCTGATGATGTGAAACCATGTTGGTTTAATGTCACTTCCTGAACTCAGGGTTGAGGAGACCGTTCCGAGTTCCTGCATAGGAATTCCGAGTTCAGGAGTTTTCTTGGGAATTACACGTTATAATATGTAAAAATGTTTTTTTCCCCCCATGTTCTGTGCTGCAGAGTATTTTTCGAGGGGAGTGAAGTTAGTACTCGACTATGTTCCGTTTTACAGGAAGTCGTTAATGTATGACTTCCGCTGAACACTCTCACATCGTCAGCACCATCAGCACCATTTCTGCATGTGTTAAAAAATGTGTAATGCACTTTTGCGTTTTTTTCACCCAATTCTTTATCATTTATATCTTGATTAGGTTTGCTGGAATGGGTAATCTTCTAAAAGTCCTTACGAGAGAAATAGAGAACTATCCACATTTTTTCCTGGACTTTGAAAGTAAGTTTGTGAGGACTTGCAGCCTCAGAAGGGGAAGTGTGTAACGATTGCGCTTTCCTCCACAGGAGACATTAAACCGCCACGTCTGAACACTCTCATGGATCACAGCAACGTCTCTGCATTCATTAAGATGAGCAGAGAGGTCTGAGCATGTGGAGAACTTTTTGCTCTTAATACTGTTGGTCACCTCAGTACCACCGTTTACCAACGTTAAATAAATCAATCAATAAATCTATGCGAGTGTTTCAGACCTGCGGCCGCAAGATTGTACTGTCCATTACATGCAACACCTCTCTCTCTCGCTCTCGCTCTCGCTCTCACACTCTCTCTTTGTTTTTCTCCTTCCTCTGTTTTCTTCTTCCAGAAACCAAATGGGGAATCTTTTAAAAGTGCTCACTTGCACAGAGCTTGATCAGGGGCCAAACTTTTTCCTTGACTTTGAAAGTGAGCAGAGCTTTTGCCTGGCCCAGTCTGTCCTTCCTGCTGGCTACTAAACTTCTCTGCATGCCTCGTTGTTTGTATATCTGATAAACACAGCCAACCATTCATCAGGGCACGTTTTCATAATCGCACACCATGGTGGTTTGAGTAAATTCTCCTGCATGCGTTATTCTTGGCGAGAACGTTTGCACGTGCAAATCGGATGGTTTCATAGTGGGGGTGTGTCGTTTTGCATGCATTTTGCACATGCAAATGTGTGTGTACTACCCAAGACCTTGCACCTTTTCTGTCAGCAGCTCGTATTGTTTACAGACGAATGTGTGCATAAGAGCGTAAACTGTTCAGATATTTTACAGCCGCTTATTGTCACGCTGCCAGCGAGTGGCTGTATTTTATGCTTCTTGATGCATGGCACCATGTTTTACACTCTTTTGCATGCTGCTTCATCTTCTTTTTCTGCTTCCTTTGCATGCTGTTACATCTTTTCTGAAAAGAACCTAACCTATTAATTTGTCTGTGCTAACACTACAGAATCAAATCACCCAACTTGAGAAGAATTTCGCAGCTCACCCTGGCAGATTCCCCTGAAAACATTCACAGCTGCTCCTGAACCAAACTTGCAGAGAAATCCCAGACATTAGGTTTGTATCTCTAACAGATTTGAAATGCAGCTCTTTGAAATTCATGTGATGCAGTTTGCCAACCGAGCTTTTCGGTCCAACTCCAACTTGCAGCCGCACGGCTCCTTTGATGCGCCATGTACAGCTTAAAGCCTTGGTGAGCAGAGCTTCCTGTTTTCTGTAGAGTTTATAAGTATACTCGGATCAGGTGTATCTTCTGTACTTTTTCTCCTAGAAGGCTCTGAATATTGCCGAAAATTCAAAATGTAACAAAACGACGCCCCTTCGAGAGCTTCTCACTCACAGTACACTAGATAAAGCTCTGAGGTTATTTATGACTCAGTAGGCCATGTGCATCCAGTTACCGTATTTACTCAAGATGGCCCATTTTTATGTCCTCCTTTGATCATGTGGGCATTTAACCATCATTTTTATATTTTTATCATGTATTCTTGTATATCTGAAGATGATCTGACACACATTAGTTGTTGCTGAGCTTCCATCTGGAGTTAAAGAATGAGCCGTCATGCTTCTGTTGCTGCATAAATGAAACCAGAACACACATCTTACATAGTTCCCAGTTTCAGAATTGAGACTTTGGCTGAGTTCACATTACAAGTCTCATTGCTCATTTCAGATTTTTTGCTCAGATCCGAATCTTGGTTCACATTCATAATTACAGTGACCTGTATCTAACTGTAACGTGAACACGTCTGTCCTCCAAAACATCACACATGCGCACACTGAAATCAGATTGGAGTCACTTAGGTCTGGTAATCTAAACTTTTTTCTCAGTAAGAGGAGCACACTACCTCTTCATTAATTATATAACATATGATATTTTTTTTATTTATTATTTGTCTAATTAAGTTAGGCATTTTTATTTTGATTGCCAAAAACACGTCGAAACATCACCAGTAACAGATAAATAATCACAGCATGAACCTTTTCTCTTTAGGACATAAACAATCATTGTAAATCGTATTCAGATTCACGATGACTGTCAAGACTTTCGTAGTGATGCGTCAACGTTTGGAGAAATAGCTGACTCGTCACTTTTTGAATTCTTCAAAGCTGTATCATATCAAAGGAGCTGTGAACGTCAGAAGATGGACTGAAAGGCACGTTCAGCAAAATGCATGAAATTAATATAAAATTTGTAAGGGCTGTAGTTTCATGACTATTAGAGATTCAGAGCTTGGTACAGGAGCACCTGTGAACGTTTTCTTCTGAGAGTCTGACCTGTGACCACCTGGGTGATTTGATATGGAGTGACCCTAACCTGTGTCCTGCACATACGTGTTCGATATGTTCCTGCTTTCACCATGTTCTTTACATTCCCCCCATGTTGAAATGATTGTGTTTAGCCACAGATTTTTCCAGATTTCAGATCTTTTATGAGATATTTTTAATATGTACTACATTAGCTGTATTGGCTCAGTATTATTCCTAGCGTATTGAAAAGTATTATCTTTGTTGTGGATTTAGTTGTGTGTGTGAGAGTAAGTGCACGCGTGTGTCCGTGTGTGTGTGATCAGATGCACAGCCCACAGAGTGTGAGCGTGATGTGTGGAACCAGGTGAATGCTGTGCTCCAGGAATCTGAGAGCATCCTGTTGGGCCTGCAGGCTTACAAGGGAGCGGGACAGGAGATCCGAGATGTAAGTCGCACCACGTACTCGTAACAAACCGCAACCTTCTTCAGTTTAACCCTTTGGTTTGTGTTTTTCAGGCTATACAGAATCCCAATGATCTATTGCTTCAAGAAAGGGCGTGGAACGCCGTGTGTCCACTCGTCATCCGACTGAAAAAGTTTTATGGCTTCTCTCTGAAGCTTGGTAACACACTCGCGTTCATCACCTATCCTTTGCAGTTGCAAAGTGAAGCATGACTTTCATGTATTCTCTCTTTCCACTGGTGCAGAGAAAGCCCTGCAGAGCCTGCTGGAGTCTCTGACCTGTCCGCCTTACACTCCCACTCAGCATCTGGAGAAGGAGCAGGCCCTCGCCAAGCAGTTCGCCGAGATCCTGCATTTCACACTCCGCTTCGATGAGCTCAAGGTTCTGTTTTTAACTCTTCTTAAAACTCCAGCCAACCTGTTAGCAGTTAAAATCAAGCAGGAAGGATTGCATCAGTGTACAGTGGTGCTTGAAAGTTTGTGAACCCTTTAGAATTTTCTGAATCTCTGCACAAACATGACCCAAAACAACATCAGAATTTCACGCAAGTCCTAAAAGTAGTTAAAGAAAACCCAGTCAAACAAATGAGGTGAAATTGTTATACTTGGTCGTTTACTTATTGTGCATGCAGCAAGAGTATGACTCTAGGCACTCTACCAAAGAATGGCTAAAGAAGAATAAAGATAATGGTTTGGAATGGCCAAGTCAAAGTCCTGACCTTAAGCCAATAGAACTGTTGTGTGAGCAGTTCATGCGAGGAAACTCACCAAGCTCCCGAAGCTAAAGCTGTTCTGTACAGAGGAATGGGCTGAAACTCCTCCAGGCCGATGTGCAGGACTGAGCAACAGCTACTGCAAATGTTAATCTACAGTTACTGCTGCACCAGAGGGTCTGAGAGCAAAGGTTCACATAGTTTTGCCTCTTACAGATATGTAATATTGGATCATTTTCCTCAGTAAATAAATGACCAAGTATAATAATTTTGTCACATTTGTTTAATTGGGTTCTCGTCATCTACTTTCAGGACGTGTGAAAATCTGATGATGTTTTAGGTCATATTTATGCAGAAATATAGACAATTCTGAAGGGTTCACAAACTTTCAAGCACCAGTGTAAATTTTTGTTTGTTTATTTATTTAACTGATCAAGTATTTTGTTGTTTCTTCAGATGCGAATTCCTGCCATCCAGAATGACTTCAGCTACTACAGACGAACAATCAGTCGAAACAGAATAAATAACATGAATGTAAGAACACGGTTAAACTCACTACTTTCTAAAATACTTATCCGTACAGAAGTTGAAAAGGCCCATGTGGTCTTAATATTTCTGTGCCTTTATCTTGGTGTTTTTCTGCTGTTTTCTTGATAACTATGTGTTGTCCTCGAGAGTACGTAATGGTTCGAGCACATCAGGTTTACTTTAATCAGAGACTCGCACTAGAGGAGCGAACTGTGTGCTAGACAGTTTCCATACTGGTGTCTGTCACTTGAGAAGGCAAATCTGAAACAGTCCCATCATGGACACTGCAGTGACCATTAACGCGCGATCAGTTTAGGGAGTGGGCCATCTCCATGGTTACCACATAACGTGAGAAATGCCATCTAATTCAAAAGACATTTATTGCTTTCAAATAAATCTTCGGAAAGAGGAAACAGAACAGCCATAACGCCAGCGTGCTACTGGGCCGAGTGATGTAACTCTAATGATGCTGCTACACCGTCTCAAAACAGCTTTAGTTATTGTGAAATCATAAGAGAAGTAAGATGTGATCCTGAGATTAACTAAGTAGATTTCTGTGCGTGTTAGCCATGTAATGATTCACCCGATTCACAGTTCAATTTGATTCATGATTTGGCGTTCACGAGTCGATTTTCCACGATATTTTGGAAGAAAATTAAAAGAAAATGTTTGTACCAAATAAATGCAACATTTATTTCCTTGTTCTTTATCAACTTAAATATTCCTATTGTTAAATAAAAAATACACTTTTGTTTCATTTTCCAGCAATAAATATTTACAAAGTTTGGAGTAAAGTATAATAGCCTATAAACTGAAATGTTCCTTTTATTCAAAATGAAAAAAAAAGTTAATTACATTTTTTTAATTTATGTATTTAAAAAAAAAAAAAAACCTCATTTTGCTTCTAATTTCTTTTGATTTCTGCAGTCTGTGAAAAGAGCTCTAATTTCTTGTTGAATCTTTAAATGGTTTTTTCCTCCACAGCCTTAGAGCGGTTACGTCACGTGCATTCCTGTCACTGTATGTTATTGTGCCCTCTGCTGTCTGAACAATGCAATTATAGCTAGGAAAAACTAAAATGACTTGCGGTTCATTTTTATTTCCATCGATTCAAATAAACCTAAATTTGGATCTCGAAATACCGATGCACGATATATCGTTACATGCTTAGTGTATATGACAGTTGTGCGTTATTCCTTTTTCACACAGCTGGATATTGAAAATGAAGTCAACAATGAAATGGCAAACAGAATGTCACTCTTTTATGCTGAGGCGACTCCGATGCTGAAAACCCTCAGTACAGCGACTACGAACTTTGTGACCGAGGTAATACACTCCCTTCTGCTGCCATCCTAAATGTTTCTAAATATTTTCTAGAAGTAAGTATGATCTTGTAAAACATTTTAACTGTGAAAAGGATTTCGGTTCTGGAGCGCCACCCTCTATAGACTTCTGTGTTTGGATTTTTTCCCAGATTTACCCAATAAAGGCAATAAATCAGCTTATGAGTTGAATCCGGTGTGTTTCAACACCTGTGTGGTGTAAAGGGTCTAAAGCTGCTTTCCCTCTGTGTTTATAGAATAAGACACTGCCACTGGAGAACACCACAGACTGCCTGAGCACCATGGCCAGCGTATGCAAGGTCATGCTGGAGACTCCGTGAGTAATTCAGCCAGCGTCTCTCATATCTCATTAAACAGCTCGGTCTTGTTTATCACCATTTCTGATTCTGTGTGATGGAAGCAGTACACACTTGAACACTGGCATTTATCACACACGTTGACATAAATGTCCTTAAATATATCTGCGCTTGTATATTTGTCCTTTTAAATTGTGCACATTCTGCTCTGCTTGTGGCCGCTCTCATTTACATTAAGAAACGCCCCCAAATTACCATATATGGTAAACAGCGTCTGTTTTGAAGGGTGGATTCATAGCTGCGTCTATGCAGTCTGTTGCCCCAGTTACATTCGGAAAACCTGCGATGGTGTAAAAATCTTGTTTCCGCTGCTGCATTTGTAAATGCATCATACATGCATGAGTGTTATGATCGCAAATAAGACATCTCATGAGTTAATTGACTTAGAATGGACTTCTGCATTTTTTTTTTTTTATTTTGTTTGTTTTTGTTGACGTATCCAAAAGTCCAAGAGTTGCTGGCAGAAATGAAATAAAATTGAACCAGGCAAACAAAATCCCTGATGAACCACTGAACACTCTGAGCAAAGAGGTTCCTGTGGTCCTTTAAAACACATACAGAGCTGTGTGCGCTAATATGATTGATTACACTGATATGACTAGCAAGAAGTGTGGTGTGAGCTCATCAGTTTTCTGGTAATTACACTTTTCTACCACTAGGGGGTTCTGTATGCAATAGAGGGTGACTCAGGAGTGGATTTTTACCCCTCTCCAGAATAAAAAAAAAAGTTCCTGTCCTGTCCCATCTCTATTCCAGAGTAATGACTCCCATCCCATTCCTATATTGTATTTTTTTTTTCTTTTTTATTCATATTAGAACTGCATATTTATATATAAAACTGACATATGATTCCTGCCTGCTCCCGGTGACTTTTTTTTTCCCCTGTCCCGTCCCAGTCACATGACCAGTAGTGAAATTGACTCCCATTGCCCAGGAATCCCACAGAGATGCCATGACCCACAGGATTCCTGAAAACGTCAGCCCCTATCATACAGATGTTCAGGAGTAACTCAAACACGGCAGTCATGACCAAGCGGGATCTCCCTTTCCCAACTTCCCAGTAAACTCGTAATTCCTACTCAAGAAGTCTCATTATAGAGAAAAAAAATCAGTAACGTTAGAACAAGAAATAACAAAGTGATTTAAGTTTTTTAATTAATCTCTTTTCTGTTTCTGTTTACTTTTGAAATCACTAAATACTGGTTGATACTTTAATAATTGAAATGTTAACTTGCCTTTTCAAAGACTTTTTTTTTTAACGCATTTTCACTCTGTTCTCAGCGCTAATAATAGCGAATGATCACATCCACTATGAAAAGTAAATGAAGGAGTAACCAAACAACTCTTTAATTCCAGTATAGGAGTAAATGGTCTTGAGTTGGAAAAATCTGAGCTTCCAGTTGGTGTAAATGCAGAATAAACATAGACATAAAATATATGATAAGTACATTTCTGTGCATAAAATGCACAGTTAATGCGCAAAACGCTCCACTAAGCACTAAACACTCACTAAGGCCTGTTATGTGACATTCTTTTTTTGTTGTTTTTTTCTTTGATAGAGAGTACACGAGCCGCTTTAACAGTGAAGACACGCTCCTCTTCTGCATGAGGGTGATGGTGGGTGTCATCATTCTCTATGACCATGTGCATCCCAACGGCGCCTTCACCAAGTCCTCAAAAATAGATGTGAGACCTGCTGTTCAATTCACTTTGTTTTGCACTCCGACCCTGTTCTCTGTATATCACCATATTATGGTGTGTTTGTTTCTACAGATGAAAGGGTGTATAAAGGTCCTGAAAGACCAGCCAGCTGATAATGTTGAAGGGCTCCTTAATGCCCTGAAGTAAGTCCTCGTTCTGATCATCAGTGCACTCGTCCAACCATATTTAGCAAGATTGCAACAACAATAAACATAAAATGTTATAAAACTGTTTGTCTTATTAAAAAGTGGTTTGTAATCCTTTCATGTCCTTTTCCTGCCTTTCTTTTTTTCCCCCTCCAGATTCACCACAAAGCATCTGAACGATGAGTCCACTCCAAAAAATATCAGAACAATGCTCCAGTAACCTTCGTTTTTCTTTTTAAGTGAAGAGGATCAGTGTACAGACCTCAAAAGATGTATATGTTTACATTTATTTAAGAAATCGATGTTAATACTTATGTGTATTTACATAGCCATTCCCTTCGATATACTTTAAATTAAATCGCCTATTTTCTGTCAAAGCACAAATAAGTGAAACCGTATAGCCTTAAAAAAAATAAAAACAAAACCAACTCTGATGTGGGTCTCCATATCGCTTTAAAATCAAGAATGGCGTGTTTTTAACCAAAGGATCTAATGCGAGGTGTATTCAGGGCAAGTGAAGCAGCGTAGCAGCGACGTGACGACAAGCTAAAAACTAAAGTGTTCTCATTGTGTGAATCAAATCTGTTGACATGGTGGTGCTTTTTCATTGTGGAGCAGTGAAAAGACAGTTTAATAATGCCACAGATGCTCCACTCTACTTTTTTTTTTCTTTTCTTTTTTTTTTTTTTTTCTTCTTCTTCTTCCCTTTTTTATTGTAGTTTGATATGTTTTTGGCGTACACTTTTTCTTTGTGATGTGTGCTCTTGTTTGTGTGCCTCTGCCTCTAACACATTACTCAATGCCACAGCTTTAAAGTTTGAAATAAATTGATTTTCAGTATATTTTAATATTCTTATCCTGTTTCAATCATTCCGATAATACAGCAGTAAACTGTCACAAGCTGACATCATAGGAAGGGAAAATATTTTGAACAGAGTCACATTTGTGTAGTGTTTACTTTTATAAGATTACAATAACAACTATTTCTTATAAATATTGCTTCTTTTTAGAAATAGTGTAAATGTTTAAAATGAGTAAAAGTATCTGCCAGTGGAAGAAGACTTTCGTTTTTTGTTGTGTGAGCATATAGATCATGGAAAGGTGTTGTCGTCCCTCCACTAATTCTTCTTTGCAGTCATCTCGGTCATGTGCTAAAGATTCCAGCTTTAACAGATGTGGGAGTGGATAAGTTTCGCCTTTGTGGTGCAAATGACTTCACGCTGAATCTTTAGGATTGAAGTGGAGGAATATGAGAGAACTGTGCTCCCTCTCCCTTCCCAGAATCCTCTGCACCAAGTAGCAAGTTGCCATTTTTGAAGCCGTTAATATTCCAAAACCAATCCGGTGACATGCTAGGCCATAGATTTTAAACCGTAATGTTGTAATTGAAGATGTTTGATCAAAGTATCTATATCTTAAATTCTTTTGATCGTTCCATTCTTGGATGGTTATTCCATATGTAATGGCCTGAACCAGCCTTCGCAGTCTTGCACGTGGCCACGAAGGAAAGAACAGATTAGACATATTTTGTTCAAAGCCTCCATATATGATATGTGGATGGAAAAAGTTTGATATGGGTTTGAAAGGGATCACAAACAGGGAATTTGCAGCTTTTTTGCTACGCAGAAAGCTAGCAAGTAGCAGTCACGTGCTTTCAAAACACAAACAATGCAGAAGATTCTGGGAGGGTTTGGCGGCCCCTTTAATTCCCCATTCTTTTTATTTTATTTTTCTCTAACACATGATGGCAGCATTTTGCCACGTGTTAAGTGCTGACCTACCAGTCGTCTTTTCAGCCTTCTGTTTGAGCAGTGCTTACAGTCCTGTACAACACTAAACTGTCTACACCGGTTAGCCATTTAATTATATAAACCTACCATGTAGATATCTGGTTATTGCCTGTAGCTCACCTTCTCCTCTGCGCAGCTTGTCAGACCCCTTTACCCGTTCTAACTTTGGAAAGGGTCCACCATGGAACCACTCCTGACCATGTGCTTGTATAAAAGTCAGTAACTCGGATCATCACAGCAGTGACACTGAAGTGCCAGAGGCATCTAGAATTAGTGTGCTGGAGCTTTTTTAAATTTTTTTTTATTTATTTACCTCCATGTAACTTCAGTTAAAGTCCTCCACCCGAAAACAGAGAAATATGAAAATGCAGCAAAAGTAGAACAATTAGTGCCAATTGTATGTGGGGGGGGGAAAGATTCTTAACTGTACATCTACGATTTGTTCCAAAGAGGTAGTCGTGTCTAATGACCAAGACTGCCACAGCAGGAGGAGGAGCGGACCTGACTCACTAATCTTCAGACGTTGCATTTGCACAAGACCTACAAATTTGTCATATAAGTGCGTACAATGCTTTAAAACCCCAGCAAAGAAAAGCCCATGTGGATTTATTAATGGTTCTTGGATATCAAGAGCAATGATGCCCGTTGCGGCATCAATTGTAACAATATTACAGTTCAGGTGAAATGATAAAAATTTAGGCGTGTTATTGTGTCTTCAGATTGGTGAAAGATGTTACATCACCAATGACTCATTATTTATGATCTTTATATTGGGGTACGTCTTTGTCTTCCATCTTGTATTCTGCCAATGAAATGGTTAGAAAACATGGTTTTCTTGAACTTAATATTTGATTAAATATTTCATGGGGGTGAAAAAAGTATGAAAGTATTAAAAAATTTCATTGAAATATAGCAATTAATTTAGATTTAGGTCCCAAAATAGCATACAAAAAGTATAAAGAAAATCTGAAACATGCAGCAGCATCTGTAACTGAGCCTATTGTATTTGTATTTACATTACTTTTGTGGAACCTCGATGAAATAAGTTTGGCTTAGTTATAAACAGTCCCTTTTCAGCCTCCTTTTTTTCATGTCTTTGAGAAACCATAAACGGTTAGAAATCTTACAAAAGATACAACTTTAAAGTAAAGATACAGCTTTACTGCTGTCTGTTATAATGCTAACACTGGAGACTCCTTCCATAAATGCTAAATATACATAATCTTAAAAGAAACTTTTACCTGATCATCAATTACGCACATTTAAAATGTTTTTCTGTGAGCATTCTGCACACAAGTCTCTATAAGTAAACTGTTGTTAACAAATTTAAGTTGTTCTTAATTATTAATAAGACAACACAGTCTTGGAAAATATGTTGTTAATAATGACACTGTTTGCCTAGACTTTACAAATCTAAATATAAAGAACGAATCTCTCGGTTAGTCATCTTCCTTGGCCTCGTTGGAGTAAAACTGAGAATTCAGAAAGCACAGTGAAGAAACAGTCAGACATGCCGTCTCCTTCTCCTGAATAATAGACTTTTTTTTCCCCAGAAATATACATCAAAGCCTTCACCGTGTGCTGGAGCTGAAGTGTGTCGTGTTGCATAACCCCGCCACATGAATGGTACAGTTTCAATTCCATCCAGGATTGTTGCGTAACAGTAAAGATTCACTTGGAAACCTTCCGATCCCCAACTTTGCTTTTGATTAAAAGTCTTTTGGCCTTTGACATGCCTCCCTCACTACTGTTAAATGTTGCATAATGCCTGATCATTTCCATTCCTCCCACTTCACACATGTTTGGCAAAGACACAGCTCATTTGTCTAGTCTTTTATGCCAGTGTGGTAACAGACATGCATTCATTCTATCTTTCAGTTAAAGCTGTCATAACAATATTCACTTTTAACGTGATGGTAGAGCTGCTGGAGAATATATAAAAAGCTAATCTCAACCATATGTGATGATATTGGAGGACATTGTGTAACTTTGTCTTTATACAGAGGATTAAACAACAGCCATCAGTTATCATTCTGAGCTGAGTGACTGAGATAATTGCTGTATTTCTTATTGCAAGTTATTTGCTTGTTTTTACCAACAGCACTTTTAGAAAGCTTTAGAAGGTACACGCTATGCTTCATAAGACTGATGTAAATTTGATGAACACTTTGATTCAGCACTTAGAAGTATAAGAAGCTGTTTTACAACACTGCTCCGTATTCATTTTAATACAATGGACTGAGGATTCAATTTCATTCTCAGATAAGAAGCAGTTATTGTAATAACGTACTGAAAAAAATGTCTCCGTCTGCCTTTGTGAGGTGTTCTTACAGTATCTACTCAGTCCAGTACAGATGCTTGTTTCTGAAGCCCATATGTCTGCCAAATTAATGCTTTTAATGCCCTTAAACTAAAGTTTTGCTAAAATGTACTGTAATGATACTTTTATGAGTGGCGTGGTGGTGCAGTAATTAGCTCTGTCACCTCACCACAAAAAGGTTCTGGGTTTGAACCTGCTGGCTAACTGTAGCTTTTCTTTGTGGAGTTGGTGTGTTCTCCCTGTGCCTGTGTGGGTTTCCTCTGGGTGCTCCGGTTTCCTCCCACAGTCCAAAGACATACAGATTAGGTCAATAAGATACTCTAAATTGTCCATAGGTGTGAATGTGAGTGTGAATGGCTGTTTGTCTCTGTGTTAGCCCTGTGATGGATTGGTGACCTGCCCAGGATGACTCCACCTCTCACCCAAGTCAGCTAGGATTGGCTCCAGCTTCTATGCAGCCCTGACAGATAAGCGGTATAGATAATGGATGAATGGATAAACAGTCTTATGAACCACTATGTGTACCTTCTCAAAGCATCATGCTGTTAGTTATATGTTAGTTATGTTATAGTTAAGAGTTATATGATTGGTCAGGTGTTCCATGAGTGCTTATATTTCATGATAACAGCATTGGAATGGTTAACCGTGTGTATCACGCCACTCATCCAAAAATAAAATTCCACTTTGAAACGGTTACTGTAATAGTTTATTGATCAGTGGACATGATACTTTTCAGCAATGTAACTTTTGACTTAAGACATGTGACCCATCACATCTAATCAGGTATTCAGTTGCATTTTGAGTTCTGCATATTTTCAGATACCTGGTTCAGTAAGCTCCATTTTGATACCAAGTTTATTACTGTATCATGTCCATATGTTTCCATAGTAACAGTGCGAGTTTGTTTACGGGGAGGGCCTGAGAAACCTCAGTCGGAATCTTCTTGTTAGAATATTTAAATTAGGATTCCATGATGTAATACGAAAGAGGGAATCCACAGCATCATTTTGACACCAAGATTTTCTGCTAAACCTGAATATAACTTCACCAGCAGCGCAGATTTATAGCGAAGAAATTAACGTTTTTCACGTTTGTCAAAACTGGAGTAACCAGCTTAGACAGTGTTTATTAAAGTGCTTTAAAACAATGTTTAGGATTAAAATTTCTCAGTTCTGTTGAAGAATCAGGAAATTAAGTTATTTATCAACTGATTTTTGTCAAAATTGAAGATTTGAACTATTTCACCAGACGCACCTTATTGGCCATTGCGCAAAACTAACCTGTGCGACATAATACCTGACTTGTTATGACGGGTCACATATAAGGTCATCAGATGAGGATGAAAAGAAAGAAAAAACTCTGATTTTACCAGAAGCACCTTTAACGTAAATGTACAACTCTGTGTGAGCTAGCCTGTTAACTCCAGCTAACCTGTGCTATAAAGTGAGTGTGGCTTCTTCTTGATCTACTTCTGCTCCCAGCGCAACAGAATATTGGTCACAATATTGGCCATATCCATCCATCCAACCTTCCATTAGCTATACCGCTTTATCCGTCGGGGAAGCTGGAGCCAATCCCAGCTTCCCAATCCCAATCCAACCCAATCTTCGGTCAGGTCGCCAGTCCACCACAGGGCCAACACAGACAAACAACCACACATGCTCGCATTCACACCTATGGGCAATTTAG
>JAQQZX010000020.1:18638-34924 GCA_030068355.1 Notoglanidium maculatum | reverse complement strand
CTGAGTGACCCGGGGATCGAACCCAGGACCTTCTTGCTGTGAGGCGACAGTGCTAACCACTGCACCACTGTGCCGCCTGCTTTCAGTACATATTATTATTAATATTTAAATTACATAGTTAGCTTTACAGTTATATATTGGTTGGGACAAGCCTCTGGAAGGGGGGAGGCATATCTCCTGTGTGTCCCCCGGGATTTCTACCTATGCACTGGTAGTTTCATATGTCTTTAATGTATCTGCAAGCATCAACTCAGTGTCACTGCACAATCAGTCCCTTAAAAAATACTTGCTACAACCAGATAAACACTGAAATGAAATATTTATTTTTGGATGTTATTGCTTAATTAAATCATTGGCACTCTTTAGCACAAATAAAGGAATTTTTTTAATGCTATTCTTTTTTTTCATGACATGCGCTTTTTTATTTTGCTCTTCTCATCCACCCCTCCATGTTAGGCCAGGTGGAGCAGAAGGGTCAGCCCCATGAGAGAGTCACTTTGCATTACTGCAAAATGCATGACAGCATGCACTGCTTCCTGACACAGTGCTTCTCCACACTATAGGAAGACTGCTGGAGGGATAGAAAGGGAACGCTGCTGTCTTGATGTCTTAGTGTTCTGACTTTTTAGGAGACTGCAATAGACTACACACTCTAAGGTTGAAATCCTTAGCACTGTTTTATTCAGTCATGTTTTCTTTCTGACCTTAAATGATGTGTCCATTTGTGTTTTTTATGTAGGAGAAGGGTGGAATTGGTCAGTGTGTTACTGTCTGTAACATCCTTTGGCTTTGTATGTGTATTTTATACACAGGCCCATATGAAAGTGCTAATATAGGCAAATGGTACTTTTAATGGCTTTGCTGACTTCTTCCTTTAATCACTAATCAATTTAAAAGGTCCTAGACTACAAATATTTGTATTCAATAACAGTTGTAAGTGCTTTAATTCCAGCTGTATAATACACACTAATTAATTTGGCAGGTACAACACTGCTGCTAATGTACTCTTTTGTGCCAAATATGATGAACTGTAATCTGCAGACATTTGTGTTTAATGCAGGTAGCTTTGAATCAGGATGATAAAGAACCTCATGTCTAATTAATTGTATTATGAAGACTCTGTAGGCAAATCTTCCAAATGGTTCTGCAGCAATTAGATCAAAGAATTTGGCAGTTATGTGGAATACTGCCAGACAATTTACAGCCTTCATTTGCTCTAAATGATAAAAAAAAAAAACTATGGAATGGGAAATGAGCCACTACATGCAGAATTTTTATGCCTTTATTGGAATTTGTAAGTGATTTTTTTTGTAGCTGAGTTACATCAAATTGAAATAGTTTTCAAGGTGCAAGGTTTCAAAGTCAATTTTATGATAAGTAATTCACATTTTGGTGGAATAATCCATTTCGGATAAAGTTCTTCAAGGTGAGATTCAAATTTTCAAAACATTAAATTACTGACTCACTGACTAAAAGTCTCAGATGTAGCCTTTTGAACATGTTAATTTGAATTTGAAGCAATGAAATCTGGAATGGGTGGTAAAAATATATAAATAAATAAATTTCTATCAAGCCATTATCTCTACAACTTATTCATTAAGGGTTGTGGGGAAGCTGGAGCCAATCCCAGCTGACTTTGGGCGAGAGGTGGGGTACACCTTGTGGAGGTCTCCAAGCTATGGCAGGCTAAAACAGATTTAAACACCATTCACATCTATGGGCAATTTGAAGTAGCCAGTTGACCTCATCTGCATGTCTTTGGACTGTGGTAAGAAACTAGAGGAAACCCACAGAAGCACAAGGAGAACATGCAAACTCACTGCACATATTGGCCCTAGTTGGCCGACAGGTTCAAATCCAGAACGTTTGTACTGTGAGGTGACATGGCTAACCACTGCACCACTGTACAATCGATCGATTGATCAATATGTGTATAGATAGAAAAATTTGAATTTGAAAGCTTGCATATACAGTCATGATGTGGAATGCAATTTCAATTTCATGTAATTCAACTACAAATTTTGCTTACAAATTCAAATATATATTTTTAAAATTCAGATTACAGAGGCACATTTATTTGGATTCCATAAGAAAAAGATTACTATTTAGTCTTCAGGCCAATAATTTAATATGTTTATACAGTTTGATCAACAGTCATGGGTTTGAATAATGACATTCACACATGACATGCATACACACATTGTTTCCATCCTCCCCCACACTATCCCCTTTCTGTGACATTCTTTTATTAGAGATTGACATTTCCTGACGGGAACATAGCATCTGCTGCTATGTGTTCACAATGTCTAATTACATCATTACAGTTTACTCTAATTACACTCTGCATAAGATGACATGTCGTAGTTTTTGCTTTGAAGCAGAGAAGCCTTCTGTGATTTGTGTTAACATACCAGAAACATGGCATTTGTAGACAATTCCCAGATTTACCAATACAGGGATATTGCTTTTATTACAAGGCATGACAAACATTTTAATATTCAGTTAAATGTTCTTTTAACTTTAAACTTTTAACTTTCGTGATATATGACACTGCATTCCCAGCCCAACTGAGTTTGAACATTTTTAGATTGTTTCAGTTTCAGCTGTGGTTCAAATGAAGCAGTGTGTGCACCAGAGATGGGTGGCGGTCATTTCAGTCTGAGGTGGTTAAGACTCTTGCCATCTATCCGCCCACCCTATAAAGGAAAGAGTGATGAGCTGTGTTGCTACAGCTCTGAGTGCAGGTCAGCATTGCAGCCCCTCCTGCAGTGAGGCCACCAAATAACACTCCAGAGTGATTGTGTACTGATCAAACAAACACACACACACACTCACAAAAGCACGCACAGATATGCACTGACACAGAGCACAACATATGAAATTCTATATAATTCACATTTTAACCATTGGTAATTTGAAACTAAACCTCATTGTACGGATTGTTGTTTAACACCAAAGTGCTGGAATTTAAACCTAAAGCATCAGAACATGGAGCTACAGTTTACAGTTACCATACCTTTTCATCTTTATTTCAGTTTTTCCCTTATGGCGATGCATCAAAGTTTGCCCAACATGCTTTTCGGACCTTCGACAAAAATGGAGATGGCACCATTGACTTCAGGGAGTTTATCTGTGCACTGTCTATTACATCTCGAGGCAGCTTCGAACAGAAACTCAATTGGGCCTTCAACATGTATGATCTGGATGGAGATGGCAAGATCACACGAGTGGAAATGCTGGAGATTATTGAGGTATGTACAGTTGCTAACATACACTAAAAGTATGTGGGCACCTGCCTATCACACTCACATGTGTTTGTTGAACCTCCACTCTTCTGGGAAGGCTTTCCACTAGATGATGGATCGTGGCTGAAGGAATTTTTGTGCATTCAGCTAAAAGAGCATTAGTGAGGTAAGGCACTGATGTTAGGTGAGGAGGTCAGTGTTCCAGTTCATCTCAAAGGTGTTTAGTGAGGTTGAGGTAAGGGCTCTGTGCAGGACACTCGAGTTCTTCCACTCCAACCTTAACGTGCCATGTCTTCATAGAGCTGCTTTGTGCAAAGGGGCATTGTCATGCTGGAACAGGTTTGGGCCTCTTAGTTTCAGTGAAGGGAAACTCATTCAGGACAAAATTCACATTATAGAAGAAACTGAGTATATAGAAGTGCCTAGAAAGTTGTAGATAAACGGGGCAGTTCTGAGTCCTAGCTATACCATGTGCAATCCATGCACTATTAAAATGTGCTAGTGGCCTATAGGCTATGTATTTAAATTCAATGACTGCAAGAGAGCAAGAGTCTTTAAACATTGTCCTTAACTCAACTGTTTGCCAATATGCTTGAATTGTATTTAGTTTAATTTAATTATCCATCCATCCATGATCTATACCGCTTTATTCGTCTGGGTCGTGGGGAAGCTGGAGCCAATCTCAGTAGACTTTTCGGGCGAGAGGCGGGGTACACCAGTCCACCACAGGGCCAACACAGACAAACAGCCACACACACTCGCATTCACACCTATGGGCAATTTAGAGTAGCCAGTTGACCTAATCTACATGTCTTTGGACTGTGGGAGGAAACCGGAGCACCCGGAGGAAACACACGTATACACAGGGAGAACATGCAAATTCCACACAGGAAGGCACCCTGGGTGACCCGGGGATCGAACCCAGGAACTTCTTGCTGTGAGGCGACAGTGCTAACCACCACACCATCGTGCCGCCTTAATTTAATTAATCTAAGTTCATTAATAGCTTAATTAACTTAGCATAGAAAGACAGATATGTCCTTTAGTAATCTGGAGTAACTTTTTATTATTATTCCTCTCAGCACACATTAATTAAGATAATCAACAACTCTGTGTTTCCTAAATTTACAATGGCAGGATTCATGTGAAGAAGCATTTGCAGTACTCACATGTGACATGGAAGAGTTTCTATATACAGGATACTACATAACTGGTAATGGGTAAAAAAGAGTCACTATCTGACTTCGGTTTTTGCTGACTCAGTTAAATTCTGAATTTAAATTTGAATTTTTGCTTGATTTTTTATTTATTTTGCTTTAAATTGTTAAATTTGTAGTAAATATCCTTTTGTAATATTGATAAAATGTAATTATGGAAATTGCCACTTACTTATAATGAATATGTTAGTGATCAATACCCCAGCAGAAACATCTGTGACCAAAAACAGGTTGATAATGCTCTGTGCAAAAATCCATGCTGCAAGCAGCCTGAATATAACAGTGAATTGTATCTCTAACACAGGACACAGCTCTTCCTCATTCCTAACTGAAATAATGCCTGTAACTGTCAGTGCAATAGGTAGAGACATCTTGCAGGTAGCATTTCAAACAATTAATAACAGTGTCGTGTGATAGATAACTGGTTTTGGCTTTTGGATAAGAAGGGAAGTTGGCTTAACAATCTGGATGTGACTAGATTGCAATGGAATAATTCATCGAAAGTGAATCATCATATCTGAAAATACACATGTACTTACAGTTTTAATGTTGACCATCAGCAAACACAGGGTTCCCCTCTACTAAGGTGAGAGACGCACAAAAACTGGCTATATTGACTGCAGAAGTGCAGTCACAACTAGAGAAACAGGCACGGGCTAGATTCTTTATGTTCGCTCATTTTCTTACTTGAAAAAAGAAAACATGCATACACTATGTATACCAGACATAATGTGAGCGTGATTGGGTTGTGACTTTGGACCTGAAAGATGCAGTTCCACATTTCAATGGGTATGAAATACAGATTTCCCACTTACACGTTAACAGAGTGCCTTCCCATTTGAAGAAGGTTTGACTCCCAGTGTGTTTGAAAAGTATGTCTGAGCTGCTTTTTGGATGTTATTGCAAGTGTAGGTTGACCATACCATAAGCAGGCATAATCAAAATATCAAAATGGAAAAAACAGGCATGGGTCAGGCAATTTGCAAACTCACATTCAGAGAACAAAATCAAAATCAAAATGAAAAAGCAGAAACTCGATTGAGACCAGGTAGCATGCACAAAACATGAAGGTGCAATCAAATTAAGCAAGTTAACAAAGTAAACTTTGCAGTAAGTGTGCGTGTTTGTGAGTCCAGGTGATTGGGTTAGGAATTTCAAAATAACAAAAATAATCAGTAATTTTGTCATCTTGAACGTGGCTTTGTGTGATAGGAAATAGAGTCAGGATCGGCCATGCTGGGATGCTGTGGTAGATTCCTAGAATCTGAGTACATGGCCAAATCCAACACTGACATGACAGAATGTTGGTGTTGGCAACACCAGTAGTAAAAACTGGAAATGTTGCACCATGATAAAGTGGTTACTAAAGATAATTGAATAAATGAATAAATTAATGTGTCGATAGTAGTGACAAGTACACAGTGTATATGCATCATCAGACCATGATCTAAGGTATTCTGCCTGAAAAGAATTCTACGGTCACCAAAGCAAAGTGCACAAAGCACTTAAGGTACCTTTTCTTGCCTGCTATCAATACAGGCCAATGAGTCAGTGAATTGCACTGATGAGCATCACTTGTAGTGTCTGCATTGGGGGCTGGAGTGTGACTCTGTGGCTGACCCAGCATTCCAGCAAAAGGTATTGACACCACAGCATATTTATGAACCTATCAATCTAACTGTGCTTGAGCATTCCCAAGCCAACCTGGTGTCCAGTGAGGGCTCTCAAGTTATGTTATGTAACTAATGGTTTGTGTGCTTTTGGGAGCATCATAGAGGAGCTCTGCTGTCCTACAGGCTGCCCACATGGGATCACAGAAGACGTTGCTATTTGGACTTTGAAAGGAGACGAGCTGATGGGAGTACTCATCCAATTTTGGAGGAAACCATGCTTGTATCCCTCAATTTAGTCATAGAACTATGGTTACACACATAGCCTTACAACCTTCTTAATATCTTGTGTAGCTTGAGTTTAAGTTGTATTGGTCTATAAAACTATGCAAATTATGCTATTTGCATACACATGAACAGCTTTTTTTTTATTATTATTTCAAAACTCAGAACATTTTATTGCCAGTATGAACAGACATATGAGAATTGGTTGTGGTTTTGTGCCAGACATGAAGTACAGGACACAATGTACAATATATATTAACTAAAGAGCACAATAGAAATTAAAAAATTAACAGACACACACTGTCTAAATGTATCCAAGCCACTCCATTTACTCCATTCACTGGCAAATGGTTGCCAGTGTGTGATGAGACAATATACTCAGAGCACTGTGCACATTATGAAGATGTGAAAAAACAGCCCAATAACCAGAAGCCATGTGAGATAATATTAATTGACTATAGCGCAATAATTACTGTTGTAAATAATGTAAGAAGAAAAGGTCTGAATGTCCAGATGTGGAAATGCCCCAGTTCAAAGGGACTCCACTTGTTTTATTTGAGACACCATGTGAATTTGATAAGAAGCTAAGTGACTATGGGAAAGAAGCTATGGGGATAGCATGTAGCTGGTGATGGACTTCTCTGTACCTCCTCTGTGATGGTAGTTTGGTGAAAAGTTAATGGCCTGGGTGGGTGGAATCATCAGCAATCTTTCCAGCTCACCTCTCTGCCTTGGTGGTGAACAGGTATTTTATTTATGTGAACAGATATTTTATTTTATTAGAGCAACTGGCCTGTAGTCATTAAATCCCATGATCTTGTCTTTTTTGGGGTATGTGATGATAATAGCAACTTTAAAGCAGTCTGGAACCCTGCACGATTGCAGACAGTTATCGAAGATCACAGTGAATACTGGAGCAATCAGGTCCATGCAGTATCTAAGAGTGTCAGGTAAGACACCACCTGGACCTGCTGCTTTCTGAAAAGCCTGCATACTTGTTCCTGCATACTTATTCCTGCGCCACAGAGAATACAGGTAGAGAGGGGCTAAGTGGTCAGTGAGACTGGTGTTGAGGTGGGATAGTATGTCTCAGATGGTTGTGAAAAGGAGGTTCACATTAGCAGAGTCAGGTGTGGTGAGAAAAGCTGTTCTTTGTCATCAGTCAAGGGAGATAAGTGAAGTGGTGGTCATCGCTTGTCATCAGCAATGTGGGAGGTGAGAAGTGGTGATTGTTGGTTGTCTTTGTCAACCAGAGGTTTGGTGCTGTCTGGTTTAAAGTTGGTGAATTTCTGCATAGAATTCCATACAGTTCTAATATTGTTTGTAGAGAAGTCTTTCTCCAAGCATTTCTTGTAATCAGCTTTGGCTTCTCTGATAGCTACATTCAACTGCTGCTTTTCATTCTTAAATTCCTGCCTGTTACCAGAGCTGAAGGCATGGTCCTTTGCAGCTCTGAAGCCCCTTAGCTTTTTTGTGAGCCATGGCTTGTCATTGTTGTACCTCAATATCACCTTTTTAGGAAACCATACATCCTCACAGAAGGAGATGTAAGATGTCAGCATGTTTATGCAAGCTGCTGCACAACCTCATGACCACCGAATCTGTGGAGCCTAAGCAGTACCTTAGCTCCCCCACATCCTCAGGAGTCCACCTTCAGCTGATGGCCTTGGATGGTTTGGACTGCTCAAGTTTCCTTTTGTAGCTGGGCGCAGGCATAATCCTGGTATGGTCAGAATGACCTAGTGGTGCACGGGAATATGGCAGAACGCTCCTTTAATGTGTAAAAGTGGTCCAGAGTTCTGTTTTCTTCCATGGGGCAGCTGATCAACTGATGGTACATGGGCAGGTTCTTTTTTAAACAGCTATTAAGTCCCCCATAATGAAGATAACAGTACTTGGGAATTTGCTTTCCAGATCCTGAATGTGATCAGAGAACATTCTCTGAGTGCACTCAGCATTTACGCTGGGTGGAATATAAGTTCCAAACATGATAAGAGAGTGAAATTTTATGGCCAGATAAAATGCCTTACAGTGAATGAGAAGGGCCTCTAAGACAACAGAAGAAACAGAGAGAATGTTGGAAACATCACTACACCGACTGTTATTAGCAAACACGCACAAGCTGCTACCATGTTATTTCCTGCACACAGTGCTATAGTGATCTTTGCAGAGTAGCTGGTTTCCTGGCATGTGCACAGCATCATCCCATATATCCAAGTTAAGCCACGTTTCTTAAAATTAGAAAGCAGAGATCTGGGCAAAATCCCTATTAGTTCTGATGAGGTGCACTAGATCATCCATCTTGTTGGTAAGAAAGCAGACATTAGAGAGGCAATTTAAAATACGTGCTTTAAATATTTTTGATGAATGGTCATGTTAGAGTCACATGGGTAACACTGGGTGTTATGGGATAAGAATGTTACATACAAATCTGTTTGCTGGAAATGTTTGTGTGCTATGTTAATGAAATGCTTTTTCAAAAAACAAAAAAGAAATATACAGATTTAATAAATAGATTTAAAAAAAATAAATAGATAAATAGATTTTAAAAATAAATAGATTATTTTAATTGCAATTTTAAGAGAAAATCACAAGAAACAAATTGAAGGAGATGCCTCCACCACTCACAAGCCTATTTCTTCTTGTTACTAATTTGTATGCCATACGTACCCTTCAAATTATATTTCAAACAGGAAGGAAGCTACAGAAGAGAAACTATTTCAGACATTTGATCTTTCTGTGACTTTGTCCCTGCTTGGATCAATTTCAAAATCTAATCAGTTCATCTGCTGGTTACAATGATAATTTCATATAAATCCTGCAAACATTCAACCATTTGTCCTTGAGATATCACGCTTAAAAGATTTCTGGTGGCTGATGGACAGACAACCCAGAAACAATAAAAACAGAATTTAATAGCAGAGATTCCCCTGGAAATTTTGCAGTAAAGATAGGCAATGTGTCACTCTATGGAAGTTGTGATTTATCTGCAGTAATTCCCCAGACATCTAAGTAACAGCTGGTCTATCTCCGTTGATTGGTCTGTTGACAAGAGGTTATATTGGATACAGATTATGTAATGTTGGTGTGAAGTAGACAGGCTGGGAAAGTAAATGTTGGGTGTTAATTTGTCTTAAATGGTCAGGAAATGCCTCAACAAAAAAGGGGAATTGTGTAGGAATCAATAGCTGTGAAGTTACATTAGTCAGATAGCATATCCTTAACCTCTGACTTCTAGATTAATGAGAAACTGTTTTGTTGTGTTGAAAATAAACTATTAATGGTGCCTGTCATAAAAGTATAAGAGAGACTCATTCTCCTCTCCCTCAACAGGCCATCTACAAAATGGTAGGCACTGTGATCATGATGAAGATGAACGAGGACAGCCTTACCCCTGAGCAGCGAGTCGACAAAATCTTCAGCAAGATGGATAAGAACAACGATGACCAGATCAGTTTGGAGGAGTTCAAAGAAGCAGCAAAGAGCGACCCATCCATCGTATTACTGCTGCAGTGTGACCTGCAAAAATAAGAGCAGCATCCAAGTGAAATGCCAGAGACTGCACCGAAAATCAATGTTCCATTCAGTTTGCAGCTATTTCCACTGAAAAAATATTAGCTTGGACTACCTTTCAATAGATCTGCTTTCTGTGTTTGAAACACTCGTGTGCATGAGAATGTTCTTTGCTAACAAATTTTAGACATGCACGGACAGAAGCACACACTTCTTCACACACACATACATGCACAGTAAAAGCTCTCACAAACAAGCATGCACACACACACACACACACACACAGTTCAAATAGAAATAGATACATAAGGTTCAAATAAACTGCCAATATGTGAAGTGTGAGAACGTACTTTCCATACAGTCTCATTCACTTGGAACTTGAGCATCATTGATGTGCTCTACTGTATTAAGCAACTATTATTATAAAATATTACCAATGCTAGCTAAGTGTATCATAATACTGTTTAATGTCAAACAAATCAGGTCCATTGGTAAATATTTCAGATTTTTCATTTGCATATTGTCTGAGCAAATATTTACATTTCCATTCATACAAGGAGTGAAACTTTGGGTCTATATAACTGAAATATTAGGAAGGCCTCTTTACTAGGACATTCAAGGTCAGTGATGATACAAGGGATGTATTATTTATTTATTATAATTATTATTTATTATTTATTATTATAATTATTTTATTATCATTTATTCATCGATTTGAACTTGGTTTTGGCACCTGTGGATTCTCAGATAATTATTGGCACCCTGTATAGTATTTGTTCACTTTGTAACAACTGAACAAAAATACAGATTAAGGGTTGTATTATAAAGTAATGAGGTGTGCACACAAAATAGTTAATGTATACTCTGCTAGGCCAAATAATAATAATAATAATAATAATAATTACATCAATACTTGTGAAAAAACCTCAATTATGAACTTGGGTGCAATATCGTTACTTTAAGTAACTGGAATGCAATTAAACAAGATATTGTGCCATTTATACTGCATATCAATTTGCAGATGCTTCAAACCTGCTGGTCTATTAAAGAGATGTGCAGATATTGTTTCAGTCACAGGAAATAATAATAGAAAATTACAGCTAAAAGATACACAGTTGCTCAAAATATTGTATTTATTGTATGCTCAAAACATTATAAATGTTTATTTTTTTACTATTGCCTATAACAGACAACTTATTAGAGGTTTATAAAAATGTAGTTCTAAAAAAATCCCAAATTAACAAATAAATTATCGGTAAAAGTTCAGAAACTTTTCCTAGCCTGCATTGTTTATTCAGATCAGATTGTCAAAAACAAGTTTGATTTCATGTTAACATCATGTCCATCATTAATGAAAACTTTATACACAATGTTCTGCATAAATGTTTAATCGCTTACTTGCCACCATATTTGTGCAATGGCAACTGTTTTAATTTCAGAGATTATTTTGTATAGGTTGCATGTATACGTGCCCCGATGCCATGGCTGCACTGCGCCCTGTGTTGTGATTTAAACTAATAATAAAGTACATGGGCCTTTTCCCCCCTCAAAACGTGAGTTTTATTGAGAAAATAAGCAAATGATGATATTTATTGCAATGTAATCAAGTACATATATTTAACAGAACATTAAAGCTGTAAGATTTGTGTAAGATTTATGTAAGATTTTGGAATTTCACCTTTTCTTGCTGTAGCAAGCTATTCATAAAGAACATTTCATTAGTTCATTATTAAATTAAACTCCCAGTTTCTGAATGCAAGTCAATACACATTCAGAATCCAAGCCTGTACCTCTAATCACATAACGTATGCAAAGTAGTTTGCATAAGAGTAGTTTGAGTAGCTTGAGAGATCATATATAAGCCCATAGTTCAGGCTTACTCAGGCCCTCTTGTGGTTATACTTAATCATAATCATAGAGGTATCATGAGACAGGGAATTTTACAGGGAACACAGATTTAATTTTAAGAAAAATAAGTTTCTAAGTTAAATTATAAGTTTAGCAATATGCTAAACAAAGATTTTATTCATGGACTTTCCATGCAGCCAGATATAGGCTACATTATATATGTTAAACACTGTGCATATTAACAGAACTTGATCATTTTATTATAATTGTAGTTTGGTTAAAGTTAACTTGTTTTTTTAGTTATTGATGTATAGATTAACCCTTTTCATTTCAAGTGAGCAGTCAATTAGGCTTAAAACTATGATGAGTAAATGATAAACATAACAGTATGACATGTAATAGTATTTGTTAGTATATGTAATTGATAGTAATCTCCCTGTCCATGTGATTAAATGTGATTAAAAAACATTTAAAAAATGCAGTCAGAGACTCCTGGAGAAAAGACATGCAAAGTCTGTCATGAACGCTCCCTCGCTCCAAGCGCAACACTGCGAGCTCCGACACCTGATGAATCCAGAGCAGCTACTTCTGGGTCGCAGCACTGAACTACACATCTGGACACAGAAGTGAATGATGTAGAATCACTATGTAGCATCATTACACATTAATGTAGCTGCCGTCATACGAGAGTCCTGGAGTAGACCCAAAGTTTGGTTAACAATTCCACAAGAGTGTAGGGTTGTACTTTAAAAAAATACAATAAAATTTATTCAGCAGGGTTGGAAGGTTTTCTTTAAAAATGTGTTCCACAATTACTAATTATCTGCTAAAAAAATGTAGCCAGTAACAATAACTACTAAATTATAGTAATGTGACTGATTACATTCTGTTACTTTTGGATTACCTCAATCTGGGAACAAGGTGGTGAGTCAATTTCTTGGTCAAAGAGGGCAACTGACAAGCTGCTGATTATACCCTGGAATTCTGTACTATAGCTGCAGAGAGTGGATTAGATGAATCAGTTTTAAAAGCTTTGTTTCGTCAAGGACTAAATGACAAAATTCACAAGGAAATGGCATGCCGTGATGACAAAGCCTTTTTCAACTCACTTATTGATCTGGCTATCCACTTAGACAATCTGCTCCATGATTGGCTCCCAAAGAGAACTACAATGACACACAGAGATAATGTCCCATCCAATCCCATCCAGCTGGGCAACATGCCTAACCTCAGAAGAATTTGAATGAAGATGGAATGAGAAATTGTCTTTCTACTGTGGAGAACCAGATCACGCCATTGCTCAGTGCTCAACAAGGGAGACTTGTTGAGCTTTGTGCTCCACCAAAGGGGTTCACCACTCTCCAAAAACCCCATGGTGAGTACCTCTTCATATGTCGCATTACCTCCATTTGAAATCAGTGTTCAGATTATATGCTCAGACAAGATCCCTCTCCTTCCAGCAATGATCAACTCCAGATCGACAGGGAACTTCATAGATCTTGACGCCGCAGTAGAACTACAGTTCCAGTTACTCCAGCTAAACAACCTACCTAACCACCCATGATAATGCAAATCATCAGTCTTCACAGTGAGTCTGTGTCCTTCCTGGTAACTAGTTCACCAAGACACCCTATGATTCTGGGCATTCCCTGGCTCCACCTACATAACCCCCACATATCCTGGTCCACCAGAGACATTACAAAATGGTCTACATACTATCACCAGAACTGTCTGCAGAGCCCCTGTCTCACCCTCACGTCCACATCCATAGAAAGCCCAGAAGTTTCTACCCAAGTCAACATACCTCAGGAATACAAGGCATTTCTGGATGTGTTCAGTAAAGCCAAGGCCAGTGGTCTATAAATGCACCGGCCCTATGACTGCGCCATTGACCTCCTCCTGGGTATCACACCACCACACCACCTCTCAGTAATATCTACCCTCTATTAGTGCAGTGCAAGAAGCCCTCCAACAAGGTTACATTGTACCATCTACATCACCTGCATCGGCTGGGTTCTTCTTCGTGAAAAAGAAAGGAAGAGGCCTGCAACCCTGCATTGATTATAGAGGGCTAAACCACATCACAGTCAAGTATCCATATCCTCTGCCACTTGTTCCCTCAACCCTAGAGCAACTACAATCAGCCAAAATCTTTACCAAGCTGGACCTACACAGCACATACCGTTTAAGCAGAATCTGAGCTGGTGACGAGTGGAAGACAGCATTCACCACAACCTCCAGGCACTACCACTGCAGAGTAATGCAATATGGAATGTTTTGCACACCTTCAGTTATTCAGTGTTTTATTAATGATGTGCTCAGAAACTTCTTGGGTGAATTTGTCATCGCATATATAGACGATATCCTTATTTAGTCACCATCCTATGAAGAACATGTTTCTCATGTAAAGCAAGTACTCACCAGGGTGCGAGAAAATCAATGATATGTGAAAGGAGAGAACTGTGAATTTCACGCTTCAACTGTTTCCTTACTGGGTTACGTGATAAGCCTATAATCCAATACGCCTTGATGGACGGTGCCAAGGTCCATGCAGTGTGAGAATGGCCCACTCCTAAGAAGGTAAAGACTGATTGAGTTTGCTAACTTCTATCGCCAGTTTATCAGGAATTTCAGTAGCATTGCAGCTCCACTAACTGCCCCATTTAATTAGGCTCAGCGATGGCTGACTTGGAATCCTATGACAGAGGCAGCATTTTACAAGCTCAAACAAGCATTCACCACAGCACCCATTCTCCAGCACCCTGATCCAGAACAGCAGTTCAATTATGATGTGGGCAATCGCAATTAGCCATAAAACTGGCATTAGAGGAGTGGCATCACTGGTTGGAAGGGCCGACCCAACCCTTTATTGCACTAAACGAAAAGTTGAACCTGCAACAAGCCAGATGAGCCCTCTTCTTTACAAGGTTTAATTTCTCTGTCTTCTACCATTAGTAGGAAACTAACTTCAGAACCCATCCTGCTGGGTGCCATTACATGGGACTTTGACAGGGTGTTGGACAACACTATGCCCTATTATGTGCCTTCCTCATGACCCCCAAATTACACTTACATTCCACCAAGGCTCCGAAATAAACTCATAACTTGGGCGAACACCGCACCAGCCACAGGAAATCCAGGTGGCCCAAATGGTCCAGAAATTAACACCTTTATCTCATCTTGCTCTGTTTACGCCAAAGCTAAAACCCCACAACCATTTCCAGCAGGCAAACTCTTACCATACTCCACTCCTCAGCGCCCATGATCACACATCGCTGTGGATTTTTTCACTGATCCCCCTGAGTCATCTGGAAATACTGTAATCCTTGTGATCATAGATTGAGTCTCCCGATCATTCCTCCTGATACCCATGTCTGCTTTGCCCACAGCCTTTGACATGGCAGAACTCCTGTTTACATGCATATTCAGATATTTCAGCTCCCACCTCCCATATCTGGCACTGCTTCATGGAGAAGTTGAGGGTCACGGTCAGCTTAACGTCTGGGTATCACCTGTGATCAAATGGTCAGGTGGAGAGAGTAAACCAAGAAATTTCTGGGAAGCTTCTGCCCCAAGAATCAGGGAGACTGGGCCAGATTTCTCCCCTGGGTCGAGTATACCCAGAACTCTCTCTGCCACACTGCAACAGGACTGAGGCCATTTCTGTGTGTGCTGTGATACTAACCACCCCTGTTCCTCTGGAATGCCACTCCTACAGATCACACACCAATGACTCCAGCATGTAACTGCAACCCAGAAACTTTTCACATGAAACCTCTCAACTTCAACCAGGTGATCGAGTCTGGATGTCAACCAGGGACATCAGGGGTTTACCAGGATGCCCCAAGTTAAACTCTAAGTACATTGAGCCATACAAAGTAATAAAACAAATAACCCTGTACATTTAAGCTGGATTTATATCAGCACTGTTGCCTTGCTCCATCCTTCCATGTCTCGCAGCTGAAGAATTTGCAAGCAGGCCCCCTCGCTAAAGACTCACCTTCAGTCACCCTTCTAAAACCTCTCAACATAGATGGACAACTCGCCTTCACAATGTGCGACTTACTACACTCAGGCTGAAGGGAATACCATTTAGAATATATGGTGGACTAGGAGGGCTACAGGCCCGACGGATAATGTTGGGTCCCAGCTAAGGACACAAAATCAATCAGTTCATGGAGTTTTGGTTCTGTCATACCTTAACCTAAAGAGTAATATTAGCATCCTCCTTTTTGTACCTAACTCTCTAGGAGTTCGTAGCTAGCTAACCCCAACATAATAGCTCAGAAAACATACTAAACTACATATACTAAACTGCTATATTAAAAAAAACATAAATCCATGACACATTTACTCATTGTGTGTGTGTGTGTGTGTGTGTGTGTGTGTGTGTGTGTGTGTGTGTGTGTGTGTGTGTGACTACGTGTGAGTGAGAGAATGTCAGCTGATAAGTGTCAGTAACTTATCAGCCAATTTCTTATTATCTATGTGAGTAGTATTTATCCGTTACTTTCTGTCAAACTGTCAATCAAAATGATTTATGACCCTGTATGATTTATGACCCTGTA
>JAQQZX010000020.1:4022-18538 GCA_030068355.1 Notoglanidium maculatum | reverse complement strand
GTAGAAAGCAAAAAAAATAAAGAAAAACCTATGAAAAAGAGTAGGTGACCCCAAACTTTTGACCGGTAGTGTATACTAAACAGATTTAAATTGTGCAAAACACACCTCTCAGTTCCTCTGCTGGAGGGCTTGTCTCCTCAGATTGTACCTGATGTGATACATACAGGATTGGTTAAACTTGAGTAAATTCATCTTTTTGTGTCTACCGAAAGACAGAGCCTGGGATGTTAATCTACCTGGACAGTCACAGCACTGCATACATTCTGTGCTGGTTCTAGTTTTGTATCCATCTCCATGGCTGGATCTGCAGAAAAACAAGCAAACAAAAATAAAATCATACCACAGATCCTTTTCTCACAATACATTTTTATTACAAGTCCATGGAAATATAAAAACAATACTTGGGTCAGTGTTTGCTAGTCACATCTTTCTCTCTTAGAAACCATACCATTTTAAAGCTACCCTTCTGCAACTAGTCTGCAGTAGCGGATTTTTGACACTGCAGGTCAAAAGCTCTGAATTCACTCCACAAGTCTTGCCACAAATTTAAACTGAAAGGTCTGACAGGTTTATTTAGTCAATTAATAATTATTATAAATTACAATAGCCACATTTATGTTCAGCATTCCTCTTACCATTTTGCTCAGGTGAAACATCTGCAACAAACATTTCATTCTGCAAGGAAAAAACAAAACAAAACAAACCCCAAAGCATTGTAACATTAGCAGCACATGAATCTGGACTTTAATACAAAAGCAAGAATTAAAGCCTACCGTTTCCTGAGGTGCGTTAAGATCTAACTCTGGGCCTTGATTTGCATTTACTTGTAAAGATTCTGTTAATTAAAACAACCTTGAGTGAGATAGGCACTACATTACCACAAAGTATGCAATCTTCATCTGGGAAGATTTTTTTTTTTCTGGGAATGATCCAAGAATGGGATATTACTTACTTTTGGATTCTGCCAACAAGTCACATAAAAAGGAGTCATGCTCTTTGTCTTGAGTCTGTAGTAACAAGTAAAAGGAGTCGTGAAGCACTGTACAAGTCTTGATTTAAATCCTCATGAAAATCAAGACTGTCTTATCTCTCAAATGGTTAAAACTCTACACAATTTACCTGTTCCTCATTGATTACTAGATCCATCCCAGCACTAGGCTCTCCATTCATCTCATCATCATGATCTAGGACTTTAGATAATAAAGACTTTATATAATGACTTCAGAATATTCAAGTGAACCTAGCAATATTCTCAATTTTAAAAGAACCGAATTTCATAAATGCTACATTGAAATGTGATGAAGCTTACCTGAAGGATCCTGAGAAGAGGTTACAGCTTCATACTCCATTTCCTTTTCAGCCTGTTATGAATTTTACTGTTCATTACCATGCATGCAAAGCAAAGTAGCCCTCTTCCCCTCAAACATCTCATTTACCTCCTCTCTTCTGACTCCTGGCCATGGATGGCTATGGCAGCGTCAGGATTTGAACTCTCTAAATGAAACGTTTTTCTGTTGTGCCACTCAAGAGCCAGAAAACTTGTTTTTATAATCAATAATAAAATATTGTTGTTTTCTAACTGTTTTACATTTTAAAGTAGTGTTTTCCAAAGTGTGGGCAGCGCCAACATGGTGGGCCCTGAAGGTTCTGCAGGTGGGCTGCGAGAGGTCATTTACTATAAATGAATAGAAACTTTCAATTTTCTAATTACGATTGAACTTACCATAAAATAGTTATGATCAAATATTTATAATTAAATAAGTAATTAGAACTAATAATAAAAAACAAAGCCACAGGATTTTATTTGTAGTACTCATTTATCAGACACCTTTTTGATCCAGAACATCTCTCTCCATCTCTCGCTCTCATTAGCAGGGAATGGTATTTAACAGAATGTCTCATCATTGGCAGGGAAAGAGTTAATATATTAAAATAAGAATTAAAATTCTTTGTCCTCATCTCTTGTGCTGATCAGAGTTGTGATTAAAGGTTTGGGTGGGCCATGGCAGATTTTCAGATTCCAAATAGGGCCGTGGGATTCTAAAGTTTGGGAATGGCCGTTTTAAAGTTGACCAGCTTTTCACGACCGTTGCTGCTATATTCCTCAATCTGAACACGTAATCAAACCAGCAGCACGCACACTTCTGTGGATGGTGCATACCTGCAACGATTCTTCTGGCACAATTTCAAAAATGTTAACTGGATCCACCATCATCATAAAATCATGGTCCAAAAGCAGTACCTACATGTACGCAGAATTTGTAGACACAATGTTATTTTGGATAATAATCTTATTATTGTTCATATGATATGTTCAGAGTAAAAGATGTGCTTACCAAGGTAGAATCATCAGAAATCTTTAAAGTTTGAGCTCGGCACCACCTCTCGTGTACATGGGACCAGATCACACATTCCGACCCGACAGCACTGCTCTCTGCAGCCCTCCTTATGTTTCCCAAGTCTTCATTGGAAACAGAATCTTGACCTTGTATATAAACTCTTATGCGTAAAAAAAAAAATTCTAGGTTTGCATGACACTTACCAGATTTAATGATCTTAAAATCAAACTCCGTCCTCTTCGCTTCGTGTTCTGTAATTGATCCATACACTTTTTTGCAGACCTCTTCACAAGCTTGACCCTCTAGAGATGCAGTTTCCAGAGTTTCCACTTGGTTCTCATTGGTATACTCTGGAGAACCTGTAACTGCTCCATTACTCATTAGGTCTGTGGAGCCTAACATGCATTCTCTGGGAACATCTGCAGGTTGAGTCAAATGAATGTCTGAAATATTTGCATTTACATTTGTATCCTGCACACTGACCCTTTTGCCATGATTCTCAGGTTTTTCAATGCTTGCTGAAGTCAAGTAGTGATCTTCATCTTGACAAAACCTGCCCACAGCGACATTTCTTTTATCCTGAAACTCTGTGGCTCCAGCTTGATCCTCATGCTCAATCAGAGTGCCACTGTATTCTACCTGCAGTTGGCGTGGAGAAACAGAAGTGCCATCGTGCACATACCCCATGGTTGCACAAAGACTGTCCTTGGGTCTTACTATAGGTTCAATTACGCAGACAGAGGAGATTTCAGTCACAGTAGTTGAATCCAAGACAGTTGCAGACACTGCATCTGCTAGTTCAAATGAGGTTCTTTTGCTATTCTGAGTCCAACATTTTTTCATTTCATCATTGATGAGAAGTTCCTCACGTTCCAACTTAACAAAATGAGGAGTCGCCATATCAGATGAACTGACCAATTTCAAAACTGTGACTTTCAAGAGTTGGTCATTGATTAGCTCAAAGAACTGATCAGCTGCCTTGTCGTCCCAGGACCCCTCCAAAATATTAAAACCATCAAGCTGACAGGCAAATGCCTGAGGAGGTAAATCAGCCACCTCAAATGGCAGTGGTCTTACGTTGCTTATTTTAACTTTTGATTCATTTCCATAGTCAACAAAAAGAACAGTATGTGTGTCCTTTTCAGCTGAAGTAACCTGTGCTCGATACCATAGTTGGTCCTCATCAAAAAGGGCAATGCATCCACTCCCAATTGGTAGGGTTTCTACAGTCAAAGCTCCGCTTTCCAAATTACTACCACTCTTTTGGATTACATCAGAAATTTCCTGCATCTTTTCGGTCTCTGCATACTGACACCAGAAGAGCTGTGGCCCAATAACAACTGACGCATATACAGAAATTATCTGTCCAGTTGATAGGTCAAGATTCTTATAAGCAAACAGAGTGAAGTCAGTACCTGGGCTCTTGGGTGCATCGGTTACAGTTACGACATTTGTATCTTTGGAGAAAGCAGATCCCAACATTTCACCATTGACCTCAAGCTTAACCTCCCATACAGAACCCGATGGCTGGATAAATTTACATAAAAACCTATCAGCATTCTTTTCAATTTCCATTTTGAAATTAGAGGCCACATCACAGTTAACATTTACAACTCCAGTCAGTGAGCAATGAATGCTATACCTTGGCTGGCAGAACATCTTGTCCAGAATGCAGACTTTTGAGACTGAAACTTCAGCAGTGTTTCCGAAGTCAATGAATTCGACATCAGCTGCATCACCGACCAGTACTTTTCTTACAACTGCACGATACCAACAGTTATCATTAGGGTACTCTGCACGAACCAGATCACCTTCACAGAGGTTAACAGGGTTAACAGGTACATGCTTTGACTGACCATCATTCAATTTTTCCACCACAGACCAAATGTCACTTTCATCAGTTACCAACTGGACAAAGAAGCTCAAAGGACTATTGCAATGCGAGATGAATACTTCGGCTTCCAGACCTGGTTCGACTACTTTTACAGGGAGCTCTGCTTGTTTAAGTACACTTGGTTTGGCATGTCTAGATTCACTCTGAGATTCTCTGTGAGAAACATGTTGCTCCAACTTTACTGGGGTGAGGTCTTGTTTCATGTCCCCATCAAGACATTTTCCTGAGCTTTTCTCAGAGTCAACACTTTTCTGAGATCTCCAGTTTTTTTCAGTAGTGCACTGTGGTACTTTCCGTCTTTCAGACATACTATATGACCGATACTGATCCTTGACATCAACTTCCATTACAGTAATTTGCTCATTTCTCTCAACTTCTATGTGAAATGTCTCTTTGAGGATTGCATTTACTGGAGTTTTCCCATCATACAGCTCAACAATTAATTTACCAGACGGTTCTTTGGCTACTACCAAGGCTTTGAATTGGCGATCAGCCACAAAACTTTCAAACCAGTTATTCACTTCACTTGGAACGTTTTCAGGCACATCAGAAAGCTCGCACTCAATTGCTTGCACAGGTATTGCCATAACTTCTGCAGCTTCAACTGGAACTGGTAGTACGTCAGATTTCTCAACTTCCTGTGTGTTGCCATAATCCACAAAGTGGACTACAACTGAATTATTTTTAGATGTAAATTGTCCTCTGTACCACAGCCCATCAGTATATTTTGCAAAGCAAACATTTCCAAAAGTTTTTGGACAGTTAGTGCTCTGTAGCTGACTGCATAAGCTGTTGACTTTATCTGCAAGTTCATCAATCTGCACAGAATTTCTTTGCAGATGACAAAAGAAGTGCTTGATATTGTTCACATACGTGATGCATACATCTTCTTCAGACCCAGTTTTGATGCTGTGTGAAGAGTAGTAGTATGTATCCAACCTTATAGGTGGCAGAGCTACCGTTTTAGGTGCATGGCCAGCCAAACTTCTCTGGACAAGAAGTCTGCAGATGCTTTGGAACGGACTCTCCAAATCCACTACGTTGAACATTACTTTTTGAGTGTTACACATCACTGCATATATTGTACATTTCAACACTACACTCATTGAGGCAGCCTTGTCCACAAACTCTTGAAAGTGTAACATAGTATCTGGACTCCATACGGAAGTGGAATGAGAGACTGGATAGCTCAAGTTACACAAGCAGCATCGAAACGCTTGTCCTTTCAGCTTTAGGAATTCTGGATCAATGTGTCGAAGGTCATGAATGGGAACTTTCTTGGTTTCCCCATAATCAACAAAAAGCACAGTTACGTTAGAAGCCTGGTGCTTTTGGATAACCAAAGCTCGAGACCACATTCTATTTTCAGGATGACGAGCAACACAGGCAGCTTCCAAAGGAGGCTGAAATTCAGAATTTGCATAGTACCTCTGTAGATCTTGCATTAACAGTTTCAGGCATTTTGCATCATTAGCTTTCTGACACCAAAAGTCATTCGGGCTCTCAATGTAAGATACTATAACATCAAATGAGCTTCCAATTGGAAACAAGTACTCCTTGAAGACCGCTTTTGCAGCCGGTGAACTGGAGGACTGCGATACAGCACTTGTCTTGAAAACATGAGAAGTCTGTACAACTTTAGTGTATGGTGTGACCACAGCTTTATCCATAGCTTCCATGTCTGCAAAACCTGCACTACAGAGCAGCTTTGAAAAATCTTTTTCTCCATCCAACTTAGAATCAATAACCTGGACAAGATGTGTGTCTTGGAACTTAGCAAGCACACGAACATCAAGGACTTTGTCTACAACAGCTTCAGCAAAGAATAATGTGGCATTCAGATCCCATTCTTCTCTTCTTGGTCGAATGCCGTAAAGAGCACACTTAATCGCCAAGGCTGGTAGGTTTTGATATCCGAGGGGCAACTCACGAAGGTTGATGCAATCGACCAATTCTTTGTTTCCATAGTCAACAAAGAAAACCTCTGCCTTAGTCTCAATGACTTCACAAATTGCAGCCCTATAGAACACATCATCTTTAGCTTTGGCCACACAAAGAAGACCAGCTACAGGCTTTCTAGTCAATCCACTGGCTCTGGTCAGATCACTATATAGCCCCGTCAAGCCATTCATTAGCAGGTCAAACTCAGCAGCATATTCCTTTGTCTGGATCCAAAACTTTGAGGGGCTATCAACATGCTGCACAACAGCCACATGGTCAGTATTAGGTGACAGGCATTCTGAAATCATCCCTTTCAAATCCTCTGTTTGTGTCTCACCTTTAACTGAGATCTGGCACCTCTGACACGTTCCAATCTTTTCCACAGTATAATCTTTAAGGCAGCTTGAATCTATTAAGCACTTCTCTCTTGAGCCAAATAATCTGTTTATATTTGTGTTTTCATCACCATAAAGTGTGACATAGTGGACACCCTCCGAGATGCTTTGATACTCAAATTTAGCAATAACAGTTCTGTTGAGCAGTAAGGATTTCAGATAATCAATCTGTGAAACTGTCCAACCAACACCCTGATCAACAACTCCATGAAGAGAGCAAACATAAGTCACAACAGGCATTCTGAAGAATTCTGGGGCCAGTGGTCTAACATGACCTACTCTAACAAACTGTTTCTTTCCATAATCCACATGCAGTACCTCAACTACATTGTTTGTGGACATGACCTGCAGCAACACAGAGCGATACCACTTTCCATCAGTCCCTCTTGATGCACAAGGAGCCCCCAAGTTCTCCATTCTTGTAAAAGGAGATCCAATTGTTCCTTCATAATGCTGAGTTATCTGTGCTGTCAATTTCTTGAGTTCCTGGGAGAAAACCTTTAGTTGACAGAAGATGCGTAGGGGATTGTTTACCTCTGTGACTAGCACAACCTCAGTGGTTTCAGCTTGTAGCTCTGGATACATGTAACAGAGCTGTGTCTTGAGTTGGTCAAGTGGTTCATATCCCATGGATGCAGTCCTCAATGGCTCCATAGAGCCAGCATTAGACTGTAAAGACCTTGAAACAAAGGCTTTGAACTCTTCATTTGACAATTTCTTTGCAAATCCCATCTCGTGCATTTGCCTAGACAGACATGGAATATCAAGCAGAAATGCACGCTGGGGAATGGCAAAATCCAGAACACAGGCAGTAACTGCTCTCCCACAGAATGATTTCATGAACCCCAAGGCCAATTGTGACCATCTATTTTCAGTAGACAATGGCAGAACATTGGAAAGAATGCAAAATTCAACTTCTGGAGGCAGGTTGAAAAAGTCAGTTTGGCCCCATGCCAAAAAGCTAGTAATGGCCTGAAGTGTTCTGCCTTCATCAATGAGAAACACGCTGTAGTGATTATCATTTCTTGACACTATACGGGCTCTGTACCATGTTTCATACACCTGTACAAGACAAAGGTCACCGGGCTTGCCTTCTCCTTCATGAAATACTTCTTTGGGATACTGAATCTCTTTCTTCATTTGTTGATATGCAAGTTTCTGATCCTGGACAAAATTACCCCAAAACTCTACCAGACCACAGAGAGGGTTCAAGTTTACTCTGGTAATGAAAACTGTCACATTAGAGCCAGGTGACGGGAGCCCAGGAATTGAACACATTGTGCCGTTCTCCAGGTTTCCAAATAATTCAATAAATTTTCAATGACATGGGATCTACAAAGCAAAAATACACATTTTAAGAGTACACCTTTTGATTGAGGCCTGTAATCAATAACAAGAGTTTTAATCAATCAGAGAATAGTGAAATATTTGAAGTTAGGGCAAGGGTTCCCAAACCTTTCGGGCAAATAACCCCAAATGGGCATTATGAACTTCTGTGACCTCAAGTCTTGACCTTCCTACAATGTTTTCCATTTGATAATTAGAATACTGTTTAAATATAATAATACAATTCTATTTAAAACTGTCATTTTATTGCAACACGAGTCACTAAAAACCATATATTCCTTGCACTGATTTGACATCCTAGTGGGATTTATTGCGTTATAGGAAAATCAATGTGGGGGCAGTATAATATGGCCCAACATATGGCCCTGTGAGCAACACAGTTTACACAGCTGTTATGCATCTTATGCACATCCAGAGGATCTAAATGCAACAATAACTCCATGTTATGTCAGGGCCACAACAATCCAGTCAGTCAGGTTTGCAAATCAAACTGTAAAATGTTTAGGGATTTTATGCAAAGTGATGTTGAAACATGACAATGAGCTCTGTTGAACTGCTATCCTGAAGGGATAGTCATTGAAAACATGGACAATGTATTCAAAGTATTTACTTATCAAGGAACACAACACACTGGTGTACTAACAAACAGGCATAGAACAGGTTGGCAAAGGAAAACAGCAGTTGATGACAGACAAGTTGTGAGAACTGTGAAGAAACACCCAAAAATAACAGTAACATCACTGCCAACAACCTCCACAAGACAGGGGTGAAGGTATCACAATCACCATTTGATGAAGACTTTGAGAGCAGAAATACAGGGGTCATACCACAGGATGTAAACCACTTAGCAGTAAAATTCAGAAGGCCAGACTGGAATTCACAAAGAAATACAGAGAAAGTTGGAACCAACTTTAACCTCAACCAAAGTGACAAAGGCCAAAGTGCAGAGAAAGAAAAGATCTGCATATGATCCAAAATATGAGCTCAGTCAAAAAGTCTATCTTCCAATTTACAGAGAAATTCATCTAATCTACAATGGTGCTTAAAAGTTTGTGAACCCTTGAGAATTTTTTTTCTCTCTCTTTTTTGCATAAATATGACCTAAAACATCAGATTTTCACAAGAGTACTAAAGGTAGATTAAGAAAACCCAATTAAACAAGAAAAAAAATATAAGTGGTGGTAATGAGCTCAAAGCCCTTCCATCACGCTAGTTATCGAACATGAAAAATCACTAGCTTGCTAAAATAGTGCAAAAGAAGGTCATTGGCTCCAATTAATTTCCATAAATGCTATAGTTAAAATTCACTCAATTTTTTTTAAAGTAAATTTATTACGTGTAGACATTTAAGTTGATCATTTTTTACGTTAAAATAAGTTATTGCAGTCAGAGTGCAGATCTACTTGCAGACAATGCAGACAGTGTTAAATACATGTTCATTTACGTTCAGCAATTCTGTGTCTGTTATTATTAAATTGTTTTATCATATGCGCAAAAAAGTGTGATAACGGCATTAATTATCCAACATGTCTGGTTATTAACTCTGCCCACCGACTGTATAAATTATTTAGACAGTCGAGGTCTCTGCCAGGTTGTTTTCTCCGAATGCTGGACATGACCTCACACAGACCAGCCCAACAGGAGCGAATTCGCAGAGGCAAGTGAAATTTTGCCTTGCAAAACTTTGAAAATGAGAAACACACAAGAACCAATCAGTTCAGCATGTGATATGCTTAGGGCACAGCATGCTCTAGAGAGGCGCAACAAATCTAACCAAGATGGCGGAGGCTAAAAGGCTACATGTAGTATAAAAATGTGTTGCGTTGCAGGTCAATTTAAGTGGTGCACTTAAAATTTTCAGTAAGGAGCACTTGTGCTACAGTGATCCATCCTGCACTTAGAAATTAATTTGAGAAGGTACTGGGGCCTGAAGTAGTCTCTGTTAACCTTGTACTTTGAGGTTACGTCCTTGTAAATCTATACAGCATTTGTACATACAGCAAAAATAGAAGGAAAAGGTCCTGCAAAGGTTTTCATTTCATTTAGGTCAATGTTCTTCTGGGTCAGGTCGGCAACAGGAAAACCACAAAAGTGGAGTGCACACACCCCTGGGAGCGGGTCACAATTTTATTTTGAGGTGGCCTGAAATATAAGACGGAAATCATAAATGCAGTGCTTGGCAGTAGGCATCTGAGGGACATGTTTCAACGTTGACGTCTTGTCAAGCTGACCAGGAAATACATTGACCTAAAAGAAAACTCATAAAAGTGCATCTGCAGCTGATGAGCTGTTTACCCACCAGAGCAAAATGCGATGCATACATTAATGTGTTCAATTGTCATTTCAACCATATACAGGTGCTACAGTACATAGTGAAACGAGACAACGTTTCTCCAGGAACAAGGTGCTACATTTAAGACAAGCTACATTGCATATGGACATTAGCTACTAGCGCATCCATATCATTGCTTTTAATACCACGAGTCGTCTCACAGACATGTTTGTGTTGTTGGTGACGCAGGATCCGTGCAAAATCGTATCACTGCGCGCATGCGTGCCGTTTCTCAGAACAGGCGCGTTCTCATTGAAGTTAGATTCAGGTCACCTGTAATTATGAATGTGAACCATCACAATAGGCAAATCCAATCTGAGCAGAAAATCGGAATTGAGCAATGAGACTTGCGGTGTGAACATAGCCTTAGTGACTTCCAGAGCACACTTAAGCTATTTTCCTCTGAAAAGAGTTGGTAATGCTGGTTACGATGTCCTCTCAGTCAGTGATCCAGGCCCATCATTCTCCACACAAAGTTAAAATGGAGTTACCATCAGATTTTAACAAGTTGTCCAAGTGTTTGCAAACTTACTTGGTTATATCCACTGCTCCAGAACTGGCTACAGGATTCAGGACTTCACCTACAAACAGCAAAAGCATTACAAAATTGTCTAACAATAATTTCCAAATATGTCATGTTCAGTTAACCATTTTAATTAAGTTAAAAAAATTTAAAAAATAAAATAAAAATGTATGTGTAAGACCCTCTTTACACTTGGTTTTAGGCACTGAGGCACATCGCAGTTTACACCTGTGTCAAAGGTCCCCATGCATGGTCATGTTAGAAACGTTAAGCCTACAAGATACCTTCTTTATTTTCTTGCACTCCAACCACATAAATCAGTGCTGCTCTCCATTTTTTTTTGAGCATTGGCACAGAGACCAGAACAACCACCCTGTTCTGCATTAATTACGTATTTTCCAGTTACATCCTTGGTGGGGACGCATCAGGACACGTTAACGTTTACACTACAGTATGTGGGTGAATGTGTCCCAGACCAGCTCAGTAAGTGGTTCGAGTGAATGCGCCTTGGAGGTCGTTTACACTTGTATTTAGTGCTGACAACTTGTGATCAGATTGCCCAAGACGCATTTTAATACTGAGTGTAAACGGGGTCTATGAGTGAATTGTGGCGATGCTGAGAAACACACTCCATGTGGACTTACTGCAAATCCTTGGACATAAATGTCTTCACCAGCATGTGCTGACTAGTTTATCATCAATTCTGATGTATGAAAATAAGATGTTTGCCAGGTTTATAAGTCTTTGTTAATAAAGGTGAACTGTGATAAACATTTCAAATAAAACAGATCCGACCTCTCTGCCTTTATCTGACAGTTGCTTGCCTTACAGCGAGGTATTTTAACTACCAGCAACTACTAGTTAATCTGATTTTTAAATGACAGAACTCCAAATTAGCCAGTAAACAAACACGACATCTTGATCTGAACCATCTCACCTCAGGTCTCCTCTACCGAAGTGCAAGCTATCAACAATTTGCTAGCCATCAATTTACAGTTTCAAGACTTCAATTATATCTCCACTCCTGGTCTTTGAGAATATACTTGACTAGTTAGTTTTAAGTACTAGCCGATTGTTAAAGGAGAAGAAAAAAAAAAAAAAAAAAAAAAAAAAAAAAAAAAAAAAAAAAAGTTGTGTTGGGAGGATCAGTGCTCAGCTGCTAACGACAGCCTTGCTTGGCGCCTCTCATTTGAAGCCCCTACTTCCGCCATTTTGTGAAAACTAACAGCTACTGATCACTGAGG
This sequence comes from Notoglanidium maculatum, assembly GCA_030068355.1. Classification (NCBI taxonomy): domain Eukaryota; kingdom Metazoa; phylum Chordata; class Actinopteri; order Siluriformes; family Auchenoglanididae; genus Notoglanidium; species Notoglanidium maculatum. The sequence goes on along the minus strand of JAQQZX010000020.1, from coordinate 6,523 downwards.
GACTCATTTATTAGCTATATTTTATATTGTTTAAAAAAATCCCCATCAAAGTAGCACATATAAACTGGTACATCAGAGGTATAGCTAGTTTGAAATATCTTACCTAAATGCTTATTATTAAAATCAAACTATAAATAATTTCTCAAGTAATAGATTGGTAGTCTGACAACAAAAAAATTAATATTTAACGTCATCTTTCTGCTGAAATAAAACGGATATTTAAAATTCCAAATCCTCTCACAGCAGACGAGGCTGGGGATAAACTTTTTTTGGAGGGAAGGAAGATTCAGAGAGAGACAGAGAGAGAGACAGACAGACAGAGAGAGAGAGACAGACAGACAGAGCGAGAGAGAGAGAGACAGAGCGAGAGAGAGACAGAGCGAGAGAGAGAGAGAGAGAGAGAGAGAGACAGACAGACAGACAGAGAGAGACAGAGAGAGCTCTGTGTGTGTTCAGATTGGCCTGAGGCTGAAGTTTCAGTCCAGCTTGCTGAAGTGTATAAATGCCTCCAGTTGACGGCGACATTTACTAAGGGGGTTATGCACAAAATCTGAGTTTATGAACTTGTATACAGATAAAACATACAGTAAGTATATCAGAAAACAACATGCAGTGAAAGGAAAGGAAAGTTTCCTAATGCCAACTCTGTAGCCTTCACCAAGCTGTTCAACAATGCTAAGCCTGCCAAAGAATTAGCCTCGTTTGCCTTTTTGTAGTACCCTGTCGTTATCCACAACGCTTCATTACCAACACTATAAAATAGCAGACAAGGAAAACAATAAAAGTTATTACTTACACCACATCCAGCTACTAACCAACTGCGTTATCCATGACATGAGAAGAGCCGCGCATATGTAATTATAATAATGGCGGGTGTGAACTTGGGAGACAGCGTGGAGAACTGTCCAATCACATTAGAGAACAATACATAAAAACAATATCAATTGGCTGCCAATTAAAGTGGGCGTGTCTGGGGCGCAGAGAGCTGAGTCCAGAGGGAAATCCGAAGGCAACCAATTAGAGAGCAGCCTGAGATCACACGATTGAAAACAGTTTAAGGCCTTTCAAAGACGCTCATTTAGCTGGAGTCCGTAACCGTGAAGTGTATGTATTCATACAGAAATTAAACAAATGCAGGGTGGGCCAAAAGTACAGTACTGATTGGGTCATGTTTAGTCTCTTATTAGCTCAAAATGTCCTCCATCAACATCACAACATTCCTGGAATCTGCACCTGACACTAGCGGTCGCTCAGCATCAATGTCCATGAATGCTTGTGAGATGAACAGCTTCAATTCACCAGCTGTGTGGTTCTTCCTCTCAAACACCTTCACCTTTACTACACCCCCAAAATGTCAGTCTCAGCACCTCTAAAATAAAGATAAATAAATAAATAAAATTGTAAAATAAAAATAAATTTAGAGTAGCCAGTTGACCTAATCTGCATATGTTTGGGCTGAGGGAGGAAACCCATGCAGACACGGGGAGAACATGCAAACTGCACACAGGAAGGCCCCCGGTCAACCCGCAGATCAAACCTGAGACCTACTTGCCGTGTATACCCTGTACAATTTGGAACCAATTTTTAATGATTCTGACAGGTGCTGACAGACTACCAGGCATTTGTATTTCATATTAGTTAATTATTAGTTTGCATTGTACAAGTAAACAACTTTCATGACCTAACTATTTTTGCATGATATAATTAATTTATGTTTAACATGTTTACGTAGGGGTTTACATAGGGTGGTGCAGTGGTTAGCACTGTGATAGTCTGCCAACCTGCCCAGAGTGTACCCCACCTCTCACCTGAAGTCAGCTGGGATTGACTCCAGCTTCTCTGCAACCCTTAATGGATCAGCAGTATAGAGAATAAATGGATGAATGGATGATTATGTAGACTTCTTTAGATTTTTGGGGTGGACAAGCTGCCGCAATGACAATGTCCTTTCTGCTCAAAATAGAAATGAATTCATTTTACTGTAGACTTTTAAAGTAATTGCTCTTCAAAGTCACTTGATCTGACAATATAATCTAGCCGGGAAGTAAATTTTATGCATTATAAAATGAACATTTCAAACTGATAGACGGTCAAACCCACTTACATCAGTTCACACTACAGTGGCATAGTAAATGCTTTTTATATTTTATTATTAATTTCATAAAATGACTAGGTGCTTGATTTTATACACCTGTGTCAATGGGTCTGATTGACACATCTGAATTCAATAATTAAGAGGTGTGTCCCAGTATATAATATGTATATATAGTATGTATTTTTTTATTAATAATTAAATATATATGGACATATGAACTATATGAGGGCGGCACGGTGGTGCAGTGGTTAGCACTGTCGCCTCACAGCAAGAAGGTCTTGGGTTCGATCCCAGGGTCACCCAGGGTCACCCAGGGTGCCTTTCTGTGAAGAGTTTGCATGTTCTCCCCGTGCATGCGTGGGTTTCCTCCCACAGTCCAAAGACATGCAGATTAGGTCAACTGGCT
>JAQQZX010000019.1:16790396-16806644 GCA_030068355.1 Notoglanidium maculatum | reverse complement strand
CAGGAAAATATGCCCAGCCACCTCAGGATGACTGAAAAGTGTCTAATCCAGGAGTTAACTTTTTCCTATTTTCTGAATTTTTTTTGTTTTCAAATATGTGGTCTTATATAGTAAATGTGTGTGTGTTTTTTTCATTAAGGACAATATTGGCCAGAGCAATGTTGCTATCTTCTGAAAGAGTTTGTGAAAAAGTTCAAAATGTTCAGTGCAGTCTAGGCCTAGGGGCCAGAATGTTCTTTAGGGCCAATAAAGCTCATTGATCAGATCACCCTGACTGTGTTGACACATTTGTATAACCCCCCCCCTCCCCGGAAAAAACCCCACAAACACGCGTGCGCTAAGGTGTCCTCTTTTTTGAAATCCAAAATATGGTCACCCTAATATACATAAGTATTATGTACTTTTTAGTATTTCATTTCACTAGTTTGTTCACGTTATTATTCAGTACACTTTAGTCTTAGTATAGTATTTAGTATACTTTTTAATATTTCATATACTTTAATATTAAATACATTTAAGTTTTCATTCCACTTTATTTTTTCATGACGTATTCTGTAAGTGTACCTTACAACTACTGCTAAGAAAACAGTAAACTGATAAATTGCACGTCTTTACAAATGATTAAATATACAGAGTACTGAAATGTGTGGTTACTGAATACTGAAGTGTACAGAAAACTGAAGTGTCTGGAATACAGAAGTGTCCAGAATACTGAACTGTCTGGAATGCTGAAATGTCCCGTAACCCTGAAGTATACAGCAAACCAAAATGCGTGGAACACTGAACTGTCCGGAATACTGAAGTGTGTGGAATACGGAAGTGTACGGAATAGTGAACTATCCGAAATACTGAAGTGTCTGGAATACTGAAGTGTACAGAATACTGAAATGTGTGGAATACCGATCTGTCCCCAATACTGACGTGTGCGGATTACGGAAATGTGTGGTATTCTCAAATGTGTGGAAAACTGAAGTGTGCAGAATATTGAACTGTCCTTAATACTGAAGTGTACGGAATGCTGAAGTGTGTGCCATACTGAAGTGTACGGAATACTATCACATATGGTTGTATTATTGTGTTAAAGTGATGTTCTGGGGTCAGAAGAATATGCAGTTTGTGGAAGTGTATGACTCTGTCTACATTCCAGAGGAAGAACAGGATGAGTGAGTGTGTAAAACATTCTGATTTAGTTATACAGACACTAAAGGAAACCGAATTGTCTCTCAATTAATGTATTGTTTTCTGTTTGCGCTGCACAGGGATTCAGATGAGAGCGCAGATAAAGCTGAGCTTCTGCGCTCCAACAGCTGCCTGAGGATGTTATACACTGACCTGCAAAAAAATGCTGAAATGGCAGAGGACAGCAACATACTTCTCAGGGCTGAGAACTGTGAGCTGAAGAACCAAATCAAAAGGTAGCAGACATCACAGATATGTACCCTAAAGAAACACTCTCTTATACACATTATCTCACCTGGATAAAACAATCACACCTTGTCATGTTACTGAGAAACCACAAAGAAGTGTAAACTCCTCTGTCCTGAAGATGTCAGAAAACTTAAAGTTACAGCTTTACCACTGACTGTTACAAAGTGCTGACACTGGAGACTCCTTTCATAAATGTTATATAATCACCTCCTTACAGAAAACCTCACCATAACAATGATTTTTAAAATCTGTTTATTATAATCGGAGCGTGCACTGTACACGTCTCTGAGAATGAGCTGTTACTATAGAAACAATAATGTATGAGAAGGAGTGCATTGAACGTGCAGTACTGTCAGAGCTGCTGTTACAGAAAATTAATCAACACCTTCTGACCAATCAGAATCCAGAGTCAAGATGTTCAGGTGTGAAGATGTTCTGGTTCTTAAAAAATTTCAGTTGTTTTGTGATTTAATACTCAAGGAACCAGATTTTCTTAAAATGTCTGCCAGGATAAACCTTTCTGTCAACAATAATAATACATTTCACTCGGACAATTCCTGCTAGTGATTAATGTGCAAATGTGTCTTTGTGAAGCTTGAGGCAGTCGTTTCAGAATCTCCAGCCTCTTGTGAATGAACTGGAGGACATCCGAGCTGCAAAGACAGAGAAAGATCAACTCTATTACGCAGTTGAGGCCAGCCGCAAAGAACTTGTGTGTACATAGGGCAGAATTGATCATGTAAATATCTCACTCAGCTTTGGGCTTAGTGAACCATCTGTTTGACAATTCGTATCTTGAATTTGTGACAGGCAAAGGAAAAGGAAAAGCTCAGACAGCAGGTAGAAGCACTTTCTAGTGAGGTATGTTCAGGTCAGAGCAGTTTCTCTTCCCTCTTTTCACTTTAATTTTACTGGTTCATTTAATGTGATGATTTTTCATTACAGGCGTCGAGTTTTGTCCTGGAAAGAGAGAAGCAGAAGAAGGAGAATGCCGAGCTCAGCTGTGTCCTAAGAGCATTACAGGTGATGTATTAATGGTTTTAAACATATCTTTTATTAGTGCTCACAGCCCTGTTCAGTCCTGGATCCTGATGAGTCAGAATGTGTTTAATTATTTACTATTACTAGTAACCGCTCATTCACAGGAATGTTTCTGTATCATGTATGGTAGGAGTCTCCAGTGTCAGCACTTTGTAACAGTCAGAGGTAAAGCTGTAACTTTATCTGACATCCTGTTATACAGAGGAGTTTATGCTTTTAGGGTTTCTTTTTAACATGACAACATGAGTAACTCATGATAACTTTTTTGTGATAAGTTTTCCGGTCGTTTGACAATATTAAATTCACTATAAACTGATAAAATATAAAATGTGACATTCTTTCATTTGTTTAAAAAAAAAAATCAATTTCTGTGGTATATGAGGAGTAAAACACATGAGGATTAGGCTCATCGCTTTGACTTCGTCACACCCCAGCATTGATTATTTTACTATAAGATCAACACCCTCCATCTTTTTACACACGCGCACACAAAACAAATTGACGTCTTTTATGTTTTAGCAACAACAAGAGGAGAACAGGCTTGATCTGGAACAAAAAGATGACCTCATAAATCAGGTAACGTGAATTAATTCACGATGATTTCATTGAAATTCAGTGTAAGCATCATGATCTTTATTAAATTTAACTTGTTTTCCTGCACTGAGAGTACAATATGTCTGTTTTCTCTAACAAAACCACTGATAATAGGTATCTACAAGCAGCTGCTGTGTCATTATAAATTTAAAATATGTGACTGTAAAACACAAATTCAAACTGAATACCCTGAAACTAGGGTAATAAAGATGTGAGGAAATCTGCAAATCTGTTTTTACTCCCAAATTCTTCCCTCATGTCAGAAAAAGTAGTTCCGTCTCTGAAAGGGTTTAACACATGTAACAAAGGCTTTACCCAAAGACTTGATCACAGTGTTTGATTTAAAATAATAGTGTTTAATAGCTGACTTTAGATTTTTATTCTGAGAAAGTTTGGAGTAAACAGGCTTCATGTTTTCTTTGATGGTGATTAGAATAAAATATAACTTGAAAGTTGTATAATAATCCTGATGTTTTTTTCTCAGAGGGATTTTGACATCAAGCAACTGAAAGAATCAGTGTCAGAATACATCGCCATTAACCAGGTACACTGCTGATCTCATTTATTATGCTAGGGTTTTTTGTACAGCAGTAATATTAAAGTGTGTGTTTTATTATCTAGGACATGAAGGAGCAACTAAAGGATTTGGAAAACCAGTTGGCTTTGGCTTTAGTGTATGTTTATTCTCTGTACTATTGAATTATTCAGTCATTACATGCAAGATACCCCAGAGTAAATTCACATGTTGTTTTTTTTATATGTATTTAACAGTAGCAGTGAAGGGAGCTTCATGAATGTGGATACGACGCTGGCACCCGCTCCTGTTTCTCTCAGGGAAGAGCTTGGAATCCTGTCTGAGGAGCAGGTAGAGCTCTGATTGGCACTAGTTCGCTGTGGACACATTTTCTTGTGGAAGAAATGGAAGCGCTCAGATTTATGATCAGACCACTTTAAAGGGGCACTCACACTCACACTTCCCAGAATCCACTGCACCAAGTAGGCCATAGATCTTGAACTGTAATGTGAAATTAAAGACATTTTGTCAAAGTATCTGTATTTTAAATTCTTCCAACTGATCCATTCCATTTTCGTATGGTTATTCTGTATGTAATGGACCAGAACCAACCTCGGCTGTCTCGTGCATGGCCGTGAAGGAAAGAAAAGATGAGGCATATTTTGTTTTAAGCTTCCACCTATGACACATGAATGATGAAAAAGTTGGAGATGGGTTTGCAGACGTTTTGATGCACAGAGAGCTAGCAGGTAGCAGTAACACGCTTTCAAAACAAAAACAATGCCTTGGATTCTGGGAAGGGTAAGCCGGCCGCCTTATTCTGCAGAAATTGGAAATAATAATAACAAAAATCAATCAACCAATCAATAAAAAGTTATTGTTTCTCTGGTAACAGCTTATGCATAGGGATTTGTACAGCGGATGCTCAACTAACAGTAAACAGATTTTAAAAATTGCTCATAATGGTAATATTTGTGAAACATGTATGGAAGGAAACTCCAGTGTCAGTGCTTTTGTAACAGTCAGAGGTAAAACTTTACGTTTTCTTTACGTTATCTTCAAGACAGAGGAGTTTACACTTCTTTGCAGTTTCTTGGTAACATGCTACAACAAGCTGCGGTTTTCTTTTCTTTTTTTTTAAGAAAGAAAAAGAGAGACTGGTGGGGAAATGACTGTTCATAGCTGCTGTAGCTTGTGATAACTTGTTTCATGGGCATTCCAGAACATTAAATGCAACTATAAATTGATAAAAAGTACAGCTTGTTCTTAAAACCTCTGTATGGTAACTGTTACTCCACTTCACATCACATCACCATGCTGTTGATTGTTTCCCTATAACATCATCACACCGTCACAATCAGGTGGTGTAAACACTTCACACAGAGGCAGAGTAGGATGCAAACGCAGGGCAGCGTTTAATAATAACAAGAGTAAACGCAGGCAAGCAGAATCAAAGGGATAGACAGACTCGTAGTCAGGCGATGAGCAAACGACAGTAACAAAGGGAAAACCAGTATCCAAAATCCAAACAGACAGCTAGGTCATACACAGGGAAAGCGCATGAGAATAACATAGCTTGGCAACGTCAGGTACGAATATGCTGAGCAGTACTTTACAAAGTCAGTGAGTGAGTGAGACTTATGTGTGGGGGGAAGATAAGAAACACCTGTGCCTGATCAGTGCTCAGGCGACTGGGAGCGAACATGTTATTGGGAGCTGTAGTTCTCGGCAGCCATGTTTGTATGCTGCAATGAATCATGGGTGATGGAGTCCAGCGCAGACTCCAGCACTGATGTGTTACACACCTAGTAGTTTATTGATTACTCAATGTTCTGCTGATGAACTAGATGAACCCTGAGGAGGAATGGAAAGAAGAGGAAGAAAATTCAGTGACCTTGGAAGAAAAAAGAGCACTTTTGGTGTCTGAAAGGTGAGTTATATTTATTTTAATAACTTTTTGTCACAACCTGTCCTATGACACTGGCTATGCTGTGCTATGTCACTAACTTCATTCTGCTGTTTAATTATTAGAAGTGTGACACTTAGCTGTAAGAGGACTATAAAGAGAGGAGCCTGTGCTGCTGTCGCGCTCTCCCTCATTGTGCTGGGTGTATTTCGAACTCTGATCGTGGATTGTATGTATACCGTCCCTCACCTGATTGGACCCTACTGCCAATTACACCGCACCAGCCCTCCTCCTATATAAACACGAAATCCACTCCACATTTGAGTGACTGTATTTTTTGCCCTTGTTGACATATTACATGATTGCTGTTCCAGAAGTAAAACTGTGTTTTTATCTTGCTTTTTATTTGTTTATTTATTCTTTATTTTCTCTATTTTTTTATAATATATATTTCTGGACATTTTTTTCCTGTTAGCAATGTTCCCCTTAAACTATTAAAAGTCTAATATTAATTTATTTCCCTTTTCCACCTTTGTGAAATTCAGTGCATGTTTTCCTCAGTCATTCAGATATCCATCGATCTTCACCAAGTTTTTATTTATTTTGGAGTTACATTTATGTATAAAAATGAGGACTGTTTTCACTAAATGCATACTTGTTAATAAAAGCAAAAATCTATTGATGTTAGAATTATTTTATATTTCACTCTAAAGACAATCAAAAAAGAAAATTGTATGTGGCAAAGTTTGTTTGAAAATCTTCATTGTTAAATCAAGAAACCATGCACTGTTTTATACATACATAGACACATATTTATTCTTACATACATACATACATACATACATATTTATTCATATATATATAAATATATATACATACAGTGAAATAAGCATTTCTCTTATGTTTTAATATTTTTATGAGTACAAGTTGAGAGTAGACATGTCTTGCTTTAAATTATTATTTTTAGATATCATCTTGCTTTTGTATTATTATTTGCAGCTAACATGTAAAACTGGCTTATTGCTTGAAGAAACGTAGGGGGTGAAAACTTTTGTATCTCCCGCAGTAGCTTTGTCAAACACAGTCTCTCTGGCGCCACCTGCAGGATGAATCAGAAAACATGGTTAAAACCAGGAGACGATTCAACCCGGATATTACGTCATGTCAGTGAGCATACTGGACTAGCCTAAAAATGGCCGACCATAGCGAAGGATTTTAATCTACGCTTGCATTAATGTAAGGTCTAAATATTTCACATCAGAATATTAAAATTATAATGATATTTTTCCTAGAATGTTTTATATATTTATTATATGCTTTAATCTGCCTTGAGAGTATTTTGAGGTAAAATCCGCGAACCGCGGCTCGAGCTGCACCGGATTGAGCCGTTTTCGAAATAAGAGCCCTTTGTTTTGAATGTCAAAACTTGTATCCTTCTTTCCTTGGATTATATAGAAGTAACGGGCTTTTTTGTAAAAGAATACAATTTAAAAATAGGTTTAATGAAAATATTTCAGTCCTACGTCAGGCCTAGTCGGCGGCCAATCCTCGCGCGTTAGCAAAGAAGTTAACGTTAGCTAGCAACTTTTAAACGGCGGGAACTTTTATTTTTATTCAGAGTCGCTCTGCTGTCACAGCTGTGAAAGTTCGCTGGCTAGCTAATTATTTATTTTTTCATATTAATATAAAGACATATGCCCTGCAAATATTATGCATTAACTGGGATTTAAGTGTTAACCTTGGTGACGTTTTGGCAATTTTTAACACGGCACCGAGTTCTTGTAAAATGGGCTGTAGAGGTTCATTTTAATGAAGTGTAATGTTATTATGCGGTTACATAATATTTAAGGTATCAAAGTGAACACATTAAAGAGGGATAAAACCTAAATGTTGAATTTGCATCTGATGTATGCTATACATCAGTGTTTTGGCTTTTGGTTTTATCATAACGAAGACATTTTTGTCCATATACCTTCCAAAAAAATTTATTTAAATCATGATTCATTATGATTCATTCATATGATTCACATGATTCATTCGCTCTGTATGAATATCACAGGAGGAAAAAGCTCTCAAAGATGTGAATTTCAGGTTACCAGTAATGTGTAACAGGATGAACTTTGTGCTGATGTGCCACTAATAGTCACTGAAATGTGGGTAAATTAGAGGAAATGTGGCAGGAAATTTGAAATTTGCATAATAACCGTAGTCCCACTGCCCCACAAACAATATTGAAATAACTCTTAACACCTACATTCGCATTAATGTAAGGTTTCTTTGTATGTAATTACATTTATAGTTGTTCTTAGTTGAGATAAACAGCTATGAATTTTTTCTTAGGAAACTGAGGTCTGACGGCTGAGTATTCACTGATACCTGTCGTGTTCCACATCATGGCCCGAATCCCTCACAGCGAGTTCCTCCTGGAGCAGCTGAGGAACCAGAGGGAGCGAGGTTTCCTATGCGACTGCACCGTGGTCATCGGCCAGGCTCGCTACGAAGCTCACCATAATGTTCTGGCAGCCTTCAGCGACTATTTCTCCACACAGTGCATCGATGCAGGAAGAGAAGACACCACCATTACACTGGACCCCGAGTGGGTTAACAGCGCCATGTTCGAGAAACTGCTAGACTACATGTACACGGGGAACTTAAATATGGATGGGTGAGGATGAAAGTCTGAGTCTATGAACTTTGGGGTTAGAGATCAGAATGAGTGTGTGATGAAGTATTTTTCATTGCCAAATTTTCTGGAAATCTTAAATTACAGTTGTAAATATTAATCAGGACAATGTATCTGTTCTCATGTTTAATGCTTTTAAATGAGAATATCCTTTTTTTTTTTCCCTTTTCTTTTTTTTTTTTGGCTACAGTGGCATGTCATCCTGTTTCCCAAACATTTCCCATCCACAGTGACATGAAAATGACGGAAAATGTCATGCCGAGCGTACACAACGGGTGTCCGACCCATGACCATGTTTTTTTGTTGGGGTTTTTTGACCACGTGAACATAAACAGATGTTTTTATACTGTACAAATCAGTCAGTCATCAAATTAAAATACAGAAAATAGCCTTGCAGTAAGTTCCACCATCTTGCAATTTGATATTTTGTTATTAAAAAATAAATTACCTCAACAAAAATACACTCATATCTCAGACTTTACTCTCTACTGAATCTACTGAAACTGTTAACAAATTTAACGGAAAAAAAACATTCTATACATCATTAATCAAACCAAAGGAAAAAGGTGGGAGTGCAAGTTCACCAAAAACTGCAAAGTGGAGCTGATGGAGAGGAAAAAGCTTAAATACATATGCAAAAGGGTCTCTGATCATCTTATGTTAGGTAATATAAGGTTCTTTGTGTGTTCAACAGGGATGAAATTCCAAACATTCAAAATGCAGCATCCTACCTTGGAATACAGGAAGTCCTGGCTCTCTGTTCCTTGAGTTCTGGCAAAGAAAGCCCTGTTGCTGTGAGGGACACGATCTTCATAGATCCTCGTTCGCCACTCAGCCCAGACGACTACGAGCCACTGGAGCCACTTGAGGAAGTGGAGGAAAGGGTGATGCTGAGGAAAGAAGAAGAAAAGTTTCAGGAAAAAGCAGCTCCAGCTGATGATTCTCATTCGTCCAACGAACAAACTCCACTTGGCACAGAGAAGAGGATCCGGAAACCCAAGACTCGTCTTTACGAAGAAGAAGATGACCTAACAAGGAAGGAAAGCCCACTTTCACCGAGAGGACGAGGCCGAGGAAGGGGCAGGCCGAGAGGAAGGCCGAGGACAAGACCTTTGGATTCTGATAAAGCAGATGTTGTGGTGATTGATAAGAGCCCGAATCCAGAGAGTGCTGTAGTGCGGAGAGGAACCGGAAGACCGAGAGGGCGTCCACGTACAAGACCATTGTCATCAGAGGCAGTGGACTCGACCAGTACTGAAGAAAACGCCACAGTGGTCAGAGATGAACGATCAGAAACCGGGGCAATGCAGCCAAAACCATCCGAGTCTGCAAATCCACAAAGAGACACAGAGGAGCTAGATGCAGAGGAGATAAACACAAACAACAGCGAAGCAGAAAACAAAACCGCATCAGACGTTGAGAATCCTAAAGAGACTGTTGTCGTGAAGCGAGGAAGGGGCCGACCACGAACCAAGTCTCTGCCTTCTGAGAGTGCCGAAAACCTGAAAACCGAGGAGACGTTGGTGCAGATATTACAGAAAGAAGGAGGAGTGCGTAAGAGAGGCAGGCCACGTTCCAGACCCCCAACTTCTGAAATGCCCGAATCTGACAACACAGAAGGAGGAACGGAACAGGACGAAGGCCCAGATCAGGAGAATAACCAGCCAAAAGCATCCTCGTCTGAGCCCCACGACAGCCAAGAAGAACTGCCAGAAAACATCACAAGGGTCCGGATGAGCGGCAGGAAGCGGAGCCTGAGCCGAAAGCTGAGAGAGAACCAAGCCAGCAATGATGAAAACGATCAGGACGAAGCAGCGGAGGGGGAGGGAAGTGAAGAGTGGGAGGAGGAAAGGGACATCAAGGTGTCGCAAAACAAACTGCGGCCCATCTGCAACATCTGTGGAAACCTATTCTCAGAAATGAGCAGCCTGCGCAGACACATGCGCATACACAAGGGGCTTAAACCCTATCAGTGCCAGCTCTGTGGACGCTGCTTCAGGCAGGGAAACCAGCTCAAGACGCACCTGCGGATTCACACAGGTAATAATTTTACTCCAAGGAGAATACTCGTAACCCCTTTTTTTTCTTTTTTTTTATTATTTATTTTTTTTTCTTTTTTTCTTTTTTTTTAAACTTTATTAACGTTTGTGCTTGCTGTACACGCAGGTGAGAAGCCGTTCTCTTGCAGCCGCTGTGATGCCTCCTTTGCACAGAAATGTCAGCTGGTGTATCACTGCCGTATGCATCATGGAGAGGAAAAGCCGCACAAGTGTGACGTGTGCCCTGCAGCTTTCGCTACATCCAGCAATCTTAAAATCCACATGAGGTGTGTTGCTTCATTATCTCAGTTAAATACATTGAAGTAAGAAAATAATAATAAAACAGTTTGGGACATGCTGTTATAGAGAAATTATCATCAACAAGGTCAGTGATGAAGGGGAATTACTGTTACCACCCCAGGGTTGATCATTTTCTTAGAACTGCATGTTTCCAAGGGTTTTATTCCTCTTCTACAACAACAATGACTATAGTTTATTAACTTCACAGTTTATGGTTAACTTTATTTCTCTCCATAACTTTTTTGTACACATTTAATGAGAGATCGTATATGACAGGAGAAGATGAAACCATGTTTTGTTTTGTTTTTCTTTTTTGCATCAAACATTAAATATTCTATCAGAATACAGGTAGGAACTCAAGAAGTTGTGGGTGGGGAACTGGAGAAATGTCGGCTCACATGCGCTGTAGGATTGGTCTGAGAAATTGTACGGATTAGTCACTTTATTGGGACCGAAATTACAGTTTCGTGTCATGCAGGTGCAGTGGGGAAAAAAACGATTTTTTGCTTGTTAGTTTGAAGTTTGGGTGTCAATACTGACAAAACCCATCTGCTAAGAGGAATTACAGCTGGATCAACTATCACATCACCCACTTCTCAATTTATTTTCTACATCTTTCTTTGTTTTATCATGCGTAACTTATTTCCTCGCTCCACTCAGGACACACAGCGGAGAAAAGCCGTATGAATGTGGCGAATGTGGGAAGCGTTTCACTCAGGCGAGCACGCTGATGTACCACAAGCGCCGCCACACAGGGGAGAAACCCTATGTCTGTGACACGTGTGGCATGGCCTTCGCTGTCTCCAGCTCCCTTATCTCACACACCAGGAAACACACTGGTGAGACAACAAAATTTTAAAACTACAGGATAAATCTTCTCAATAGGAGTTTTATAGTGTTAATGTTTTCTACTCCACTTTACACTTTCTGTTATTAAATTATTTCCAGGAGTGACTCCTTACATCTGCCTGGACTGTGGGAAACCCTGCTTGACATCTGGGGAGCTCAGGAAGCACATGGACATCCACAATGGTGAATTGGAGCAAAATATTAATCTATATATCCTGGCAAAGGTGATGTGAAAGTATTTGGTGGGGTAATTGATCTATTCTTTACCTCAGGTACAAGACGAGTGACCTGTAATATATGTGGAAATACCCTCTCTGATATTTATAGTTTAAAGAAGCACCGAGCTCTAAAACACAGCGGTATGGAATTTTTACGTCAATTACAGTGTACGGTAATGTTTTATGACTTTGCTTCTAGCTAACCATTTTTTAATCATTTAGCTTCTCCAGATCAAGATGATGAGTTTACGAAATCTGAATCTGTCGAATGTCCAATCAACATCCCAATTGACCACCAGGGTCTGATAGCACGAGTGCGCTCTGTTCTATCAGAATCCCCAGAACCAAGCTTCCCAGATGAATCTCCTCTCGTTTCTGATGCCTCCATGATCATCCATCAGCCAGAAACCCCGATGATCATTCAGCATTCCGAAGCTGCAGGAACACCGATGATCATCCAGCATTCAGACGCCTCGGGAACCCAAATGATCTCCGGTTCCCCTATGATTATCCAACACGCTGAGTCCTCAGAGGCTCCCATGATCATCCAGCACTCGGAAGCTGGAGGAACACCGATGATCATTCAGCATTCAGAAGCAGGAGGAACTCCAATGATCATCCAGCATTCAGAAGGTTCAGGAACGCCAATGATCATCCAACACACTGAATCCTCAGGAGCACAAATGATCTCGGGCTCGCCGATGATTATCCAGCACGCAGATTCCTCTGAGACCCCCATGATCATCCAGCATTCAGAAGCTACAGGATCACCAATGATCATCCAACATGATGAATCCTCAGAAACCCCAGTGCTCATCCAGCATGGAGATTCCGCAGAGCAAGTGAGTTATGTTTTGGAGCAGTATGAAATTCCAGGTTCCTCAGACATGGAGCACGCTCAGATCGTCATCGTGCAGACTATCGATTAAGACACCAGATGTCTGGAGAACATCTGGTCTCCATGGCTTATCTGTTGCAGTACAGAGTACTTTTAGAATAATTCTTGTCTTTGGAAGATGGAGACAATCTTCAGTGTGTTTCCAAGACTGCTGGACCAGGAGGTCATTTTTATGTAGTTTTTTATTTAAGCTTTTCAGTATTGCAGAGAAGAATAAAAAAGATCTCGTGATGATCATGTTCACAATGCTGATCTTCTGCTCGGTGTGATTTTTATAATTGTATGGATTAAACAGTTGCTTTATATGTAAAAGCATCTGATAATAAAAAAAGTATAGAGAATGCATAAGTTAATATTTTGCTCGTAATGTGATATTGTGTGAGATTGCTACTAAATAGAATTATACTTCATTTTTGTTTTTTTTGTTTTTTTTTTGTTGTTTTTTGTTTTTTGGGGGGTAAAAAAAACATGACCAATCATCGATTATCTGGCTTGGTGTTATTTTTCATTTTGTGTATTTAAAAAAAAAAAATAACATTGACACTTGACAAAACAAAAGACCTACATTTTCCACAAATTAAATTTACTTTGATATTGACAGATTTGTTAATATCAGCTGTTTATTTTTATGAGGTATTTCAGTTTTATTACAACTAAAAATTCTAATTGCTCCTCTAGACATAAATAAAATCTAATTCACAGAGATGAAATTGTTAAACTGATCCATTTTTAAGGAGGGTCAATATATCTCTCTACACATCATATTGGTTACTAAAGTTCTAATATGCTAATGAACCTCCAGCCAATCAATAAATATTCAATTGTGTGCTTTGACCATTGTTCAATTTAAAACTTTTGTTAAATAATTTTAGTGAAAATAATACAGTGCAACTTTTAACCATGTCACAAAGTATTCATGGGTTTTTATTTTATTTTATCAAGCGGGGTTTATCTAAACATAGTATATTGTCTGTGATGTGGTGAAATTGATTAGAATTTAAGAAGAATAAGAAAAATCTCAATACTAAAATTATACTGTAATTACTATTTGTTCAAATGTTGTTTTCAGTATTTACATGAAGACTCAACAGGAACGGTCTACTCTTAAGGTAGTCATGATTTCAGAACTTCAGGTTGTCTAACATTCAGTTTCGAGTTGATGCTAAGTTTAATGAGTATGATTTTAGTCTTACGGAGGTATTCCGTTCTAATTTACCAACACCTCAGAGAGAAATGGTTCTGTCTCTTGTTCACTCACATCTTTGAAGCTGTAATCTAACTATCTAGCTAAACATCATAAGCTAGTTTAAAAACAAGCTTTCCTCAGATGTATTGGTAAATTCCTTTAAAAAGACTGAAATTAGACTATAATTACACATACCATTGACTGCTAGTACAACTAACATAGGTTTTCTGACTTCTTGAGGAGTGTCAATTATTTCACGACTCGAAAACTCAAAGCTGTCAGAAAATTGTGACGGACAAATGGTAAACTATACTGAAGGACCCAGTTTACACTTCGTATTAAAATGCATCTTGGGCGATCTGACTGCAACTGGTTAGCGCTAAATACAAGTGTAAACAACCTCCAAGACGCATTCAACACGCATTCCCTCAATCCACTTGCCGAGGTGGTCTGGGACCCATTTAACTACATACTTTCTGTAGTGTAAACACTAATGTGTCCCCAATACGGACTTAACAGGAAAATACGTCATTAATGCAGGACACGGTGGTTGTTTTGGTAGTAATGCAACACGCTAGAAAAAAATGGAGAGGAGCACTGATGTACGTGGTTGGAGTGCAAGAAAATAATGAAGGTATGTTGCAGGTTTTATGTTTCAATATAATTTTGCTTGGGGACCTTTGACCTTCTAGTGGAAGTAATGTAGGCAGTAACAAAATTTTAACGAAAGTGATATGCATGTGAGATTACACAGGTGTAAATGTGAACTGGCAGTCCATTTGTGACCTGAATGCTCAAGACGCATTTTGAAACCAACTATAAACAGGGTCTTGGTTTTAAAATGCGTCTTGAGCGTTCAGGTCACAAATAGACTCCCAAGACACATCATGTGTCTATTGTGCTGTTATATCTGTGTTGCGGACACATCGGTACGAATTAACGTTTACACTACAGAAGGTATGTGGTTAAATGCGTCCCAGACCACCTCAGCAAGTGGTTTTAGGGAATGCATGTTGAATGCTTCTTGGAGGTCGTTTACACTTGTATTTAGCGCTATCCAATTGTGATCAGATCGCCCATGATGCATTTTAATGCCAAGTGGAAACAGGGCCTAGGTTGGACTTGAAGGTTTTGGATTTCTTGATAACTTCCTGTTGAATGGTTCTTAAAATGAATAAATTTGCACTCAAACTCGGAGTGTCTCAGCTCAAATTTCTTTTGAGTTGGAACTCCAGTTGCTTCATGATGGAGGCTGTAGTAAAGTGTAAGAACAACAAAGACTTTACTTGTCTGTTTATTTGTTTGTTTATGCTTTTTGTTCAGCCTCGAACAGTTGATGTCGCCTGAGCGGCCTGAAGTGTAAAAGTTTCGTGTATGTGGGGAAAAAAATTACCTCAGGAGTGGAGTGCGTCGTTCTGGGAGCTCGCGCGCGGCAGCGCTGTTGCTGTGGCAACACACAACAAACGTTGCGCGCTCTCCCTCAGTCATTTCTTTAGCATCGTTAGCATGGAGGGTCTAAATGATCTTTACTCATCAATCTGCTCTAATCTTCATCTGTCTCCGAATAATTACGTTTCTCAAGAGTTGAAAGAGACAGAGAAATGCAACAGGTTTGTTCATCACATTTGTTTTTTTCCCAAACTTTAATTCATTTTATAAAAGTATCAACAGTTTTTCCCCCATCAGAGATGTTTCTCTCAAACTGAGGGGCAACAACCGACTGAAGGAAGTGACGCGATTAACGGATGGGGACGTTAGAGCCTTGTCTAAAACACTCCGGAATAATTTACATGTGAAAGGTGAGACTGAATTCATCATTGTAGAATCAATTTAAATTATTTAGCGATAACACACATAATGAAAGGTTTCCTTGAAAAAAAATTAACGTATGTTTTTAATTTGCCATTTAAATGAAGGTGCCTTTTTAAAATTATAAATGTTTTAAATGCATTTTTATGACATTTACTTTGTACTTATTTTATTTGTTATTTTAATTTTATTCTTTTGCATTATTTTTGTCAATTGATTATTGCAACTACTACTACTAACTACTATTACTACCATTATTATTATTATTATTATTATTATTATTATTATTATTATTGCTATTAGTATTGTAGCTATTTGCAACTGATTTATCCTCCTGTTCAGCTTTAGATCTGAGATATAACAGGATCTCGGATGAAGGAGCAGTCTATCTTGCAGATCTCATCCAGGTATTTACATATTTAAATAAAATAGCCATAAAATTGTAAAATTTATTTAAACCTCTGAGAGCTGCACTGATCTGAGCTCTTACAGGAGAACGTGGCTCTGCAGGAACTCGATCTGATGTGCAACAACATTGAAGCCGACGGTGCAGAGCAAATTGCAAAAAGTTTGCATGTAAGTATTTTCTAGTTCATGTTAAAGGTGTGGCAGCACGGTGGTGCGGTGGTTAGCACTGTCGCCTCACAGCAAGAAGGTCCTGAGTTCGCTCCCCGATCTCCCCACATGTTGCATGTGCGTGCGTGGGTTTCCTCCGGGTGCTCCGGTTTCCTCCCACAATCCAAAGACATGCAGATTAGGTCAACTGGCTGCTCTAAATTGCCC
>JAQQZX010000019.1:16740946-16751854 GCA_030068355.1 Notoglanidium maculatum | reverse complement strand
CAATGGCGCATGAACATTATCCTTAAGTGCATCAGCGCCACCATGTGGACATGTTTAATCTTACCTGCAGTCTCTCTCTCTCTCTCTCTCTCTCTCTCTCTCTCTCTCTCTGTGTGTGTGTGTGTGCATGCGTGTGTGTGTGTGTGTGTGTGTGTGTGTGTGTGTGTGTGTGCATGCGTGTGTGTGTGTGTGTGTGTGTGTGTGCATGCGTGTGTGTGTGTGGGTGTGTGTATGCCCTACCCACAGGACTGGATGTGATGGAGATATAACTCACTGCATGTCTCAGATGTCAGTTCTCCAGAGCTATGAGTTCTGCTTCAGCTTCTGTAGAACATAACAATAATAACATCTTCCTCTGAGTATGGACATTATTAAACTGCAAATAAACTGTTGTTAAATGACACACGCTTATAACTGTATTTGTTGGGAACAAGGAGACAAAATACCTCACATACTGAGAGACTGAACAGAGATCCAAATCATTTTAAAATTAAAACTACATTTTAGTATCTTAAAGGGTTCTGTGGCTTGTGCCTTTAGGATAACTCTCAGAGTGTTTTTTTGTTTTTGTTTTGTTTTTTATCAGAGACAGCTTCATGTAGAACCCTCTTAGAAAACTGGGAACTATTAAATATCTAAATTTTTAAAGAAATGTTTTTTTCTTTATAAAAGTGTATTTTTGCAGCTTTAGAGCAAAACATAACACAGAGGCACAAAAGACCCAAAGCAAAGTAACTCACTTTTCATTATTTCTTTCCTTTTCTCAGGATTTGGAGCAAAAACTGTAAAGGCCTTTTTACTGAAAAAACAAATGGGTGAAAAAGCGTCTGTGTCACTTCAGTGACTTAATAATAATAATAATAATAATAATAATAATAATAATAATAATCCATCCATCCATTAATTATCTATACCGCTTTATCCATCTGGGTCGCGGGGAAGCTGGAGCCAATCCCAGCATCTTCGGGCGAGAGGCGGGGTACACCCTGGGCAGGTCGCCAGTCCACCTCAGTAATAATAATAATAATAATAATAAGAAGAAGAAGAAGAAGAAGAAGAGATTAGTCTAAGAAAAATATTTCCTATATTAAATGTGGAATTATGACTTAAATAGAAATTATATGAACAGCAAATTTATTCTCATCAAATCGTTAAATAATAATAATAATAATAATAATAATAATAATAATAATAATAATAACTGACATACTCTTTTGTATAAATACAGTATTATAAACAGAATTCCTCATATAAAAGTTGACCTGTTAGAGAGAGCTCCAGCCTAAGTTTTTAGCTTCTGCTGTTTTCTGGTAGAAGTTTGAGATTTAAGATCGCACGCGTATGCTGTTCCTGCGCGCGACCTCGACTCTCCATTGCAACAGGCTTGCGTGTGTTGTCATGGCAACTCGCTGCTCTCGTTTTACTAACGTGTAGCGTGTGTGAAGTGCTCCTTTCACCCGTTCTGTTCTTGTTAGTGCTCATAGTCTTTTTTTTGTGTGCTTCAGTTCCTCAAAGCTAATTTTCGGTAATTTATGAACCTGAATAAACTCTGAACTCTCACCTGATAGCTACCCCACAAGCGTAATAACTACAGGCTACTGCACTGGACAGGAAGTGAAACGCCAACAGATCTTCATGCTCTGTGGAATAGAGAGGTTTCAGACCGGTTTCAGTTCCTTTCCGAATTTGTATTACATGCGCGTCTAATACCCCTGTATCTCCGCGCGCACTGCGCATGCGTGTGACGCAAAGGCATTTCTCTATTTGGCCTTCGCTAACAGAATAATTTACTAACCTAAATACACACAGGCTTGCATTCCACTGTAAATAAGGAATTATAAATATAACCTGAGCAGTAACACAATTTCCTGGTCTCAAGTGTGTATGTTTTACCTGCAAAGGTGTATAAAGTGTAGCTTTAACCCATTAGCCTACTCAGAAAATTAAGGTTGTAAGAGTGAGCCTTATGATGCAAGAGTGTACCAACACTAATGTAAAGGTTTATTATACTAATATTACCGTGTTATAGAGAAACAGCAATGAGTGTAGAGAGTACTACACCAGGTAAAGTACTAGGCCTATTTAGTAACCCCCTGCTCTTATTTAGAGAGCGCGCGCGAGAGAGAATTTATATAGTTACCGATTTTTTTTTCATTATATGCGCCTCCAAATACCTGTTATAAATTACTAATTTTATTTAATACAATGAGCTAAAATAACTTTTACATAAACATTTTGCTGAAAATGTATAATTTTTTATGTTAAAATACCATATAGAATTTTAATTCTAAAACACGACAAAACGTTTTGTGACAACTTTATGAATTTGATGTTATAAAAAACATGTGCCAAATTCTGTGTGTGTGTGTGTGTGTGTGTGTGTGTGTGTGTGTGTGTAAAGCGTTGGTCCTCCTACACTGCATGTGGTGCTGTAACAGAGCGCGTGCTCACTTTTCTTCCCTTCTCCACTTTTACCTTTGACGCATTGGGACATGACGGGATTGTAAGGCTGTCGGAGAAGCTCTCAGTGTGTGTGTGTGTGAGTGTGTGAGAGAGATGGACGATCACCGCTGCTGACTCCGGACAGGTAGGAGCAGGATTAATGAGAGCAGATGAGAGACAGTGGTGTGTTTTAGAGCAGCTCTGGAGCCGGTTTTTGGAGGGAGGAGCGAGTACGTGTGAATTAAAACGCTATAACGCGTCATGCATCTCTTCCGCTTTTCTGTTTTGTGCATTCCGTGTGCAAAGTTGCGGCGACCTGACCTGCGTGGTGATGATGATGATGATAATGATGATGATTATGGTGGTGATTGTTATGCACGCTTTTAGGTTTTTGTAGTAAATGATTCGCGTTGTTTCTCTGTGGCGCCTCGAATTGAGGAAGTGCAGTACGGAGACACACGCACGCACACACACACACACACACACACACACGCCCATTTTCGTTCCGTACACAAAACACAGACAAAAAAATGACGGGCGCCGTCAGTTTTATGCGTGCACGTGACTTTACAATAATTACACAACCTCGGCGCAGATCTGTACATCACACAGGGGTTCCGTTTATTTCTTTTTCTTTTTCATAACTGGTGCTCTCCGTGTCAGATGTGCAGGGCCTGTGCAGGACTGACCGGTGCGCTGCGCCGCGCGCGTAAACATGTCACACAAACACACACCTGCGCGCGCCTAACGCACCAATCCGTGTGAAATTTTGTATGCCCTGCTGTCCATCTCCGTCCAAACATCTCACATCATCATCATCATCATCATCATCATAACAACATGCAGCCTGTAGTTAGCATGTAGCTAAGCATGCTAAGCAACAGCACGGAGGCAGCTGTTCCCCGTTATAACGCTTTAAACCGCGACACAAATCAACCGACACAAACACCGGAAATCAGATTTATTCCTAATGCTGGATCATTTGTTCAACACCACAGATGTTGAATTATTCCCCGTATTTTGCCATCTGCTCTGCACGAAGTTTCTGCATCTTTAGCGGAAAACAGCGGTTTCTTCTGACTTTTCTGTTCTTCATTAAAGCTTTAAAAATTCCCCCAAAACAGCAAACCAGAGACATGAGAACGCTTTAGAGTGCTACATAGAGCTTCTGCTGTCAAATGCACAAACCAGCATGTTATAAATGATGTGCAACAAATTATTATTATTATTATTATTATTATTATTATTATTATTATTATTATTATTAATATTGTCATTATTGTTGTTGTTGTTGTTATTATTATTATTGTGGTTATTATTGTTGTTGTTATTATTGTTGTTGTATGATTAATAGTTAATTAAGAGCTCATTTGTATTTGGAACCCTCTCAGTTAGAGAAACATTTTGTTGCATTGTTGGCTAGAGAACCTTTAAGGGTTCCCTCAGGTGAACAAACTCTAAAAGGTTTCATATTTATCTTTGTTAAATAACTTATTTTTATGATTATATTTTCCTCTATAGATGGTATGAAAGCAAACTGCATGCATTGGATTTATTTTCCTCAAGCAGACTGACCTTTAACTGGAACTTCATTTATTTAAAACATTTCCTTTATTTAGACATTATCTGCATCTGGATCAACTTCACTTTTTGTCCTGCATGTAAACACCATTTGCATTATTTATTTGCAGCTTCTTGTGGCCTGACAGTGCGGCGCAATGGACAAAGAGCCGCAAACGAAAGCAGAGCAGACGAAAAGTCCTTCCACCTCCACTACGACCTCCACTTCCACCACGACCTCTACAAGCACCGCCACCTCCTCCGCCAGCCCTCCACAACATCCCAATGGCACAGCAAAGAGCAGCTCTGCTCTCACAGCGGTCACCACCTTCCACAGCCAGCCTCCACCTTCAGACAGAAAAGTTGCTCAGGTACAGTAACGGTCTGCACCTCTTTGTGAGCTTTTTGTATGCAAATCTTCTCACCTTTTCATCTTCTTGAGCTTAACCCCTGCATGCAACATTCACTGCTTTCTGCTCAAATGAACTCAGAAACTTCAGTTTCCTACAACATCTGAACAACAGGATCGAGGTGTAGAACCTGGAAGCAGATTAGTTTTCAAGTAAAGCAACATAGTTGAAGTTCAATTCAATTCAATTTTATTTGTATAGCGCTTTTAACAACAGACATTGTCTCAAAGCAGCTTCACAAAAGTATATAAATTCTGAATATGAAGTCATTTCCTTTTTGTATTTTTTTGGAATTTGTATAATCTGTGTCTTGGATCAGGCATCAAGATGGTGCTGTGGGCAGCATTGTCTCCTCACAACTCCAGGGTGTGATCCTGAGCTCGAGTTACTGTCTGTTTGGAGTTTCGCATATTCTCCCTGTTTGGGTGTGGGTTTTTTCCATGTTCTCTGGTTTCCTCCCAAAAACATTCCAGTAGACAGACTGGCTAAATTAAATTTGTTCTTGGTGTGTGTGTGTGTGTGTGTGTGTGTGTGTGTGTGTGTGTCAGTGTGTGTGCGAGGTGCCCTGTGATGGATAAGTGTCCCCTCCAGGGTGTATTCCTGCCTCACACTCAGTGTTCCAGCGATAGACTCCAGATCCACTACAGTTAAGCTCTTAGTAATGATAGTACAGCAGCAGTAACATATAAAATAAACCAAGCTGCACTTTTTAAACTCTCCAGGAGTCTTGAACAGTGTTTAATGTTTAAAGCGCTCTGCTACCTGTAAGGTGAATTGTAATTCAAGCAAGCTGTGTGTGCCTCGTGGCTTGTGGGATTTTTTTCTCCATCACACTACTCACCTTTCAGTGCATGTTATTTTGATCAGCATGTTATTTTACTTTCTGTACTTTTGGAGATCCCATTTTAATCAAACACTGTTTGCTTGTGTGAATTTGTGATTTTTCCTGTCTTCCTGTTAGGTCAATCTGTTTGGGGACAGACTGGCTCCCACTTTCTCGACTGCTGTTTCATCCCAACAGACTCAAAAAACAGTATGTAGTCCACATTCTGTCCCTCTCTCATTTTCTTATTTTAAAGACACAAATTCTTAGAATTCGCCAAATACAGAAACAACCAAGAGGCAAAAGGTAGCTCTCAACACAATACTACCACCACCATGCTTCAAAGTGAGGATGGTGTTCTTAGGGTGATGAGCAGTGTTGGGTTTCTTTCAAAGATAGCACTTTGCTGAACTTATATGTGCAGTCACTTCCTTAAAGTCCAGCTGTGTGGAGTGTTCAGGTTGTGTGGAGTGTTCAGGTTGCTCAGGTTGTGTGGAGTGTTCAGGTTGTTCAGGTTGTGTGGAGTGTTCAGGTTGTTCAGGTTGTTTGGAGTGTTCAGGTTGCTAATGTTGTGTGGAGTGTTCAGGTTGTTCAGGTTGTGTGGAGTGTTCAGGTTGCTCAGGTTGCGTGGACTGTTCAGGTTGTTCAGGTTGTTTGGAGTGTTCAGGTTGCTCAGGTTGTTTGGACTGTTCAGGTTGTTCAGGTTGTTTGGACTGTTCAGGTTGTTCAGGTAGTTTGGAGTGTTCAGGTTGCTCAGGTTGTGTGGACTGTTCGGGTTGTTCAGGTAGTTTGGACTGTTCAGGTTGCTCAGGTTGTGTGGAGTGTTCAGGTTGCTCAGGTTGTGTGGACTGTTCAGGTTGCTCAGGTTGTGTGGAGTGTTCAGGTTGCTCAGGTTGTGTGGAGTGTTCAGGTTGTGTGGATCTCTCCAGCTTCTTCAGAGTTCTCCTTGTCCTCCTGGTTGTATCTCTGACTAATCCCCTCTTTACCCCACTGACTTTAGCTGGACGTTCGGTGTCCTCAAGGCGGAGTGGCGATTCTGTCACGTTCTTTAATTATTTTTGACAATTTAATATCGCTCTGCGGGAGGTTTAATTCTTTTTACTCTTCTGTGCCTCTCAGTCCCAGTGAAGGAAGTGTGGCCTCACACTACTCAAAGCCAGCAGTTTTTTTGTACAATATTTTTGACATCCAAACCATGATTATCACTTTCCAGAACTCAGAACTTTGTCTTGGACTTGTTTCTTGGTCTTCATGTTGCTGTTTGTTTAGATATGTTCTTTAATAAACTCTACCAGGAGTTTTATATTTTTTTACCAGGAGAGTTATATTGCTTATATTGACATCATGTGACACCTCAGTTACACCCAGATCAATTCTACTCAACTAAATATGTTACTTCTGATGGAAATAATTTAGTTGGTGAATAATTATACAATCACAAATTGAATGTTGTTTAGGTTTAAGAGGGTGAATACTTATGCAACACACTGTGAACTCAATACATAGAAGCACCTGTTTTGTTCCAGTAAGCTGTTCTTCACCCATGTGTTCACGTCTTCAGTGTCTCCACCTTCATCACACTTCTTGTGTGACTCTTCAGGTGACAGTTCCCAGCATGCCCGGCTCCGCCGCCCTCGTCCAAGCCAGCCAGAGCTCCAACCCCACCAGCACCAACCACAAGATCTCACCTCAGGCCCTGCTCATAGGAAAGAGTCCCACCAACCAGACGCAAATGCTCCTGAGGGCTCAGATGGTAAAAGAACCTGCCTCTGTTCCTCCAGTCTTCTGTCCAGCAGACACACAAACACTCCAAAATGCAGATCATTTTATAATAGTAGAGGTACCATGTTAATAATAAAGGGAAAATAAAAGGAAAAAAAAACACACTCATTATATACTACAGGGGAATTTTAGAGTTTGTGAAAGAAGATCTGGTGTTGGAGTATTAAATGTAAAAAAAGTACTTCCTTACTCTACTTTTTTATTTAACCTCAATACAAATGAAAATGAATTCTTCTACTTTTGCTCCATCACATTTCCAAGACAAAAAGCACATTTAGGCGGCACGGTGTCGTGGTGGTTAGCACTGTCGCCTCACAGCAAGAAGGCCCTGGGGTCGATCCCCGGGTCACCCAGGGTGCCTTTCTGTGTTGAGTTTGCATATTCTCCCCGTGTGTGCGTGGATTTCCTCCCACAGTCCAAAGACATGTAGATTAGGTCAACTGGTTACTCTAAATTGCCCACAGGTGTGAATGTGAGCGTGTCTGTGACTGTTTGTCTGTGTTGGCCCTGTGGTGGACTGGCGACCTGCCCAGGGTGTACCCCGCCTCTCGCCCGATGTCTGCTGAGATTGGCTCCAGCTTCCCCGCGACCCAGACGGATAAAGCGTTATAGATATGGATAAATGGATGGAAAGCACATTTAGTTTGTTCGTTTTCATACTGACCTGCAAAAACTGTTCCAAATTTAATAAAAATTATAACGCAGCTTGTCATGTTAGTGAGAAGCAGTGAAGCGTAAGCTGTTCTTCTTCAGGGGAGGAAAATACTCAAGTGACTGTACTTTATTTCTGTACTTAAGTACTATTTTGGAAGATTTGTATTTCAATGGCAATGAAAAAAACGCACTCCTTTTTACTTCATTCATTTTCGTTTTGAACTTCAAGGTATTTTGAAAGATTTTTAAGATGCTAATAAATGTCTTGTTTATGTTACAGAATTAAAGAATTTTAAGTTAAGAATTTTAAGAATGTTAAGTTAAGAATGTTAGGTTTGGTATATTAGCTAGATAAGTTTTGTAAAATAGCTCATTAAGTTATCTGGTTAAATTAGCTAGCTGGGTTAAGTTTTTTTTTGCTAATATGGCTTAGCATTCAATCTCTAATGGTTATTAAACGTTCACTCACCAGCAAGACAAAAATTCTAACTTTAGTTAACTTCAGCGTTACCATGATATTTTCCTTACAGCTTAGCGGCTTAGCGAGTCATGCAGGACCAGTCATGATGATCTTGATGCTCAGCTCTATTCATCACTTAATATTGTTACATTTTTGCTCTCAAATACTTGAGAATGTTTAAATGTCACTACTTTTTAACATTCACTCGAGAAGTGTTTTTTGTCTTTAAACTTATGCTTTAAAGCTCCACTATGTAGGATTTAGCCCCCTGAATGCCCCTCCCTTACCCCTCCCTTTCCAAGCGTGTTTTAGAGTGGTTATATTACAGTGTATTACAGTGGTCGTCAGGTGCTCATAGTGCACGTCGAAGTACTTACATCCACATTCTCTTCCTTTTTCCGTGCTGAATAATAAGTATGATCCTCCATTTTTCAAAATTTGTGTTCTCAAACTTGTTAGCCAACACCAGCATACACTGATCCCTCTTCTTTCTTCTTCCTTGTCTTCCTTTCTTCTTCTTCTTTGTCGTTCTTCCGGTGCTTCCTTCCAGATTCACGCTGCCGCTTGTACAAATGCGAAACGTGGAAATTTGAGGTTTGTCCATTCTGGGCTATTGTAGCAGCATAACATGGCGGCTCTGTAGAGGTGGACCCGCTCCCTCTGTAGATATAAAGGGCTATTTCTAAGCTCATGAAAACACAATGATTCATAGTTACAGGTAATTATACACTAATGATAACATACTTACGAATTCCATACATATATTATGGGATATATACTGTGTTTCTACTAATAGATACCCTCAAATCTTACATAGTGGTTTAAAGTCATGATTTTGACACTAAATACAGTTTCTTGGTACATTCTCTGCCCTGCTCACTCCTGCAGACTCTCCCGTGTGGGAAAACTTAACGTTCCAGCTTCAGCTCTGAGGGTTAGGGTGTGTGACGAAGCACTGTATTTATTTTGAATGTTGAACGGAAACTTTTTTGGTTTCTCAGGGGAAACTTTCTGAAAGCTCACTCGTCCCTCCCACTCTCACTGCACTTGTTCAAACACATGCTGTTCTCTCATTCATTCTTGCTCATTACTGAATAATTGTGTCAGCAACTTGTGCATGTGGACTGCAGCTTTAATATTGCTGTTAGTGTATTTTATGGTAAAGAGAACATGTTTCTCATTAAGACAGTGTGCAGAAGCTCTGCTCATGCTGCATGATCACATGGACTGAAGGGGACACGTTTTTTTTACCACTTCAAAAACTTGACACTTTACTGTGAAACTCACCATCACACCCACACTATCAATTCTTTACCTTCCTCTTCCTCTCTTTCTCTCTCTCTCTCTTTCTTTTATGTCTTCATCCCTGTAGCTGATTCTAACGTCTACAGTGCGACCTGATGCCCCTGTCCTCTCCTCCTCTTCCTCCTCCTCTCCCTCTTCCTCTTCACCTCGATTCTCTTCTTCACAGGTGAGATCCTCTTCACTGATCATGTGTAAATTTGTTCACTGTCCCTGTAAAACACTGAGTGTAATGTTCTCTGTAGTTCCTCAGCAGTGTGATTTAGGATTTAGGAGATGATATTTAGGTATCTATGAGACACCAATAATTCCATGTACAGTATGTATTATTTTATGAAGTCACAAGACACTTTTTGTAGGCAAAATGCAAAGTGAAGACCCCATGAGAAAAGTGTTGTAATCCCGGCCTTGAGTGACGTATTGTGACAAAAACATGATAAAACATGTTTAAACATGATATGATAAACATCCAGTGTTTCGTTTACTATAAATAACATTCGCAAAATAAATTCTACAGCCATGCAGTGTGACCTGTTACCATTAAACTTGGGCTGCTAAGCAACATCACCTCCACCAAACACAGTGATGTAGACCACTAGGTTGCAAAGGTGTCTATTAAGTGCATTAAGCAATAGTAATCATCATAATTATGCTAACTGCTTAATGATCATAATTAAATAGTAATTAAATATAATAACTGTAACTTTAAGAGATATTAATATTATCTCTTAAAGTAGGAAGGGTCCAGAGCATTACTGCAGCATGTAACTGTTTTAATGTATCACACCAAATAGTTCCAAAGGTACTGGAACTCCACCACTATATGCGGCCTTCTTGTGTCCTGCTCTATAGGCTCCGCCAACCTAAACCCCTGGATATCATTTATCACTGCAGCAAAACACAATAACATTAATAGTTTAATGCAGTTATTAACAGTGTGCTGTTTGTAATCATTCACAGCGAATCAGGTTTTGTGTGTGTGTGTGTGTTTGTGTTTGACTTCAGCTCCAGAACTTGACACTCCGCCCTCCTCCACCTGGTACACTGACCATCCCACCGAACCTGCCCCTGAAGTCTGCCTCTTCATGCCTGCCCCCAGCCCTGACCCGTGCCCGAGTGCCCACCCTGACTCCGAGACCCAGCCCACCACCGTGCAGCCCTGGAAAGGACACACCCACGAAGACAGAGGGTGCCACCTCACCACCAATCTCACCTCCGCCCAAAGCTCCGCCTGTACGCCATCTTACTGTGCCACCTCCATGTAAGTCACTAATTTGTACTTATTTAAATATTTCTTATGGCTATTATATAAGTGCCTTATGTTTATTATGTAGTTGTTATATCAACACATTTTCAGCTAGTGAAATTTTAGTGATTTTAGCAAATACAGTGCATCCAGAAAGTATTCACAGCGCATCACTTTTTCCACATTTTGTTATGTTACAGCCTTATCCCAAAATGGATTAAATTCATTT
>JAQQZX010000019.1:16710348-16740524 GCA_030068355.1 Notoglanidium maculatum | reverse complement strand
CTGTGGGAGGAAACCGGAGCACCCGGAGGAAACCCACGCATGCACGGGGAGAACATGCAAACTCCGCACAGAAAGGCCCGGGGATCGAACCCAGGACCTCCACCACCACACCACCGTGCCGCCCGAGATTAAACATAGTTTATTTATTTATTCTGGGCTTATTGGCTGAAATGTAAGGGAATAACCATAGTTTAAAAAACTACATTTTTATATTACTTATAAAGTAACAAATAAAGCATTTAAAAAGCTGTTTATTAAATTGTTGTTAAAATTCTATGTGAGGTAATGCTGATGAAGTGGCTGATTAGTGTAATAACTAATCACAAGCACTAATCTAATCACTGACACTCTGGCTGTACCTTCACTTCAAGAAGCATGTCTCTGTCAGTGTTTGTAATCGTGGTTGGTTTCTTCAGTATTTAATTCTGAAATGGTCATGTATGTTTCCAGCTCTTTATGCTCCAGCTCAGTCTCATGCACTGGCCAAGCAGAAGTTAAGCAGCAGTAGCCTGAAGAGACCTCACAGTCAGATCAGCATTCCGCAGCATCCGTTCCCTTCAAGGCATCCACACCCGAATTCCTCTCCAGTTGTACCAAAGAAACCTCTTCCCGAGCTGAAGCGCTGTCCATCCACCCAGGCATCACCGAGCGGCTCGAGCCAGATGTCCGCTGTGCCGATCACCGTGCCCAATTTCAGTCGATCCCACATGACTCCACCCACCTTGACCCTACCGTTGACCCCTACTTCCCCCGGAGGCTCCTTACTGGCCACCAAACAACTCCTGAGGATTGCTCTGTCCTCTGCCTCCGCCTCTGCCTCCACCTCTGCCTCCACCCAGTGCACCAACGGCCAGCCAAAATCCTCCACCATGTCGCCATCTCACGATCTCGTCCAGCCGAAGCCTCAGCTCTCTCCTGCATCGGCTAAACCAGAGTGTCCGATCCCATCACCACAGAGCTCCAGCACCTGCCCCCAGCTGGTGCAGCTTTCACCCTCCAGACAGACCTGGACATCTCCTCAAAGAGCTTCTCCTCCATCTCCGGTCCTCCCTCTTGTCTCCACCAGCTCCACATCATCTCCCGCACCTCCACAGTCCCCTTTAACCTCCATCACACAAACCACTGACACCACCAAGGAGCTGAAAAGTGCAAAGCCGAAGACAAAGCCGGGAAACGGCACTGAGGAAATTCCACAGGACCCCAAACTTCCATCATCACAAACAAAAAGTGTGGAAGGAACCCAAACAGCACAGAACACCGGCACAGAACCACAGCCTGAAGGAACCGTGGACAAGACTACTGTGAGTTACATTGATTTATTTATTACTTATTTGTTTGTTCATTTGTTTACAGACACGTGCAGAAGTTAGCACCCTTTTTGTCTTTTCCTTTCACAAATCATGGGGGATGCAAACTTTTGTAATCAACAATGCACCATGTGATTGCAGTGTTTGCTATATGTATGATATTTGTATATGTATTTGTAGCCTATACCTGTGTTTATTTGTATGTGGTTATATACAGAGGTTTGTTGTGTGTGTCAGGTGTGTAAACGGTCGGTGGTGTGTACAGAAGAGCCGAGGTCTCAGAAGATGCCGTCTGTCTCTGTAGCTTCGACTGCTGGAAGAGAAGACATCTGTGAGGAAACGTCCACTCATGCAGACAATCACTCAGGTGTTCAGGATGTCTCAAAGTTCAGCCTCAGTCCAGAACAGAACTTTAAAAGAGAAACATTTTTAGTTCCTGTAGATTAATCAATTATATATACATAATAATGATTATAATATAATAAGGGTTTACTGTTCTCTCATTACACCAGCCATCTCCAGTCTGTCCTCGGATCTGTCCCCAGTCCTGTCCTCTATGATACAGCCCACAGTTGTGTCCCCCGCTGGCCGAAACTCTCCCGCCAAATCTCTCCCGACCATTTCAGAGAGAGCGCCAGCTCAGCAGCCGTCCTCCAGCCACACGGGACCGACAGAACCCATCAAACCGCTCGTCCTCACTCACCTGGTGGATGGCTTCATCATTCAAGAAGGACTGGAACCATTCCCGGTACTTTATAGACAAACACTACAGGACAAGATACCATACTGAAAGTTTAGGAAATCACATGACTACAGTTAGCTTCTGAACTGTAAAAGGGTTCTTTAGATAGCTAAGCATTTCTCACTTCTTAAAGGGGTTCTGTATGCTTAGATAGATACAACCATTTCTGTTCTACAGGGGTTCTACATAATTTGAAGCTTAGATTTGACAGGATTTTATCATGTCCTGCTGTAATCTTCAATTAAAAGTGTTTTAAATACGCTAATGTGTTCATTGGCGTTTGAAACAAACTAATTTGGGATTTTGTGTAGAAAGTCTGTAAAGGTATACTAAAAACATGCATTGGAAATGTCAAATAACCTGATTTGGGTATTTGTAATGACTCCAATCACACAAGTGATTGTGTATGTGTGGATGCTGTGCATGAATTCAGCAGATTATTCGATTATTATTTGCAGTGGCTTGCAATGTTATAATTTATAATCGTGCCATGCTTTTTCCGCACTTCTGTGTGTTTTATATGGTGCAGGTGAACAGGTCGTCTCTGATGGTGGATCCAAACTGTGGTCCAGGACTGAACGGAGCGAATGGACCGGAAGTGTTTAATGCCACCTCAGAATCCCCCGACAACTCGACAGACTCGGACGACGAGATTTCTGTCACAAATAGTGAGTTCCAGCTTTCATTCTGTACAGAATATCCCATATCATCATATATAAAAAAACATTTATATTCACACCTCTGCTGTGAGGACCTGTACTTCCGCCAGTGTGAAGAATTGTAAAAACTTCACTTCATTTGTTTGTTTTTGAAAAATTCTGGGGATAAAAAATGAAGACAGGGATGGGGGAAAAAGCGCCTGTTCACTAGGATCCTGTTAGAGGCAATGTAAGCCAGATATCTAATTATAATCATCATATTAAGTTTAGTACACGCTGAAATAATCATCACCGTAGTGTGGAAAGCGATAATCATCATATTACAAATATCACAGTGGTGTTAATTGCGATGCAAATAATAATAAGATGTAAAAAAGCAATCAATAAATAAATGTCATACAAGTGTTTTCAATGTCTCTGGGTCCCAAAATGTAATTTTTAAAAAAACGGAGGTCTCCAGTGTCCCAAAAATAAATGTAAAAAATGTTTTGGACATTCCTAGTGTCCTGAAAGAAAGAAAGAAAGTTTTCTGGACGTCCCCAGTGTTCCCAGAATAAATGATGTGAGTTACTGTATGACTGTGTACACTATAAAGTGCTGTAATTTGCTCTCTGTGTAGACGGCGTCGGTCTTGGACGCAGACTCGTGCTGCAGTGTCACTTCTGTAAGAGGAAAGGAACAGCGCAAACCTTCAACCGCTCCAAACGCTTCTGCTCCAAATCCTGTGCCAAGAGGTATGAAATCAATATTCGTTTATCTTCAGTCAGTACTTTGTGCTGCTCAGGGTGGCAGGAATACGGAGTCTATCCCGGAAACAAAGGGCGTGAGGAGGGAATACACCACGGATAGCACTGTAGGTCATCCTACACACTACCGGTATGTTTTTTGGGATGTGGGAGGAAACCGGAGAACCCGGACACATGCACAGAAATTCCACACAGACAGTAACCTGAACTCCAGATCAAACTGGGAAGCCATGTGAGTCAGTAATGCTGTATGTAAAATGTTTTCAGACAGCTATCTGATTACTTTATACTACACTGAGCCATGTTGTTGGTATAGATGATGTTCTGTATGCAAAAATAACATGCTGTTCTGACACGACTGGCCGCAGTGGTGAAAAGTGTCAGCGTGGTTTCCTGTGTGTAGAAATGTTCTTCAAGAACAGTTTTAATGAAGCAAGTTCAGAAAACAGAAACCATAAAATCACTCTATGCAGATGATTAGTTTCAGGAAGCTAATTATACAAATATGTTTACGCTGTTTGTCCCATCAGCTATTAATAGAGTTAAAAATGATACAGTTGATATGACATGACTGTTGAAATGATAAAGTGTAATGTGTGTGTGTGTGTGTGTGTGTGTGTGTGTGTGTGCGTAAACGGGACAGGATGTGGTCAGAGGGCAGACTGTGCGATCAGTGGGATTAAATTAAACTTCACCAACACGCTGAGTTTTTTTCCTGTCTGTAGGTTCAGCTACACAAAACGTTTCCGAGCTCTGAGACGCTGTGTCAGTGAAGGAGGACATCGAAACGACTTTAATGGGGCAGAGGAGGAGATCGAGGAGGAAAATTTCCAACAGGTCTGCTCTCAAAGTTACTCAACAATGTGTGAAAATGTGAAAGTATATAAATGTAGTCATTTGGTGCCTGAGTCACTGCCTCTGCAGCACCCCTGCTGTCAGGACCTGCAACTGCTGCAATAATAATTTAATAAAAGTATAGCATAGAACCTGTGTGTGGTTTTTTGGTTTGTTGTTATTTCCTGTTTTATTCAAATGCATTTTAAAAATCTTCTTTAGTCATTTGTGAAGCACTGTTGCACTCACTATGGATTTACACTGAACAATAATACTATAAAACTACAGTTATTTTCATGGCACAAATCAACACAGTAACTGTAAATCCCTCCATTTTGCTTTAAAATGATATTTAGAGCTGTCCTGTCACCTATCTCTGAGATTCAATGCTGTTTTGTCTTGACAGTAAATTAATTATTTTAACATCAAATTAATTTGTGAATCATTTCAGAGAATAATGATACAGATTCACAGCTGATGGTCTTGTACTGTATGTTGCAGGTGAAACATGGCACCACAGAGCAGTGGAGGATTCTCCAGCGCCCCCTGCAGGAGGGAGAAAATGAGGCGGCCGCTCCAATGAAGACAAGGCTGCGCAGACACACGGAGCAAAGCGAACGAGAGAGACAAACCAGGAGCAGTGAGACTAAAAGCGCTCCGACTTCACCTCTGGACCTGGTTTCACCCACAGATCTTTCTTCACATTGCAAACCTGCAGAGTGGACTGTAGACCAAGTGGGGAGCTTCATTTCCAATCTACCAGGTGAGATCACGCATCACTGAAAGTGTGTACTCAGACATCTTACCTGCTTTTTCACACTTGCTGGATGACACATTTTTGCTGGATTTTTGGAGAAGTGTTTTAAACCTGAGTCTGGTTCAGGGAGCCGGATCAAACTACACGAATTCAGCCCAGTTTTTTTATGGCCGACAAATTTCCAGCGTTGTAGCGTGACATAATCAAAGAACAGTGATGATGCCCAGACAAAAAGTCTAGCATGTCAGAATTTTTGGTATTTTCTGTCCGGGTTTGACAACGCTTTCGACATGTTCCTTGACTTTCCTTCTGCAGCCATGATCAACACTTACTTGACCCTCCTCCATGATAACACGCAAGGATGTGTACGATGATTGTTCGGGGTCAAACTTGTAGTGAAGCCATTCTCCTGACCAAGACACAGCAATTTATTATTATGGTAAAATGATTGTCTAATCTGACTCAGTAACAATCCTGAAATACAAAAATATTGTGTAGTCTGATCCCGGCATTAAGCTGACTTTACATTGTATCATTTACAGCTCGGTGTTGCTGTCGCAGGCTTAAATGTCACATTGTGAAATTGTGAGTTGTGATGAGATCAGTGATATTTTACCTCAAGCTCACTGTGAAGAATGTGTGTGTGTGGATCATGCTGATTCACGCTGTTCTGTAATTAACTGCAGGTCTGTCATTAGAGGTCATCATCGTGTAATCTGACATGGAGAACACACGCTATCACACAGTCTGTTATAGAATTCAGAACAGAGTTGATCAGGATCTTGTACAGTGTGACAAGGAATCATCTTAAAACACACCGCTGAAATCACACAGAGTAAAACTGAACTTGGGTGTGATGCAATTATTAGGTTACTTCCTTCTTCAGGTGTCACAGTGGGTTGTTTGATAAACTCTATTGAGAAAAATCAATTATAAAAAATGGGTGAGCTGCTACAGCACCTTTATTCAAATTTTAACTAAATTTAGATTTTCAGAAGACAGATTTGTTTTCACTTTTCAGTTCAAGCAAAAATAATTAAACTAAATAAATTAAATAGCAAAAGTGTTAATTACAGAATAATAAAGGGATATATCTTGAATCTGTTTTGCAAAAGAAATGACAAAAAAATGGCAGAATTGATGCACTCTCTCTCTCTCTCTCTCTCTCTCTCTCTCTCTCTCTCTAATGTTCTGTTTTTGCTTGGATTTTTCTGTTTTCCTAAATGTTGACTTCTGTGTGGCCTTCCCAGGGTGTCAGGACATCGCTGAATCATTTCGAGCACAGGAGATTGATGGACAGGCCCTGCTGCTGCTCACTGAAGACCATCTGATGAGTGCCATGAACGTCAAACTGGGACCTGCGCTTAAAATCTGTGCCCGAATCAACTCTCTGAAAGAAGGAGGGAGGTAAAGAGACAGAATCAGAGAAAGAGAGAGAGAAAGGGATGCAGAGAGAGAGAAAGAGAGAGAGAGAGGGACACAAAGAGAGAGAGAGAGAGACAGGTTTGAGCCTCGTGGACGATCAGAGCACTTGCCAATAGAATAGAGCCATTTTGTGCACTTTAATCTTTAAAGAGATTCACGCGGTGAAGTCAACGTGTCGAGGTAATGTGTTTATTTTTGCTTGAACTGATTTAGACTAACATTACAGTAGCCTTCCGTAACCTTTAGCCTCTCTGTCTGAAAGCATGATAGCAATATTATGGTCCCCTTAATTTCCGTGAACATAATACAAGATCTATATCCAGTCCTAGTACGAAGGAAATGTTCGTGTCTGCTTCTTTTTTGTAGCTGATTGGATTGAAATCATAATCAGGGTCTGTCGAGTTTCTATTTTTCACTAAAAGGATGCTTCTGTGTCTGTGGAGGATTTAGAAAAGAATGGAAGTGCTATTATTGTGCGCATGTCCCTCCCTTTCCTGTTGTAGATATTTTCTTATTGTACTGTATATGTGTACATGTATAACGATGCAGTGCTCTGTGTGTATAAATCTATACAAAATGTTTTGTGAAGGATTTGTAATATTTAATATATTTGTCTTCTAAGGCTCTAGGAAATACAAATGCAAGCGATTTGAGATTTTTAAGCGTTTTTAGAAAAAATGATGTTTGACATGCTGATAAGATTATGTAGGCTCAATGAAATGAAATGAAATTTTATCAAAGCATCTTCACTCCAGTGGAATCGTGGAACCCGAACATGTCGCCGTGCACAGGTACTTAAACACACAGTCTCGCCTAACGAAGGTACAGTGAAGGAGGTGCCTTTTTCTGACATGGAGACCTTATAAAACTGCTGTAGACATTGTACTATAATCTCGTGTCATCGAAGTGTTGTTTGTCACAGTTACATGACCTTTCTTGTGCCATTTTTGATTATTTAATTAAACAAACTACATTTTGTTACTGAACCCTTGCAATTCTTTTACTGTTTGTGTGTTCGTCTCTCTGTGTTTTTGTTTCTATTTCTCTCTCTCTTTCATTTCTTTTTTTCTCTTTCTTTTCACTTTGTTGCTGTACCACACCACATGGCCGCTAGATGGCGCTCAGTTCGGCATAATCATTTTTGTAAAAAAGCCTAAAGACACACGGGGAATAACTTTAGGAGAATTACTCTGAATTATGATTAGAATGATTTTAAGAAATATCAACATATCCAAAATACACAAAATGAAAACTGTACTCGAATGTTTTTTTTTTATAAAGAAATGTCTTATTTGCATGCAATTGGCTGCACACACAAGAAATATAGCCATTACTTGATTAGTTTTATTAATTAATTTAGCACATTTCCATGTGCCAAACAAAAATCACTTTTTTATCATTTAATAAATCATTTGTTTAATTTAATTTCATACAAACAAAAAGAGCATGTAAAAGTGAATATCTGAAAAATTAAAAATGGGAAGGTTTTAGTCAATATTTGATGGATTTAATAAACCTTTTGTAAAACAGAAAACATGTTTGTCAAATAAGAATGACAGAGATACAATCAATAAAGGTCTATAAAAGAAAGAAAGAAAGAAGGAAAGAAAATCAGTTATGTGTAATTTACAAACCCATTAAAACCCCTTCTCAGCAGTGTTCAGGGCTTTGAAGGTGTTTATGACTGAGGGAAAATCTGTTATATTTTGAGATTGTTGTGTAAACATGTGCTTGTGTGTATAGTCTAATACTCACGCCTTAAAGTCATAAAACTTTGAGGATTTTTATGTAGTAACATGAATTTTTTAACTCAGCACATGCTCTTTTGTTCTTGTATGGACCTTTCTGTGATTGGCTGAAAGTTTGAAAAGGGGCGGAGCTATGGGTGGGTAAGGGCTGACTATAAAAGCTCCTTTACATTATTATGATATTTTTATAATTTCTCTCGACTCTGTGCTGCAAGTGTGTGTGAGTGTGTGTGTGTGTGTGTGTGTGTGTTCTGACTTAAAGAACCATGACACCTGAATAAAATACAGAAAAGTACATAAATACAAAGAAGAAGAAGAAGAAGAAGAAGAAGAAGAAGATCAGCTGCTTCACCACTAAAGCTAGAGATTCTACCTGGATTTTTATTTTTTTTTTTTGTGTGTGTGTGTGGTTTTCGGAATCATGACTCAGAGCTGTCGCGTGCTGTGTGGGTTCTTCCTGAGCTGCTCAGGATGGATCTGCCTCATCATCGCCACCTCCACTAATGATTGGGTGATCACCTGTAGCTTCGGCATGCACACCTGCATCAAGATGGAGGAGCTGGAGTCTAAAGGTTTATGGATCGAGTGTGTGATTTCTACAGCGCTGTACCACTGTACAGCTCTCAACCAGATCCTCACTTTACCTGGTGAGGCTCACACACCTTCACACACTCTCCTCTCCACCCTTCCCTTCCTCCTTAAGAGGGTACACCTATAGCATCTTTAGTACCTGAGCGTAGTTTATCTTTCATTATATCCACATTATCTGGTGGAGAATACTGAAAATAAAGAAAGGTATAGTTTATTCAACCCTTTTATTTTAAGTGTATACGTTAGTGAAATATGCTGCGTGTTCGGTTAATTGAATTTATTTATAAGGTGAGGAGGGTTCTACAGAGAACCCTGACAGGTTCCTCCATATTAACATGGAAATATGAGTTGATTTGTTGAAAATATGAGCAATGAATGATTATTAAGCATTAGATATATATATTAAAATATAAATGAAATAATACTAAAATATAATATTTTCTATAAATATTTTGGAAACAGTTACACAGCTTCATTTTTAATTGTATTTTTTGTTACTGTTAGTGACACACCTTTCTAAATTGTAACATTTCAAGCATATTTATGCTGTAACACATCACTGCTGATTTCTCAGTGTTAAACACTGTGTAAACAGAATTTTTTTAGTTCTTTCATTTTGAGGGTGTTTTTTTTGTTTGTTTGAGTAAATCACATGGACGTAATGTTGGTGTAATTCAGTTGTTGATCTCCATCCAGGTTTCCGTCATCACTGATTTGATTATATGATGTCATGTGATTGATGTTGTCTGTGATGTGTGTTTGATCTTTTCTCTGTAGCGTACATCCAGACATCTCGAGCACTCATGGTGTCTGCGTCACTCCTCGGCCTCCCGTCGATGCTGCTGGCGCTCTTGGCCACGCCCTGTGTCCAACTGGGTGACGAGAGCGATGGAACCAAACGGAAGCGCGCTCTGCTTGGGGGAATCCTCGCTCTTATCATGTGTGAGTGATGCTTTAGATTTATATTAGCTTATAATACGATCCTCACAGCATCCTGAGCTCTGTCTGTATGCAGTTTTTCACATTCTCCCCATGTCCATGTAGGGTTCCTCTGGGTTCTCCGGTTTCCTCCCACTTCTAGAGCTTATATCAGGAGGTGGAAAGGCTACACTATATTGCACCTAGATGAGAGTCCCAGTTTTCTCAGCATAAACTCCCAATTCACCATGACCCTGACTGAGATAAAGAACTTAATGAAGGTGCATGAATATGTTAAATGCTATGTAGTGAGCATATATAGTGAATTTGGGGTCCATCCTCACTTGAAGCACAGTTTTACACACATCTCAGGTTAGAAATTGTGTGATGTTTCTCCAAAAGCCTGCAGAAAAAATCAATTAGGAAGGAGAAGACGGCTGTTTGCTAAAAGTTTGTCTGTGACCTGCTAGAAAAATCTCTCTAGTCAGACACGTTATTATAATCAGGATAATTTTATGATCATTGTTTGGTTATTTTGAGCAAAAAGGAGAGCCAAATTCAGGACCAGTGCTTAGTTACAGTACCACTCACTCAGGAATGGAAATACCTAAAAGCCAAAAGGAGGAATAGTGGATAATTTACCGTGCTGACCTGCACTGTCTCAGTGGAAAGGTTTTATTGAACTGACCCAGACTTTTGATTAGATATTGTTCTGTAATTATGCAGGACTTTATTACAGTTTTATCAAATTCAAGCTAAATTCAGGATGTGAGTTAATTCCCATCTGTGTGCCAATCCCATTTCCTCTCTGGACTCATTTCTCAATGTGAAACATAAACTTACCATAATACATAACTGCAGCTGGGTCAGTGGTTCTCCGTCACACAAAGGGATTTCCTCCGTCCTGTAGGAAGTCCTGTCACTATCAGCTGGCACAGCAAGACTCCGATTTAAACCGTTTTGACACTTCTCTCACTTTTGCCCTTTCGTTCTGAAGTGCAAGGTCTTTAAACATTATCTTTTAAAATACTGTGAGTCACAGTTTCAGGGTTAGAGTTTTAATCTAACGTGGCATTATTGTTTTCTATTTGTAATGTTTTACGTCTGTGTCATGTCTCTTTATCTTTATCTTCATTTAGTCTATCAGAAAAAAGAAATGTACAAGTTCACCCCAGTGAGAGGGCCAAACAGAAGTGGAACTTTCTATTTGTTTATAGGATTTATTGTCTCATTATCAGAGCTCTGAGTACTGAAGGCCCTGTCACCATGTTGCTTTTGTTTGGGTTTTCTTCATTCAAGATCCAAGATGTTAGAGACAAACGAACAGTATGGCCACCACATGTCAATCTGTTCTAGTGGGCGGAGCTTTATGTACTTAAAGACATGTAACACGTGATTGATTGCACTGATTCTTGTTGTGCATGAAACGTGAATTATGCTCAGGACAAGATTCTGAGGATTTTTGTAAGATTCTGAAATCAGGGCATGGTCATCCTTAGGGGGTGGAGTTAAGTTTACATAACTGTTTTTAAAAAAAAACTAAAATTTTGAAAAGTCTGATCAAATTTAAATTATTGTAATACATTGTCAGGTTACTCTATAAGTGTATTCTGGTTAAAAAAAAAAAAGCTAACTGTCAACCAATCAGCTATCAGTAAGCACTTCCCAGGGATAGCACCGAGCTACCATCACAAAACCTGGCCATCTGTGGTCTCTTTATGGTTCTGTGTAACTTGGCAGTAAATAGTCACTATGCGTGCTGCTTATGAAGGGTGCTTGATGTCTGCAGATTGCAATTTGGAGCTATGTTGTAGTACTTTTTTGTGTGTACTGTAAAAACAATGGCCAAATATATAATGCGGGTTTAATGAAAGCTTGTTGTGTCTCTGCAGCGGTTTGTGGCTTGGTGTCGACAGTGTGGTTCCCAATTGGAGCTCATCATGAAGACGGCCTGCTGTCGTTCGGGTTCTCTTTGTATGCTGGATGGTTGGGTTCTGCGCTCTGTTTCCTCGGGGGTTCGGTCCTGACCTGCTGCACGGGAAGTGACGATGCTCCAGGTCAACTTCCCGACAAGCACTTCTACTACTCCAAACAACGCGGACTCTCCGACTCAGTCCAGGCCACAAACAATCACGCCAAGAGCGCACACGTCTGAGAGTGGAGATGTGAACTGGAACAGACTTCAAACAAAGAAGAATGGTTTATAGCTCTCATTTTCACTCTCTCTCCCTCTCTCTCTCACTAACACACACATATACACACACACACACATATACACACACACACACACACTGAAGCATGGAGGATTGTCCACAGTGAGATACAAGCTAAGAACAACTTCTACTCAAAACAATTTTTATTCCAGTCTGGATGAGAAGTTTTGTCTCAGAAGTTTTGTCTTTGTTTCTGGACCTAGAAAACGAGGCCAAGATTAAAAAAAAACCTCCCTGTAATCCGTTCTCTTTGTTCTTTTTCTTTTAAGTTGTTCTCAGTCATGCTAAGATTTTTCCTTTATTCCCAGTTCATCTGAGTCTGTGTTCAATCATCTGCTCTGGTTAGGAAGCATGAAGTTTTTTTTTAAAGAAAAAAGATCAGCCCATACGACATGCAGACGGCCAACAGGCAGGAAGCCAGAGGTGCAGTAAGGCCAGGTGTCTTCTCCATGTTTTTTCCTGTAACGCTCTTCACTCTTTCCTGCTCAGGATCCCTCAGGAAATCTGCAGACGCAAAGCGAGGACACCTTCAATAGCAGCAGATTGGCCATTTTTCTTACGACCTTCTCTCATGAGATTCATTAACCATATTTCTGTCGTGTTTAATTAACTTTTCTGCTTCTTTGTTGCTCTCTCTGGGCTTCGAGCACGTAACACTATTCAGAAAGCAGTTTTAAAAAAAGAATAGACATGTTTGGATTTTGAATGCTGTGAACTGATCACTGATCTGACCTCATGTAGTGAAGCTTCAATTTATTATTCAGTTATTATTTTACTTATTACACACATTCTGTAAATTATGATGTATCCATAGTGAAGCTTTCTATAAACAGACTCTTATACACATCGTTTCATCATATTTTTATTTTAAATATATCACTCTGGATTGGACACTCCGTGTTTCGAGTAGGTGAAGTTTATGCTGAAATATATTCATGAAATATCAACTTTCATACACATTTGAACAGCAGAAAGATGTAGAAATAAAAAACATACAAGCCAAATAATCAAAGAAATAACTCAATATAATGTTGCAGGATCTTTTCAAAAAAGAATTTTAATGTGTTCAGGATATCCAGTAATAATATTTCTCTACACTGAGCATTTAAAATAAAACACAAACTCTGCAGGACAGTTGAGACTTTTCCCTTTACATGATCTACATTCTTTATACATTCTGAGAACTAAGGGTTCTTCAAGAGTTCTTTAGATAATACAGACTAATTTTTTTCCCTGGAACCATAGGGAAACACTTTGTTATAGTTTTTATGATCTTATGTTATAGATTTCTACTTAGAACCTTTAATGGTTTCCCCAGAAAGACAACTGAAGTATCCTTAAAGGTTCTACATTTTGTAAAATAAAATATGGACAAATTATTGTGTGTGTGTGTGTGTGTTTTTGTTCCATGTGGACCCTGTCTCTGAAGGTTTGATGAAGGTTCTTTGGATAATTAAGGGTTCTTAGCTTCATAAAGGGGAAAAGTATTCTGGGACCCCTTTCTGATAAGAAAGCACTTTGTTGTAGGGTTCCACATAGAACCTTTAAAGTCTTTATATTGGTGTGGAACATAGAATGAGTTCACAAT
Organism: Notoglanidium maculatum; assembly: GCA_030068355.1. NCBI lineage: Eukaryota > Metazoa > Chordata > Actinopteri > Siluriformes > Auchenoglanididae > Notoglanidium > Notoglanidium maculatum. Next base: position 16,726,996 of record JAQQZX010000019.1, on the reverse strand, counting down.
CATCCATACACACACACACACAAACACACACACACACACTGAGAGAGAGAGCGAGAGAGAGAGAGAGAGAGGAAACTGAATCTCTATGTAGAGATATTATGGTATTTCCTGTAAAAATATGTAGCATATTATAATAAATTATTCTTTCCTTTAGTAGTAGATCTAATACTTTTAATCCCATAATTCTGTTTCTGTGATTTTCCTTCTCAAGGAACGACGTGTGTGACACACCTTGCAAATTTCTCTCAAATTAGGATCCTTAGACAAAGACAAAAAAGACAAACAAAAAAATGCAATTGTAATTTTTGAAAAAAAAAAGTTCAAGCACCAAAATTTGAAGTCTGGGTGCCAATATTTTTAAACCAACTAGTGTGAATACAAACAAACTACTTAAGAACAATTTTATGTTTAGAAATGTGTTGTGTTAAAAATAAACCTATACATCATATCCATGGGTTAATCATTTTATATAATAATTTTTGCTCATTTTAATGACAGGTGCCAATAATTCTGAAGTTTATAAGCATAAACATACACCAATTTCAAGCAAATAAAAACAAAACAGCACTGAAAAGAAGTTTATCTGGTTGAATCAGACAGTAAAGCAGAAGAAACTCAACACTTTCACACACTTCGGTAGCTAATCCTCATTGAGCCGCTCCTCGAAGCCTTTACTGCTCCTGTCTCTGGATATCTGACCTCTGGAGGACGTCCTGTGTTCATCGCCCAGCTACTGGTACTTCTGGTACTGGCTCTGGTATTGGTCCTGATGCTGGTCCTGGTATTGGTCCTGATGTTGGTCATGGTATTGTTCCTGATGTTGGTCCTGGTATTGGTCCTGGTGCTGGTTCTGGTACTGGTTCTGGTACTGGTAGCCCCTCTCTTCAGCCGCCCAGCCCTGATAGCGCCCTCCTTCTCCATCCTCCTGACCCTGAAGGTCATCATCCACTGTGAAGCTGTCATCCACGCCAGCGTCATACCTCTGATACGAGCTGGCGTGGGCTTTCTCCTCCCGCGTACTCAGCTCCAGTGAACTGTTCCACATCCCGTAGCCGAAATAAATCATCAGACCTACAAAAAACAGTGAGGAATTAAAAAGAAAGATCTCAGATCTCAGGAAATTTCAATAAAAAATAACATGATTTAGGTTTTTCCTAAACACATTACATTGTGTAATGCAACAGGAGTAAAACTATTTGATGCAGCTGAACATGATAATATAATTTATATTCCAGAGATTGCGTTCTTGTTCATATCATTATGACCCCTCACCTAAAAATAACAATTTCAAAGAAACTCTTCTCTATCAGAAACAGTTCATCTTGTTTGATTTACCGAAGCTTGGGAAATTATTTTGTTCTTACTCACACTTTCCTTTAATCTTATATTTACTCTCACACAAGTGCTTATCTTGCTATTACAGGAATCCTGAGTACATGATGAGGTTCTCTCCTTTGTCTGTGCTGAGAAAAGTAACAAAATTCTGCTTATTCCAAACATCACACTTCAAACTTTACTCGCCTCACAGAATCAGTGGTGTGTTTTAAGATGATTCCTCGTCACACTGTATGAGATCCTGATAAACTCTGTTCTGAATTCTATCTAACAGACTGCGTGATAGTGTGTGTTCTCCATGTCAGATTATACAATGAAGATCCGCTAACGACAGACCTGCAGTTAATTACAGAACATTACTGCGTATGACACTGTTCACATCATCAATAAGCATAATCCTGAAATCAGCTGGTTCAGAAAACAAGCTCACAGAAACACACACATTCTTCACAGAGACAGGAAACAACTGAACAGCATAAAGCCAGGATCATTTCTTAGCACAGGGAAATGTGTGGAATTTGTTTCATGGCCTGAAAATAGTTAAATATGAGATGTTGCGTGGATGAAGTTGTTGTACCTATAGAGCACCAAACAACAAAGCGGACCCAGGTAATGCTGGATAGCTTGAGCATCAAGTAGATGTTCACCAGAATGGCAGCTGTAGGTACGAAAGGGACACAAGGAGCCATGTATGGTAACCTTTTTGGACTCTCAGGCTGCCGTAGAATAACAACAATTAAAACGGCCATGAGGATGATGATGCTGATGATGAAGGGCACCAGAACCCAGCGAGCGCCTGCTGAGGCACGGTCAACTCCATATATAACAACGGTCCAGAGCAAAAATGTGAGGAGGAAGAAGACAAGGACGCAGTAGGTGACGGTGCGTCCTGTAGTAGGTGTGGGCTGAGAGCCCGGTTCAGGAAGTCCGAGTCGCAGCCGAAGGGTGTAGTAATTACCGCCAAGTGCTCGCTTCAAAATGGACGTCACAGCACTGTCCGAATCCTCAAACTCTGCCCCCTTCTCACCCACGCTGTACCCCGAGGACTCTGACTGGTAGCCACCAGAGTCTGATTTGCTAATCAGCATCTCATCATCACCTTGTGAGGGAAGGTTTTTGGCCCCACATGCATTGCCGTACTCGTCTCCATCATTGGTGGGGGTGTACAGATCACCTTCACGCTCATGTTCCGCCAGCACGCCCGCTTTAGTCTTCTGAAACCCGTCTGGGAGTACGTCAGTGAATCCATCTCCTTCAGGCTGATAGCGGAGCAGCAGCACACACACAGACACGAGTGTGTATGCTAACAAAGTGCCGATGGACATCATCTCGATCAGATCCCTCAGACTGACCAGCAGAGCCAGAAACGCAGCCAGGAACCCAGACACGGCGCAGGCCACCACCGGGGTCTCTGTGTACGGACTCACATGGGACAGGAACCTGGGGTACACACACACACAAAGGAAATTTTAAAGATTTCTTGTTTTCTGTAATAAGATGTTTCTGTAACATGTATGGAAGGAGTCTCCAGTGTCAGCACTTTGTAACAGTCAGTGGTAAAGCTATAACTTTAAGTTTTCTGATATCTTCAGGACTGAGGAGTTTACACTTCTTCACAGTTTCTCAGTAACATGACAAGCTGCAATTTTTCAAGAAAGAGAATAAAAAGATGCTGGTGAAGGAACGACTGTTTATAGCTGGTATAACGTAAGTGAGAACAGGAACTAACTTGTTTCTCCAATGTTCATTTATTCATGTAAACATTGTACAATGCTTTTGTGAGTAATTTAATCAGAAGAGTGAGGTACTCACCTGAAAAGCAGCCCGTCCCCTGCCATGGCATAGATGACTCGGGGCATGGGGAAAAGAGAACCCAGCAAACTCACTGTAAGTCCTGCGATGGAGCCGATTGCCACGATGTATTTCCCTGTCATGAAGCCGTGAACAGCGAACATCTCCATCAGAGGAGCGTCCCCATCAATCAGGTTATACGGCACCATCAGGGTGAGGATCACGCTCACCTACAACACACACACACACACACACACACACACACACACCTATCAGTTACTGCTTCAATTTCAACAAAAAATAACACTATATTTAAAGTGAACCTACATAACAGGTTCATAACAGCATTGTGTAAACTCCTGGAGAATTTATGAAAGTCTTATGAGGTAATATTGTATAAAATAGAACTTCAATCATCATGATAGTAACATGATTGGTGTTGCAGTTTTTATCCTGATCTTGCAAATTATTTAGCTATAGAAGGTGTACATAGTGCTTTATAACTGTTATAAATACAATAAAAGTTTAAGGTCGATTAAAACATCTTGGCAGATTTAATGGATTCATAAGTGAAATATGGGAACAGTGCTTTGTGATAGCTTCAAATGTACAATTAAAGCATCAGCATTTCTTTTTAAAAATATTTAATTTCATACTTTTAGAAGTAGAGACAGTAAACACAACCTCCAAAAGCTCAGAGAACTGAGAGCAAAAGATCTCTGGGTAGTTAAAAGTGTGCTGTCATGCTGCTTTTGACTTACCTCAGAATCAGGAAGTCGGAACTCCGAATTGTCATTTTCTACCACTGTGTGTTTGACTTATAAAGTGACTTTCCCGAATTGTGAATTGAGGAAATATTTTCTGATTTTTTCCTAATTGGAGGCTGTAAATTCTAAATAAAGAGTTTTAATAAAACACAGAGTAAATGAAAGCCTTAAACTCAATATCTCGTTATTTCAAGTTAATTTTACGTTATTGTTTTGTTATTTTGACTCGATATTTAACAATCTGTCCATAGGTCTAATATATTAAAAATTTGCTTATAGTAATAATTCTTATTCTGAATGCTGTTTGCATGTTAGTAAGTAAGCCAGAAGTTTACTTTAGCAGAATTCAGTTGATAGAAAACATATAAACATCTAATGATCAGTAATTGAATTAAATGTGTTCAGGATTGGTTGAAGCTTTCATTCCTAACACTCACAGTAAGTCAGCAGAATTCCATAAGGTCACAGGACTCATTTTCCAAACACAGGAAGTTGATATATTCATTTATACCATAACACAATAACCTGGCAATTACATGAATAAATTATAACAATAAATAATTTATTAGCACTAACCTGCACTTCAGGGCTTCCAGAGTAAAAACAAAATCTTAAAACAGATCAGGTCAAAAACGAATCATAAAAAAATTAATGAAATACTTCATAAATACTTTTAAGTTATATCATGGCTTTTGACATAAGGCTTACATACAGTAAATCACTCAGCATTGATTTATAAAATATTTATGCCAGGCTTATGAATGTGTTATGAAGGCCCAGTGTTGGTCTTCAAATAAAGTGCAGAGTCAGGTTTATTTATGATCAGGGAAGGAAACAGCACATGGAGTAAGAATTATTTTTACTCTCAGCTAATATTCAGTGGTTTGGTCTTAACTGATAAGTACTCTACAACTAAAGTGTTTCTGAATGTGAAACTGGAAATAAATGTAGAATGAAGACACAGAGAGACTAACACACAGCTTATTTAAATGCATGAATACTCACAGTAAGTCTTTGGTAACTGAGAAAGCAGTAATAATTTATTAGATGCGTGGCTTTTTTCATCAGCCGTACTGCTGGAAGTCGAGTACAGATGAATATTTCAGAAAGCAGAAGGCTGTTCTCCTCTCAGAGTTGTTCCAAACTAGTCACGATTTTAATATTTATCTAAAAATTATTTTTCAGATATGTCTGTATATTTCCAGCATTAGACATATTTGGTAAAATATCATTGAATGCATTTAAATGAGCATTCAAAATGCATAAAATGCATTTAAATAAGTATTCCCCAAAACTGTCAGCTATTTTCTTTTGTAAACTTCTACTGTATTTTTACAGGATGTATGTTAAGCAAAGCTGTGTTTATAAGGCTACATGATAACTACATAAGCCTCTCAAACTCTCAAAAATGTGCAAAAACTTTTATAAAGGTTTATTCCAAAAACACGTGAACTGTCACAGAGACTTGAGTTGAGCTGAACTGAGTTGAACATCTTCTGTGCTGACATTCAAATATAATAATACTGTATATAATTGCCATGCAGGAGAGTATGTGGAGAAAACATCTGCGTGTGTGTGTGTGTGTGTGTGTGTGTGTGTGTGTGTGTGAGAGAGAGAGAGAGAGAGAGAGAGAGAGAGAGAGAGAGATACTGACAGAGACGTATGCTGTTAGACACGTGACGAGTGAAGCGGTGATGGCGTAGGGAATCGAGGTATTTGGACTTTTAGCTTCTTCTCCTGTAGTGGCGATTATATCAAACCCGATGAAGGCGTAGAAACACGTAGCGGCTCCCTGCATCACCTGTGAAATACAATACATCAATGTGATCAGCTGGTATTTAATTGTAGTTTTCACTGGAAGTTTTAACAATAGAATTACACTATTACATTTATTGTATTTCATGTCAATCAAGCATCAGTTAATCATGATGGAAAAATTGATTGAAATGAAGAAACGAAGAAATTAATGTAAATAAATAAATTGAAATGAGGAAAAATGAAGAAATAAATGTAAAACACAAGTTTTGTGTTTTAAATTAAATGATTATTGTAATTTTAGATATTACAAAGATTTTCAATGGTAATTTTAAGACCAGTACTACTAAATAATTTATTATAATTAGATTAATGCAAATATTTCAAAAAATAAATTTTGCAGACGTTCACTATTTTGGTACCGGGGCTTAATACAGTAGATAGCATACTACACTGTAAACAGAGAACAGTACAGAAAAAACTCCCAGCAAAACAGCTAAATTATATTTACAAAAAAATAAGAATGTGTCAATTGGCTTTAATTGTTTTTTGGGTTTTGAGGTTTAAATTGTTAATTATTAATCAACTGAGCAGTGATATGTTTCTCTTTAACTGTAAGTTAAACTGAATGTTCAGACACAATCATACATGTGCTAGAGATTTTATTTGATTTTGAAAAAATTTAATGTTTTCATCCTCACCCCTGACCAGCCATAGGGCAGGAACCTGCCGTCCTCCCAATTCTCTCCGGACAGGAAGAAGAGTCCAGCGATCACCACAAACACCCACACCAGCAGATTCACCACATTCAGGACATTATTGAAACTCACAGAGTTTTTAACTCCAACAGCTACGATCACGGTCACGATAATGGCGATGAGCAGAGCGAGCAGGTCGGGATACGATTCCTCTCCTTTACCTGAGCAAAGAGGAGAGTCGTTTAACATGGACATCTACTCCATCTGCATCACTCATATGCTGTATTGGAGACTGGAGACTCCTCCTTACAAAAAACTTTCTATATCTATATATCGGTGATTGCTTTTTTACATTTTCTTAATCACCAAGAGCATAGCACAGGAATGACTCCACACTATGACATCATTAACATTGAGCAGAATGATGTGATGGGAGCTTGTGTTGTACCGAGGCCATTAAGAGTGCCGAGGTGTGTGATCATGTATCGGCTGATGCTGTGGTTGGCCAGAGAGTCGAACATGCTGCTGAGAGCGCTCGCTCCAGCCGCCGTGCCGATCAGGTACTCCAGAATGAGGTTCCACCCAATGAAGAAGGCCACAAACTCTCCCACCGTCACGTAGCTGTAGGTGTAGGCCGAGCCGGTGGTCTTTGGCACTCGCACACCAAACTCAGCATAGCACACGCCTCCATGATAAACAAAACACAGATAGCTTGAAATTATTAAAGGTCTAGATAAAGGTTTAAGCTTTATTTTAAACTTGTAATGAGAAATATGAGCTGAGGAAGGTGTAGATGAAGTAGTAATGTAGTAGATGATGTAAAGGTTGTAGATAATGGAGATGATGAAGATATTGGAGATGATGGAGATATTGTAGATGTTGGAGATATTTTAGATGATGTAGATGCTAAAGATGATGAAGATGATAGAGATGTTGGAAATGTTGGAGATATTACAGATGATGGAGATGATGGAGATGTTGGAGATCATGGAGATCAAACAGTAGAAGTGTTTGAGACTCTTTCAGACACACCACCTGTCTCTTTTAAAATGAAGCACCATCTTAATCCAACTTTCAACCCCTTCATGTCGTGCTGATGAATGAGCCTCTCACCTGACAGAATTGATGCCACAGCAGCAATGATAAATGACAAGATCACTCCTGGTCCTGCCATTTCCTTAGCAACCAGCCCGGCGACCACGTACATGCCTGTGCCCACGCAGCTGCCCACGCCCAGGGACACCAGGTCCATGGTAGTGAGAACCTGCGCCAGTCTGGTTGTTCCGTGTAGATCCCCAGAACCCTCCTGCATGGAGTGCAGCGGTTTGGTTCTCAGTACACGAGAGTGAAGGCCGTACCATGACGCCTCCCACTCAATCCGCCGGGGGTTCATCTTAGCAAAAACAGAGCTCATCATCTTCACACTGAGACACGGGTGAAGCGTTTCCTCGTCACTTTAATCTTCAGCTCCTTGTCTCTTTCACACTCACGTCTCTCTCAGAAAGGTTCCATCAGCAGCCAGTTCTGCATCGACAGATGCATAAAGCGAAGAAACTCTGACGATGATGAGCAGATTCTTAGAGCTCCTGCATGAAGAGCAGGAAGAAGAATTAACACAAGATTGTATACAAACACAGAGAAACTCTGGACAGAGTGGAAACAGGTCAAAGATAAAACGTGTGTTTCTGAAGGCTGTGTGCATAAACATGAAATATGAAATGAAACAATGAAATGTGTTACAGTATGAAAAAATGAGAAATAATGGTGAAACAAAAGAATATGAAAACAAAAAGAAAACATTAAAATAAAAAATAAAAATAATAAAAATGGAACAATAAAAACTTTTATAAGTCTAACAGACTTTCTAATTTACATTTTATATATTTAGGGAAAAGTTTTATTCATAAAAAAACACTATAAAACCACCAACTGTTATGTTATGTTATGTTATATGTTTATTAATATATTTGTTTTGATGTTTTGAGAATTTTTATATAAATTATTCCATACTGAAAATCAGCATTGCACAAATCTAACCAGAAACAGACAGAATGAAATAAATGTGATTAAAAACTGTAAATAAAGCACCATTAGCAGTGCAGTGGTTCAGCTGACAGACTGCTATGGCGCCACGTCTCATCTGACTTTTAGATTAGACAACAATTAGACAGCGTTTATGTGCAGCGAGCTTCTGAAACACAAATAACAAGAGCAGAGAGCTTCATGATGTCTGAGAAACAGAGTCAGTCTACACAAGAGATAAAGCGAAAATAATAACAACAATAATAATAATAATAATAATAATAATAATTTTTTACAAGATCAAATATAAAGCTACAGAAAAAAACATTTCAGTTCAAAGTGAGAAAAATTGGTGAACAAGAAATTCTAAAATTTATAAGTTAATACAAAGGTGAATAAATTTATTCTGAGACTTTTTAAATTGTTTCAGTTTCTTCAAGATGTTTAATCCCAGGATGCTGGGATTAAACTCATTGCCATAGTGACCAAAATCCAACTTCACCCCATTCAAATGAGCTTCTGCGATAAGAAGAATTTGGGAATTCTGTTTGATTTCTGTTTGATGTTCCAACAGTTTCAGTGTTTAACATCACATTACTGATGAAGGATCGAGCATGACCATTCCAGATAAAATAACATTAAAATCAGTTCTAAGTGATAAATGCAGTGTTTAACTCCAGCAGTGATGAAGCACCTGATACTGAATTCACTGTAAATGAATAATTGAGTTTTTGTGAAAGAGATCAGAGAGCAAGAGTCCTCCTCGTTCAGCAGTGATGAGAACATCCTGGATTTTAGAGATATTACAGCAGTGATAATGAGACCTTTTACATGTTACTGATAACTGATTTTTAACATTGAGCTTGTTATCAGCAATGATTCTTGATGTAGTTTTTAGCCTTCAGAGGCTGAAAGTAAAAATATTTTAGTGCTTCATTTTATTTATTTTTTTATAATGTTCAGTTTTTTTAAAAACCTTCTTAGACCTATAAAAATAATGTAATGTAGATGCTGTAATTAATAATGAAAAATGTTGCAATATTGTCATGCCACTGACTTAAGAAAAAACTATTTATGCTGGATGTTTGAGAATCAAATTGTAAAAGTATAAGAGAAAGTTAATTGAAATAAAAAAAAAGCCAGATATCATTGCTGCGTCCATCTATAGGCTTTTCAACTGTTCTTTTTTAAATAAGTAAGGACTGGGATAAATCAGGCAAAGGTAAAAGATGAGGTGTTTTTTTTTAAATATGCATAAACAGCATTATATTCACTATTACTTTTCTGACACAAAGAAAAAGAACATATTAGAAATAGAAAGTTCTAAAGTGCAAAAAGAAATTGTATAATGGTCCAAATTACTATCCTACTACTACTGCTAATACTAATAATAACAATTTATGTACAAAATGTTATGTAAAAAAGTCACAGTAAAACAAAAAATTTATTTCTGTGGCATAATTTGTACAATGTTAAAATAAAAAAGATATCAAAAATAAAGATTTTGGAAAGTTTCTACATTTCAGGACATTGGCCACACCCCTGGTAGAATCAGGGTTGCTCAGCCACGCCCTCTTTCAACATATTGCTTGAACATAGTGGGCGGAGTCAGTTTGGGAAAAACGAGGCGGGTTGTGAGCTTTATACTGCAATTCTATTTCTATGTGCTTCAGCAGCGGATGCTAAACATTACATATCACTCCTTTAACTCAATCTTGTGGTATTTCATTTAACTATGATTCTTATACTCCTTCAGCTGGAAGTCTGTATCATCCTGTCGCCGTCACTCGTTTTCACTCATCACTTCACCATGTACATGTGTGTGTTTTTCAACTCTTTCAATATGATATCAGACACAGTCGAGATACAGTCACTGATACTGTGACATGATCCTGAGACAGGTACGTCCCTAAAACAGTGACATGTCCCAGATATGATGATATGATGATATGATGATATGATGATATGACTCATCCTTGAGGCAGTGACATGCCCCTGAAACAGACACACACAAAGACAGTGTCATGCTGCTGAGACAGTAACATGCCCTGAGACAGTGATATGTGCCTGAAACAGACACGCCCTGAGACAGACACGCCCTGAGACAGTGACACGCCCTAAGACAGACTCGCCCTGAGACAGTGACATGCCCCAGAGACAGACACGCCCTGAGACAGTGACATGCCCCTGAGACAGACACGCCCTGAGACAGTGACATGCCCCTGAGACAGTGACATGCCCCTGAGACGGACACGCCCTGAGACAGTGACATGCCCCTGAGACAGACACGCCCTGAGACAGACACGCCCTTGAGACAGTGGCACGCTCCAGAGACAGACATGCCCTGAGACAGACACGCCCCTGAGACAGACACGCCCCTGAGACAGTGACACGCTCTAGAGACAGACATGCCCTGAGAAAGACACGCCCTTGAGACAGTGGCACACCCCTGAGACAGTGACACACCCCTGAGACAGACGCGCCCTGAGACAGACATGCCCTGAGACAGACACGCCCTGAGACAGACATGCCCTGAGACAGACACACCCCTGAGACAGACATGCCCTGAGAAAGACACGCCCTTGAGACAGTGACATGCCTCTGATACAGACACACTCTGAGACAGACATGCCCTGAGACAGACATGCTCCGAGACAGTGACACGCCCCAGAGACAGTAACACACCCCGAGACAGACACGCCTTGAGACAGTGGCACGCCCCTGAGACAGTGGCACGCCCCTGAGACAGTGACACGCCCCTGAGACAGACACGCCTTGAGACAGTAGCACGCCCCTGAGACAGTGGCACGCCCCTGAGACAGACACACCCTTGAGACAGTGACATGCCCTGATACTGACACACCCTGAGACAGACACGCCCCTGAGACAGACACACCCTGAGACAGACATGCCCTGAGACAGACATGCCCTGAGACAGTGACATGCCCCAGAGACAGTGACATGCCCCTGAGAGACACATCCCGAGACAGACACGCCCTTGAGACAATGACACGCCCCTAAGACAGACACGCCCTGAGACAGACATGCCCCTGATACAGCGACATCCCCCGATAAAGTGATACAAGTTTAGCTTGTATCCTCAGTAGCTGTCCTCAGTGTGAGAGAACCGTTCAGAGACAGAGAACAGCTCTGCTACAGAAAAGCTTTAGAAATGTGGATGATGAAAGTGAAATCATCAGAGAGATGGGGGAAGCTCTCTCTCAGCCTCTCTCTCTGTCTTTCTCTCTGTCTCTCTCTTTCTCTCTCTCATTTTCCTTTTAAAGATGCTGTAATTACTCTGATCAGTCTCTCGTGTCTGTCTGAGCAGCCCACTCATTTCTCCTTTTCTTGTGTCACGCTTTCATTAAACCCGGTACTTTCACAGTGAATGCACAGTTTATATGTTTAAAATAAGAATAAAACACTTAGAGCGGATGCTATTACAAGAAAATAATCTACACTGTGGTAGTGTGATGCAGCCTGATGTAAAGCAGAGTTACTGTTACCACCCTAAAGTAGATTATTTTCCTGTTACTGTGTTTTATTTCTCTTATACCACCATGCTTATAATAATTTATTTATTTATGGAAGAATGACATTATTTTGACATTATTTTTTGTCTGTTTAATGTTGTGAAACGTCTGTGAAACAAGTTAGTTCTTGTGGTCACTTACGTTATAGCAGCTATAAACAGTCATTCCCTCACCAGCTTCACTTTATTCTCTCTCTTAAAGTTAAATCACAGCTTGTTATGTTACTGAGAAATTGCAAAGAAGCGTAAACTCTTCTGTCCTGAAGATGTCAGAAAACTTAAAGTTACAGCTTTACCACTGACGGTTACAAAGTGCTGACATTGGAGACTCCTTCCATACATGTTAGAAAAACGTCTCCTTATCGATGATTTCACATGGTTTTTAATCTTTTTATGTGGATTTTCCTCTGTCCACATTCCTGTGTATGAGCTGTTACTATAGAAGCGATAGTGTATCAGAACAAGAACATTGACATAAAACTGAACTACTGTCAGAGCTACTATTATAGAAAATTACATAATCAACACCTTCTGACTGGAGATTTCAGCAGTGCTGGGGTGTAAGGTTGAACAAAATAAAAAGAGACTGATCTAAATCAGGAAACTGTACAGAAGCATACACAGGAAAATCCATATATATTATTAAATAATAATAAATTACATAAATGATTTGATTTAATTACTCATTTAACTGTAAAAATTTCTAAAATTGTAACATATTTTAATCATAACCCAGATAGCAGGGTCTGTGTGTCTGTGCAGATGATTCATTCAGAGGGACCTTGACTTGACTGATGATGTTCATTTAATCGCATTTCCTCTTTACGTTCAGACAGACCACTGACGTCACGAGCAGAGTCCAGTAAAATGGGGCGTTGTGGGCAGATGAGCCATTCTCCACAGCTCGCTAACCACCACACCCTGAGAACAACACAAAGATCTGCAATATAAACATGTGCGTGTGTGTATGTGTGTGTGTGTGTGTGTGTGTGTGTGTGTGTGTGTGTGTATGTGTGTTTAAGTCTGTTCACTGTGGCACTAATGAGAGTTGCTATATATTGAGATTGAAGCCTGACATGTAGCTTTCACAGCCTGTCAAGTGCAAGGACGGGCAAATATGGACGTGAATAAACATGCTGAGAGATAGATAGATAGAGAGAGAGAGAGAGAGAGAGAGAGAGAGAGAGAGAGAGAGAGAGAGAGACTGAGAGACAGAGAGGGAGGGATTGGGTAGTTATATTTCATCACATAACATGGGCTTTAGTGAGGGAAGATGATTCACATCGGAGCAGTGTTCACCATTAACCTCTCTTACATACTGGAAAATGAGATCAGAGGCCTGATGATGATGATGATTGATGAAGTGTAGTGTTTATCAGTTACTCCATTAGACACTTGATGATTTCCTGTCAGAGTTAATCTAAAAGGTTCTCCCTTGTCCAGTTCTTAGAGCTGATAAACCTGAAATTAGAGATAAGATAATTCTAATGCAGTGGAGTCATCAGTTTAAGTGTTTTTATAGTTTTGTTTTTATTTTTAATCAAACCACCTCTTGGATTATGGATGGAGGATATTCAAACCATTATTATTTTGGCATTTTTCCATTTTATAGGGAGCAGTAATAGCAAATGATGTCAGGGTAAAGCTGAACCACTGACATATATTGACACACTAATCTGAACAGCTAAGGACACAAATGCACACACACACAGAGCTGTGCCCTTTATACCTACATAGGGAGCGGGTCCACCTTTACGGTGCCACCATGTTACATAGCTATAATAGCCCAGAACTGACAAAATTCTAATGAGCGCCTTCCACATTTCACGTTTTTACAAGTGGCAGTGTGAATCTGGAAGGGATCACCGGAAGAATGACAAAGAAGAAGAAAGGAACAGCTGCTAGCTAATATAACAAGGTCAGCAACGCTTGTAATTCATTATCCATGCTGCATTCACCACTGGGAGTCGAATATGATGCTGTTTGTTTACTTCTGGAAAAGGGTCATATTATAGGAGAGTGATGAATCAGGGAAGGACACGTTGTGACTGATAAGACCCAATCAGGAAGTGAACGTGGGTGTCTGCGTCACCATTTCCAAAAGCCTCCGTTTTCCCTCACCCACACTAAGTGCATTTTTGGTGCATTTTTTAAAAAATACCTACATATTCTTCATAACACAGTCTTAAAATATAATATTCATAAGTGTGTTTTCATTAGTGTATAATTACCTGTAATTATGAATCGTTGTGTTTTCATAATGTTGTCCACCCATGTTGTGCCATTACAGTAGCCCTGAACAGACAAACCTCTAGAGAGTTTCAAGTTTTTAAAAGCAGCAGCATGAGTCCCGAAGGAAGCACCGGAAGGACCACAAAGAAGAAGAAAGGAAGACAAGGAAGAAGAAAGAAGAGGAATCAGTGTTTGCTGGTGCTGGCTAATGAGTTTGAGAATCAAAATTTTGATAAATGGAGGATCATACTTATTATTTAGCACAGAAAAGGCAAAGAAGTGTGAATCTAAGTACTTGGAAGTACGCTACAGGCACCTGACGGCCACCATACACTCTAATACACGCTTGGAAAGGAAGTGGTAAGGGAGGGGCATTCAGGGGGCTGAATCCTACATAGTGGTCCTTTAATTTTTTGTTAATTGTAACTTTATTTTGACCATTATCATGCACACGCACACACTTGAAAATCTAACTATGTGGGGTATTTGCATTCAACTAACTAATGCGATACATCTGAAGCTGACCTGTTTCTTTTAGGTGACTTCCTATAATAATGTAAACAAACAAACAAACAAACAAGTAAACAAATAAATAAATGCTTATATGAAACTGATTGTCACATATTTAGTCTTGTTCCCATCACTTGAGACCCAGAAATAGATAATTATCTGCACACTGATAGATCTCCAACATACAATAAACAGAACACTGGATTCACACACACGCACACACACACACGCACACATGCACACGCACACGCACACGCACACGCACACACGCACACACACACACGCACACGCACGCACACACGCACACGCACACACACACACACACACACACACTTCAACACTTTCACACTTTTCTCTCCTCCACATTTCAGACATATCAGACTTTAGATAACGCCACTTCAGCCTCAGCCAATCACAAACGAGAAAGCGAGTTCGGTTTCTGTCCATTTGCACCATTTATAGTAGAGATTTACATATAAAACACAATTTTCTGATTAAACTCCGTTTGCCAGAAGAAGGAGAGTGTGATGGTTTATTACACTTCCATCATCACTGTTCATCTTCTGCAGAGAAATTCGGATTTATTTTGTTCCCAAATGAACATTTAGCTATAAGTTCCATCCATCAGGAATTCAGAGGAAACATCAGCTGGTACTTTCTAGCAGAAGCGTTATTTTACATATTAGTGTTTAATGGAGAAGAAAAGCATCACATGACACTTTGAGAGCTCCTCTCATCACCACGGAGTTTAATGTTTTTATCACTCTGATTGAACAAAAATAATCGACTAGTTATAAAGCATGAATAATGAGAGGAGATGGATGAGAAACTCACGGTTTGTGGTGAAGAACGCTCAGTGCTGTGCTCCATGTCGGTGCTGGAGCTCCACAGCCGGGACTCGGAGCGCACAGACGCGCTGAATTATTCACCCTCTCCTCCATCAGATCAGATCAGAGCCAGAATTAATTATTCATCCCCGTGTTCCTCATTCAGCGCCTGCTGCTGACGTCATCAGCACTCCTGCGCGTTCACCGGCTCTGTCTTTATTGATTCATAAATCCTTACATATATCAGCAAAAAGACCCGGATATAAATAACTTAATTAGTGTGCTGGTCTTTAGTCACGCGCTGTAAATCGATAACACGATATGGTGACGATGAATCGGTAACAACTTTAAAATGTGCTTTGATCATCCTCTAAATCCTATTGATATTGGATATGAAAGTGTAGAGTTCAGCTTTCTAATTAGAACAGTGTGTGAAAGGAGAAAACATTTAACAGTTATATTTTACACTTTTATACTATATATATATATGCAATGGCGACATAATTAACACTGGTAAATGCATGTAGGCCTGTGTTTTAATAAACTGTTCCCTCGTTTTAGTTCTATCGTGGCCACATTTTAATAGTTTGTCTTGCCGTGTTATGTGCAGGGCTCAGTACAATGCCGCTCTACAGCTGAAGCGGTTTATTCGCTGGAAGGCCAATGGCAGAACACCGAATGCAGTAAACGCTGCTTTCGCGTCTTTTCCACTTTCGGCGAATGACAGGCATGCAGTCGTTTATGAACATTTTTACAAAACATGTTGGTTAATTAGAGATCAGTCTCAAGTCGTGGGGAAGTCTAGTCGACATAAGAAAAAGCGGAAGAAAATAATCGAATGAATGTAGGCTATTACCAGCGATTTGGGGGTAATATCATCCCATTTTCTGAATTCATAGATCAGCACGATAATAATAAGCCATTATTCGTATTTTTTTGTGCATGTACAAAGTTTTGATAGCGACACGTTCTTGCAACAGTACGGAATGACATTGGAACAACATGAAACAACATGGCGCTGCAACAACAAGGGCGCTAGGGGCTTGATGGCGTCAGGTTTCATTCCATATATTCAGAGTTTTCAGTCATTATATCCATCCAGCCATCCATTATCTATACCGCTTTATCCATCCGGGTCGCGGGGAAGCTGGAGCCAATCCCAGCATCTTCGGGCGAGAG
>JAQQZX010000019.1:16681711-16710248 GCA_030068355.1 Notoglanidium maculatum | reverse complement strand
CATGTCTTTGGACTGTGGGAGGAAACCGGAGCACCCTGAGGAAACCCACGCATGCACGGGGAGAACATGCAAACTCCGCACAAAAAGGCACCCGGGGATCAAACCCACGACCTTCTTGCTGTGAGGCGACAGTGCTAACCACCACCAGTCATTATATATATGTATAATTTCCGAAACGGCTTGTCATACTCCTCATATATACCTATATATCACCCTCCCTTGTTTTTTCACATGGTAAATAATAAGTATGATCCTCCATTTATCAAAATTTTGGTTCTCAAACTCATTAGCCAGCACCAGCAAACACTGAATCCTCATCTTTCTTCATCCTTGTCTTCATTTCATCTTCTTTGTTGTTGTTGTCCTTCTGGTGCTTCCTTCCGAATTCACAGTGCCACTTTTAAAAACTTGAAACGTGGAAGGCGCTCTCTAGAGGTTTGTCCGTTCTGGGCTACTGTAGCAGCGTAACATGGCGGCTCCATAGAGGTGGACCCGCTCCCTGTGTAGATATACAGGGCTCATTCTAAGCTTACGAAAACAACGATTCAAAATTAGAGGTAATTATAGACTAATGATAACAAACTTATGAATACTATATTTGAAGACTCTGTTATGGAGACTGTGTAGGTACATTTTAAAAAGTGCACGTTTAATAGTGTTATGGTGATACTTTATCGCGTTCTTTATTGACCTGTGCTATCTCTGGTTCATACAGGCTACCTCCACACTAATACATTTTTATTTTAAAATGCATCAATTTTGCTACATTTACACCAGGCGTCCATACTACTCTGGAGTTTTTGAGCCTATAAAACAGAGTTTTGGAAACACTGCAGGGCCTGTTTTAGTTTGAAAACTCTGGGGTTGCGTTTTAGTGTGGGTGAACGAAAACGGAGGCTTTTGGAAATGATGACACAGACACCCATGTCCAATTCCTGATTGGGTCTTATCAGTCACAACGTGTCCTTCCCTGATTCATCACGCTCCTATAATGTGACCTTTTCCCAGAAGTAAACAAATGTCTCATCCTCGACTCCCAGTGGTGAATGCAGAATGGATAACGAATTACAAGCGTTGCTGACCTTGTTATCTTTGCTAGCAGGTGTTGTGCAGTTAAATTCTGCATTTTATAACGCTGCAACTGCCTACATGAGCAGGAGTCAAGCAGTTATTCCAGCGATCTGCAACTAAGCAACCAATTGCAGAGTAGACAACCTGCTTCCTGTTTATATGCATACCCAGTGTACAAGTGAATGGTCATGTGATATGCATTTTCAGGGGTATTAGAATGAATGCAGATTATTTCTAATATGGAGCTAAACACTCATCGGGACTTAAAACTTTGTTTTAAAACTTAAACATATTAATGTGAATGTAGCCTTAGTCTTGATGATGTTAGCATGGTTCATAATGTGTGTTAACTGGTCTGTCACTCATATTTGTTTGATGTTTGATATGAAAGTACAAAAGACCATTTAATTTAATTCCAAGTTACTCTAGTCAAGATTCGAAAAAAGATAAGCTCTTTGGTCTAATACCTAACCATGGTAACATCTTGCTCATATATTAAAAGATTGTTAATTTGTTCAAAAATATATATTTTTAGTGTGGTGTACACAAATTGATTGTAGTAAAATTAATGGAAACATCATACATCTTCATCATGTCATTAATACATCACACAATAAGCAATAATTTATCAAACTTTTCTTAAGTGTTTAATCAAAATGAAACATTTAATCAGATTCATGTTTACTACAAAAGTGACCATCATAGTAGTCAAAGAGTTCCCATCTTCTGACAGGTTCTGGTCTGAACGCTACCTGATAGTGGTACACTCTGAAGAACTGTTAAGGGTTCCTCCAAAGACAGTCATGTAGGTCACACCACAACCAAAACCTGAAAGTAAACTGTAGGCACAAAGAATCAGAAATTGAAATTAAACCATGTTTAGATGCCTGACACGATGCGACAGTTTTCAGTACTAAAGGTTGACAGAGGTCCCACTCCCAGGATGAGTTACAGTTCTCTGTTCAATGAGTGCTGCTTACAGTTGTTCTTCATTCTACATGTGCTTTGCTTTATGTTCTGACATGTCTAGTCTTGTCACTGTCTTTGTTCTGTCATGGTTGATTACCTTAGTGTGTGCACCTGTACTGTGTGTTCACCTTGTTTGTTGTTTTCTGGTTTTCTGTCTAGTACCTGGGCTATTGGATTTCTTTATTATTATAGATTATGCTGTATTGATATTGAATACATGTGAATTGATCACTGTTATGGATTTTAATAATGATTTCTGGATTTGCTCTAATCAAGCCAATGCTGAGTATACACACTTACATCCTTCCTCATCATACAGCATGTTACACAGACACATGTTTAGAAACAAAACATTAAAATTAAGATCTCATAAAAGCCCAGTTGCTCTACACATTTTCAGGCTGCCTTTGCTTATGCTCATTATGATTTGAACTTGTGAAATGCAACATTTATATGGTGATGAACAAAATGTGGGTCTAAAACATCTGCCTTTAACAGGAGTAAATATAGAGTTATAGATGAACAACTGAGGCAGATGAGGCAGCGTGAGGGTGTGTGTTTGGTCTGCTCAGGGATCTGGCACCTAATTCATTTTTAATTCCCTCTGGAGAATGGCTCTCAATGCTCGAGTGGATCTCAGGTTCCACTCTAAATGACCTGTCGCTATGGTGACGGTGTCAGGAGTAAAACCCTACCGTGTAACAATAAACAACGATCTGTTTTTGCAATGCGCACATTCACTCATAAACATTAATCATTCTATAAAATTTATGGGTTCTGATGTTTTAAGACTGAGTTTGAGCTGGATCTCCTGCATTTTGAATGATGACCTGCGATGATGATGATGATGCTGGATCATATTGTCTCACTTTCAGTACAAGCTACTCTGCTTTTGTTTGTTTTAACATGGCTAAAATGAACGCAGGAAGCAGGATGGGCAATACTGTGTGTGTGTGTGTGTGTGTGTGTGTGTGTGTGTGTGGCAGCTGCTGCCTGAGTAAGGCATCAGGAACTGAAATGTGTACATAGAAATAAACACAATAGCCATTAAACCCATTAAAAGTGCCATTATCGCTGCAGATTGTTTAGAGAGATTGTTTAGTTTAAAAGTGTTCATACATGAATGCAGTATTTCCATTTTTCAGTCTTTTTTATACAGTTCAGCTTTTCACACTGGACCTGAACACTCGAGTTTGCACACAGGATCGATTTATCTGAGAGCGGAGCCCATCACACACACTATATGGCCAAAAGTTTGTGCACCCCTGACCATCACACCCATATGTGCATGTTGAACATTCCTTTCCAGATTTATTCCCCTTTACTCTTATAATGCGCTCCACTCTTCCTGGAAGACTAGAGTTCAACACTAGATGTTGGAGTGTGGCTGTGGGGATTTGTGTTCATTCAGCTACAAGAGCGTTAGTGAGGTCAGGCACTGATGTTGGGATGTCGAGGAGGTTTCAGTTCCAGTTCATCCCAAAGGTGTTCAGTGGGGTTGAGGTCAGGGCTCTGTGCAGGACACATGAGTCCTTTATCTACTCTTACATACATGTAAAAATTTTTGCGTAACATTACATGAAGTGTCTAAAAGCTTCAAATGGAAATTAAAAAAAGAATATAAACTTGTACTTTGCTTTATTTTCACATGTAATTTTTTGCATATGCTATTACTGACATGTAGGAAACAGGATCTTGTGATTTTTTTTTACTTGAATAATTCTTTTCCACATAATCACATATTTTTCTGTACTATCATGTGTGTTTGTTTACAATTTCATGGCATAATATTGAAATGCACTTCAATCATGTAATCACATGTGAAGGTTAAGTGTCCTGCCTTACAATGTGATTATAATGAGATCAGAACTGATGCTTAATGATGTCATATAAAACACTACACAAGACTAAACACATCACGAGGGTCAGAGTCTGAGTGCCGGACTGCAGTATTTCAGGATGCTCTGCTCGGTTCCTGTATCTGCTTCGGGCATCTGCCTCAGATGACTCACAGTTGCTATGGTGACACTCTAACTACATCAGCAGCTCACTAAGAGCTTGTGCACTAAAAGCACCGTGATGATGATGATGATGATGATGACGATGATGATGATGATGACGATGATGATAATGATAATGAGAGTTGTTATAATAAACGGTGTATAAAAGTTTTTGCAGTGTACGCTTACATTCCACTCTTCTTCTGATACCATGTGTGTGTTCCAGAAGGTTCTAGATTCAGTGCCCAAGTTCTGTCCAAGCAGATAGGAGTGGGGTTTGATAAAGTGTGTGCTGTAAAAACTGGGCCAAAGTACAAAACATTCTGATCCCTGGCAAACACACACACACACACACAGCTCTTTTTCTGAAAGAGGCACACAGCCATGTTAAAGGTAAACAATCAAAAGAAACCCTTCTGACGAACAGACATATTTTGTTTAAGGTTTTGTTTGATCAAAACTGAGCTGGCCAAAATAAAATAAAATAAAATAACATAAAATAAAATAAAATGAGATACAGAACACAACGATAATGAACAGAGAGTTCACTTTAATTCAATAAGAAATTTCAACAAAAGAGGAAGCAACAGAAGCTTTGATGATCTGGAATTATTACAATGTAACCATCTTGATAAAAATAAGAATTCTGTACAAAATTCTATTCTGTACAAAAGCAGGGAATATAATCTGCACAAATGAACAGTTACTGAATTATTGTCAATCTCAATTATATTATTTAATTGCATTATTTAACTGGGATTATGGGAAGAAATTAATGAATATAAATCCTGAAACATTTATTCAACAGGACATCAATTAGATTATTCCAAATTAAAACTGTTAGTTGACTTAAACAATAAACAATAAAACTGTCACTGATCTCATGGCAGTGATCTCATGATTATCTCTGTGCTTTACGTCTGGATCGTAGTCTAATAGGATTTTAACTCCCAAAACCAGCAGCAGATTTCTGAAATGAGGTCAGGCACATAAAATCCTGGCTGCACCTTTTCCCTGTTATTCCAGCATTTATTTCTGAGAAGAGTCTTTTTATCTGCAGCTGGAATTCAGGTATCATCACACATGGGAATATCTCACATCTCCTTCAACAAAAACACTTCCATAAGCTCTGCATTCCTCCTCAAGCTCCTTCTACAGGGAAAAAAACCCTTTATATAGATAAATTTGTCCAAAACTCTTTAAGTGTGAAAAAGTATTTGGATTAGAGACAGTGATGAGAAGAAAGGAGGAATCTGATTATTTCTTGGAGTTTGTTTAATAAAGACTGAACAACTGAGTGAAAATGAAATATTTTGAAATGCTGAAGGCCGTTGTTGGAAATTTAGATTTCTGCTGACATCTGCTGGATCCACCAGAGCTCAGAGCTTTACACACACACACACACCCACACACACACACACACACACACACAGCTCCAGAAATAAGAATAAGATTTTACTAAATAATTATACAAACAATCACTATTAATGTAATCATTCTAAATTCATTACTGTTTTCATATCAATCAATTTTTTTGTCTGAATTTATTCTTGAATAATTATTTAGAGTTCAGATTTACTCTTTACACTTTTATACACATTTACTAGAAGTCCTTAACTTCTACAGCTGTCTAAATCTTCTCTGATGGGTTCTACACAGAACCTGTATACTCCCAAAAACACAAGCTGAAGAAGCTGAATTTATTTATTTACATAAATTTGTATACGGAGGCGAACGAATGACTAAAATTACTCATATGAGCAGAGTAGTGTTTTACTCTGAAGGCATTTTACAAAACATGTAATTATAATAATAATGATGATAATAATAATAATAATAATAATAATAGTAGTAGTAGTAGTAGCAGATTTTAGTAAATTATAATAATAATAATTAGTTTTTGTCTTTATATCTAATTAGTCAGTTATGCACAACCACTGATTATATTAGCTCTTATATTATTTAGATTTTTAGAATATAATTATTAGTAGTATCGTGATTAATTATATTGCTGATTGCATTAACACTTCTGGAATACTGTAGATTTGGACCTCGTAGTAAAACACGGCTATTTAACCATAAAAGTCTGATGAGCTTTGTGAATGAGAGAGTGTGTGAGTCTCCTCCTGAGTGATTAAATCAGAGACAACAAAGTCTTTGTGTTTAAATACAATGAGAAACACAGTGATGGCCTCACAGTAATGGCCTCCATCACTATTCTCAATTCAGAGTAGCTGCACATCAGTGGATTAAAAATTTGCATTTAATTTTGGATCATTCTTAAAATGATGAGTTTAACTGTCTGACTTAAAACATGTGATTTTATCTTTTTATTATTATTTTAATTATTTTATTTGCTATTCAAATGTTTCTCTTGTTACAGTTTAATAGACTTTTAAACAGAAATATGAACAAATATTATTATTAAAAAAAAAAAGCTTTAACATCATGAGTGTAATATCAGATTATAATTATAAAGGTAAATGTAATAAATTACGTTCACATTACCAGGCTGAAGTGACTCATATCTGATTTTTTGCCTTAAAGTAACAGACCTGATCTTTTTAGATCAGCTTTAGAGAATACTAATGCATTTAGGAGAACCTACACTCAACAGTAACAAGAGAATCCTTGAAGATCATTTAACGGTTCATTGGATCATCTCAGGGGCAAAATCCTCCGTGAGGAACCTTCATTTAAGTTCCTGAAACTTAAATTTAAACTCAGAGTTCCCTGTAAACAATGCAACCAAACCAGAACTACACAGTTACTGAAAAAAGTTCCATCTATCTTCTTTCAGTTTGTCATACCAGGGAAATCCCTAAAGGGAACCCTCTGTAAAACCCCATAAAATACATCTATTCAAGTTCCACACAGAAATCTAGAACCCTAGATTTTTAAAAAATTGTCTTCTAAAATTTTCTAAATTTCCTTCTTTCATTTTTCAGCAGATTGGTTCATCAGTTCTACAGCAGACAGAGGTTCTTCTCATGAAAACCTCAGGAGCTTCAGAGGGACGTTGATGATGAAGCACGCTTTTCTCAGCTGAAGTTCTAGCACACAAAGTCCTATAACTTTGTGTTAAAATGTTCATGTTGGTCAAAGCAGATGTGTGTCTTCTAATTTGGTTCTTGAGTGTTCCAAGTCGTCCTCTGAATCTTGGACTAGGAGTTTGTGAAAATGTTGGAGGCCCAGATTCTGACAATCCTGTAGCCATGTTCTGAAAAGGCATCAGTTTGAAAGATGATGTTCCACTTTTGCCCATTGAGCATGTGCAATGGAGCGAGGCCGAGCTTCTCCCTGACCATGAGGTCATTCCTGCACACTTGGTGTGCTTCCACATTTCACCTCTTGCTCGCTTCAAAATGATCTTCTGGCACCAGGAATTCTCTAAGGCAGCAAGAGATGAAGTTAAGGACATGACTGACTGCATGGTGGTGGGAGAATCTGGATGGGAACGGGTACGTTCAAAAACTCTCGTCTGTCCATCAACAAAATCAGATCTCGGTAAGGAGCTGGTGTTAGAGATTAAAGTTCCTGGAGAGCATCTCTCATTCTTCCTTTTGTGCTCCGGGCTCTGTGGAGCATACAGTGGGCTCTGCAAGGCCACAGCATGGAGTGGACTAGGATAGCGATAAACTTCTGAGCCTTGGTGACTTCTCAGATCGTATCTATAGGATGGTTCCAGGACAACTTGCGGCTGCAGGATGTCGGAGATATCTGGCCAGTGGGAATCAGGGTACAGATCCACCACAGATAAGAATCCAGCTTCAGGAATCACAGCTTGTGAAAAGCCTGGAGTCTTGGAGTCACCTTTCCTCACATGTTCCTGTTCATTTCTTAATGAACGAGACCTCCATGTGGATTTTGTATGAAGGTCACATCCATAACCTGCTGAACTGCCAGTGCTCTCGTGACATAATGAAGCCATAGAGGTGGAAAGAGACCTCATGACATCATTGTGACTTTCACAGAATCCAGAGCTCAGCCTTGACTGCCTGTCTTGACATTCATAGCTGTGGAGATCTTGTAGATCTTCAGAGGAGTGAAGTACAGCCTTTCTTCTCAAGTCCAGAAACGTTCTGGGATTTCCAACATCTCCGAGGTTCTCGTGTGAAAGACTACGTTTGAGTTCCACCCAGTACTGATATTGTCCTTCATGCTCGTCTAAGTGATCAGGACTCTCTTGTGTCTCTAGTGCTGCCTCCACCATCTCTTTGTGCCTCACTCTTAAGACTTCAAGCTCCAGAAGTCCAGCAAGAGTCGCACGGAAGCGTCCACGGATCCGTTTTCTTCTCGTTCCTGTCCATATCTCTGCAGCTGAGAACTCCATGACCAGCTCTTGTGCGGCTCCTGGTCAAATGCAAAAAAACAAGTATTTATAGCGATGTTCTCCATCCAAAGTGCTCTCACTCTGTTCCTCTCTCCTGAGCTGATAAAGGTGTTGATGAGATTTTCACTATCAGCTGATCAGATGATCAAAGACCAAACAAACCCACAGCTCAGTGTAAATTTCCTTTTACCAGAAATTAACACCTCACTGAACATTTTCACACCATGAGATACTTCAGGATGATCAAAAACAATTTAATTCAATCATTTTAAAAGACATTTGAGCACACCTTGGTAAAGTTCTTATGCATTATGGCCTGCAATCTGAGGTTAATCGAAACTTTGTAGTCTGTAGCAGGAACCATAAGCAACTATGAATCAGAATTATTTCCTCTTCTTTTGTAGATGAACAAATAAAATCTAACGCTAATGCTGCTAATGTTTGTGCCTCATGTTACAGCATGGCTAAATAAACTTTATATAATAGGTAGATAGGTTTGGGTCTCAAACACCAGCACTGCTTCAAAATCACTACAAAAAACACCCAGAAATAACAGCTGTAAAATAGTAAGGAGAAATAAAAGGACACAATTAAATGTCTATTAAAAATATTCTAATATTTAAAAAAAAAACAGCATTCCATAGGTTTGCAAGCACACTGATATTCCAATATTACTCAGAATATGAGTAATTTAAAGTTTTTAAAGTAATTTAAAGTAAATTTTCAAGTTTTAGGAGCATTCTTTGGGCATTTGGAATATGCATCTCAGTTGGGGTTTTTATGGCAGTTTGCAACACACAGCCTCAAAGGCTTGTTTACACTCAGCTCTACACAACAGAGTAAAAGGCTGGGGTAGAAATACATACATGTAAACAGGGATATTGGTGGAGCATTCATTTTCATTAGTCATGTAAAAAGCTTAGTAGGAATATCAACTTTTTCAGAACAAAACAAACTGGTTTAAAACAAACCATAGTTTCTTAGTAATAAGAATTAATACTTAATTCTTTTATTATTATTATTATTATTCATAATTTCTTTTATTACTTAGTAATTAAAAAAATAATTCCTCAAAAACTTGGTGTCAACATTAGATTACAAAGTCATAAAAGCAATTCACTTACACTCCATATCTCAAAACAAAATTATATTTTATCTTTAAATGTTATATGTATTTACGCCAATGTTGAAATTTTTGTTAATGCACAAGACTTTAATCATAACTACATCTCATATACACGTCTAACAGACCATGTGTTAACTGTTTACGTTAAACAGCTTCCAATATGGCTTGAATGAATAAGAAACTTTAACATAAATAATCCAAATGTCCAACTCATCACCTTAATTTCCAATAAAACGTAGAGATTTATTTATATTGAAAAAATACAGCACATTCAGGTTTAGTGTAAATCGTACATTTATTAACAATGATCTTCAAACTCCATATAAAAGATCAGAGTTGCTCCTTCATCCTCCTCATGCCACACAATCACTTCACTCGTCAGTCTCGGACTCGTCATCCTGACTGATCTGGAAGTATCTCAGCTCGTACGTCTCTTTATCGGACGCCACCACACGCAGCCAGTCTCGCAGGTTATTCTTCTTCAGGTATTTCTTCGTAAGATATTTCAGATACCTGAAGGAAATACATTCACATACAGGCAGATTGAGTTATAACCTCCTCTGCTTATCACCACTAAAGCTAAATCTTCAGGAATGCAAAAGGGGTGCAAAACTTCATGCACCTGGTGATAAAACTAGCAATAAAAATAGCAGCTATCTCTACAGTAACACACATGATGTGTGTGGTTTCAGAAATGTTATAATTTTTTTTTTCTTTTTACATCCTCTGAACAGCTTCTTGGCTTTTACTGGATGCTTTGCACTCACACGCCTCTAACTTCTTGTAATTACATTTTTTGTTGGTAGATTTACAGCCTCTCATTTGAAACCCAAAACTATCAAGGGAGGACAAGCTTTTGCAATTAATACAGCAACATTTCCACTGTCTTCATTTGTCACAGGTCTCACCTCTTTGAGAACTGTTTTTCTGAAGAGACACTGATCCTGTTCCTCTGACGAGCGATCTGCACCATGTTACCAAGATTCCCGGTTTTGCCGTTAACCTTTACCTTCTCTCTGAGGAACGTCTCCTGTCAGTGATACGAAAACATGACACACACTAGGGAAGAGAACCCTAGCTATTCAACTAGGGAAGAGAACCCTAGCTATAATACTAGGGAAGAGAACCCTAGTTAACCCACGGTATTAGTGATGCAATAGCCTGAAATCGTGTCAACATTTACCAGAATTATAATCAAAAGCTTTAATGTCGAACACTCAAACTATGACCACACTTACAAAGTTGGCCGAGTCGAGGATGCCGTCCTCCACAGGGTGTGTGCAGTCCAGCGTGAACTTCCATGCAGCTCCTTTCCTGTTCTTCTTCCCTACATGCTGTCTTCTCTGGAAAAACATCACAAAGAAATAAAAATCACTAACATTTCTAGTCTTTTTCCATCTAGGACAAGTATAATCAAAATCATTTTAAAATTAATTTAAAAAAAAATCTTAACACAGTCATTTTCCTTTCATTTTACTTCATGATTGAGCTAAACTGTAAAGCAAACTTGAGTTTGAAAGAAATGCATTATATAAATACAAGTACAAATAAAAATGTTAATTATTTCACATCATTATGAGCTCTGGCCTCATGTCCTAATGGATATTTATACATTTAATTATGTTTACATTATATTTATGCTCTTTTCATGGTTTACATTCTGATATTAATATGTGTTGTAATTATATTTATATTAATATTTGTAACATCTGAGAGTCAATATTTGTTTTCACACATTCATATTCATTCTGATTTTGTACATCATGTCACCAAAAACCAAAAATATTTTAAACAAAAAATAAAATTAAAATTATTTTAAATCAAAAATAAAACATATAAAACATAAAACATAAAAAAATAAAACCAAGCTGAACCTTAGTTCTACTCCCATTTTACTTTCAAAATATATTATTTAAAAATTACTTTTTATCACATACATAAAAAATCATAACACAATTACAGATTCTTGTATTGTTACTCAAAGATTATTTAGTATAAATATCATTAATTTTAGATCTATCTGGGATATTAAATATATTTCTCTTACATGTAAGCAAGTAGGAAGTCATTTAGATTAAAGCCACAGAGAAAGAAATCAAACTAAACCACGATATACTACTCTTTTCCTTAGTAGATTATTATTATTGTTATTATTATTATTATTATTATTATTCCTGGTCTGATGAATCCGCTTCTCTCCGCACAGCACGTGTCGCGGCCTGATCTCAAACCAACGGGTAAAAACTAACTAACATCACTTCCTGAAACTTTTAATAAATATTTATTATCCAGTATCTATCACACAGGATTGCTGTAACTACAAAGCTGCCAATAAAATGGGATTAAATAAAAGCTTTTAGGGAAAAGCTTCTCAGAGCTCATACATACCGGCGCCATGTTGAAGAGTGTGAGTTGAAAAGGAAGTGACGTCAACGCGCATGCGCTTTCGCTGACAGAGCCAGGCGGCAGAATCGCCCCTCCCCCTTTATTAAAGTTCCATTTCTATGAAATATAACATAAGTAGAAATAATTTATTATTTAAACGATATTTAACTTCCATTTCTTTCTCTGTCATTAAATCCTAAATGTTCTTGTCTTTTGTCTTCTGCAGTATATTTTATCTCAATTGCTTTATACAATAAAGTGCAAAGGTTTGGAAAAAATAAAGAAGTCAGAAAATTTAGCTATTCTTAATAAAAACTTTTATTGCGTTTGATTTCAGAGATTTCATCATTACATCACAAGAAACATCACAAAAATATCAAATAATGTGTGTTAAAATATTCATATTTAAAAATGAGCAAAAACCTCCTTTTCTGAATGTGATTAAAGTAAAGAATAAAACAGTGTCACGCCTGTTATCACCATGAAAGCTAATTATTTCCCAATTACAGCACATCCTGAAATATTTTTAATCCTCTCTTCTTAAAGCAATTTACAAACGATTACCAAGGTTTTTTTTTATTATTAAAGAATTACTTCATATTTTTTAATCTATTCATAGTTATGTTATTGTCATGAAAGATAGAGAAACAAGTTATTTCCTGTATTCGCTTATGTTGTAGCAGCTACAAACATTTGTTTCACTTGTTTTTCACCAGCGCTTTTTATTCTCTATCTTGATGTTAAAAAGACAAATTTGCAGCTTGTCATGTTTCTGAGAAACCGCCAAAAACTCCTCTGTCCTGAAGATGTCGGTAAACTTAAAGTTACAGCTTTATCTCTAACTGTTCCAAGGCACTGACACTGGAGACTCCTTCCATACATGATACAGAAACATCTCCTTATTTAACTACACAATGAGCTGTTGCTATAGAAACAATAACATATGGAGTGCATTCATATAAACCTGCACTATTGTCAGAGCTGCTGTTCTAGAAAATTAATTAACAATTTCTGACCAATCACAATTCAGAATTCAGTGGCACTGTGGCGTGAATCTCCTCTATATGTTTGGGATGCTGAGTAGGCTGAACCTGACTCACTGCTGCCCCCTACAGAGTGAACAAGACCTGTTTGTACTGCATGTAGACATTTCTTAATATAAACTGTATCAACATGAACGACAGTGAAAATGATCATTTAATTTGTATACTTATTTGATACAGTCAGTGTTGTTCTGTTTATTTTATTAGGTTAAACTGCTCTCTAATGCTCTCTGTTTCAGTTCTAGGTTTTTTTTTTCATCCCTTTTTTAGTGTCTTTTCTCTTCCAGTAAACCCAGTCCAGATCAGAGCAGGTTTAGGCGGAAAAACATTTGAATTTGTCTGAATGATGACTCATGTTTCCGCGAACTGATTTTATTCCATGTTAAGTATGAACCAGAAAATGTCTAACTATAAAGTCCACAAAGCCTGGGGCCGAGCTATTACAGAACCATGACTCATCCTTACAGCTGGGTGAGAGCAGGGTGGAGAACACACACACACACACACACACACACACACACAAACGAATAAAGTGCTTACTGCAGATAGGCGCTCACACTCAGCTCAATCCTGTAGTCATACATCATTCACCCGACTTACATTGAAACTAAAAGCTATTCATCTTCTAATGAATAAAAAATCACTAATGTTCCAAACATGGAATGTACGACTTTTATTTTTGCCTCTTTTTTATACTTTAGATTTTCAGTTAACTTGTTTTGAGCTCCTTTAGTGACTGATTAACTTCTCTCTGTTGTTACTTAAAGTCATGAAAAAGTGAGATAAATATGTGAGTAAATATGGTAAAGTATCTTTATTGTAAATATGGTGAGATTAAACATAATATTAAAACCACTGGCAGGTGAAGTGAATAACATTGATTATCTCGTTACAGTGGCACCTGAAAAGGGGTGGGATATATAAGCAGAAAGTGAACACTCAGGTCTCAAAGTTGATGTGTTGGATGGAGGAAAAATGGGCAAGCGTTAGCATCTGAGTGACTTTGACAAGGGCCAAACACTGAACACGGCAGGTCTTGTGGAGTGTTCCCGAGACGTAGTGGTTAGTACATACCAAAAGTGGCCCAAGAAAAAACAACCAGTCAACGGCTGACAGGGTCGTGGGCAGCCAATTCTCATTAATGCGTGTGGGGAGTGAAGACTAGCCTGTCTGATCTGATTCCACAGAAGAGCTACTGCAGCACAAACTACTAAAAAAAGTTAATGCTGGCTATGACAGAAAGGTGTCAGAAAACACAATGCATCACAGCTTACTGTGTATGAAAAAAGGAGAATGGAATAAGGTGGCCTGGTCTTGGCCTTAACATCTTGGCAACTTGATGTATGACTTGGCCTTCAAACTCCCTCTGATCTCAGGCTGATAGAGCATCTGTGGGATGTGCTGGACAAACAAGTCCTATCCTCGGAGTCTCCACCTCACAACGTACAGAAGTTAAAGGATCTGGTGCTAATGTCTTGGTCTCAGATACCACAGCACACCGTCAGAGGTCCTTGTGGAGTCCATGGCTTGACATGTCAGAGCTGTTTCGGTGGATATACTAAATAATTTCTTTGTTTTTGTAAAAAGAATTTTCCAACTGTTCTTGTGGTCTTTGTGCATAAGAATATCAAAGCCTCTATTAATTAAGAAAAGGTGATGTGATAAACACAGTAACAGTTTAACCTGAACTCTAACTTACACTTTGATGATCCTGTAACCCATTAAATATCATTTTTTTGGTCCATCTTCTTCCCTGAGCCTTTTGAAGCTCAATATCTGCCCAAGGTTCTATTTCTGCTTTTATATATTTTGCAACACATTTAAACATTATGAAGAATCTCCAAGACAGATCAGATTGGTTAAATCCTGTTGTAAGAGTTTAGACACCTTTTAGAAACTACACTTAAAAACTAAATCTGAAAACCTTCAGACTATTAAATATACATATATAAATTAATTCCCTCTGAAATTAAAAACTTTAATTTAGTCACAGATTAAACCAAAGATTATCTGGCACGGTTTATAAATATTTTCCCCCAACACCATTCAGACCACACTATGGCTTTTAAAACTGTTCTAATTATTTACTCTGCCACAGTCAAATCACACAATGAATTTACTTGACACCCCACACCAAATCAAACACAGAAACCCCATAAACACCCTGCCACAAAAGACAAAAACAGGCTTCAACACTTTATTTAAGGTTGTCAGACAGCCAGAACCAGGCTGCTATTGCATTACAGAGGTACTCGCACACAGCCATCACTTCCTTCTGTCCAGGTCACAATGGAGACCAGCAGTTATAAATTCCACTGACGTTTGTGTTAGTCTTAGTGATTTTACAAAAAAAAAAAAAAAAAAAAAAAAAAAAAATCAAGTGTTTCCAGTAGTACTTAAAGTACTACAAAGTGCTAACTACCAGGACACACATCTCACTTTGGGTAAAGGCATCAACTGAGAGAACTGACCTTATTGCAGATATGGAAAGAACAAAAAATAATAATAAAAAAAAAAGTTATGGCACCCTTTAGGCAGTGAGAGGGGGGTGGGGGGTGGTAAAAACTTGTGAGCATCAGTGAGGGCCGTTTCATCCCCATCTTTAAAATGCACATGTATTCCACTGAAAGGCATCATTTCTACAAAGTAATTGTGTGTGTGTGTGTGTGTGTACGTATCCAGATATGAATATATATGAATATATCTGTGTGTGTATAATGATCTCATTCAGGAATGTAAGAGGCCAGACCAACATCATGAAGGCAAATCATAGTGGAATGGAAAAAATATATAATAAAACAACCTAAAACAATCCGATCTGAGAGAATGCCAAAACAACCTAACACAAATATGTTGCTAAAAATACGTCCAGCAGAGTAACTGAAAGGAGGAACTGGAATTTAAAAAACAAAAAAAAGAAAAACCCGAGAGTAAGGAATTGTGAGGTTGTGTGAAGGTGTGAAAGAGCTTTGGTGAAGAAACAAAACCAAAAAGCAGGAGATCTTAATGTGGTGCATGTTGCAGCCTGAGCAGCCCAGTCTCTCTCGCGCTCTCTCTATTTGGTAAAGGGCTTGATGCCGACTGCAGCCTCTTCACCCATCGCTGAGAGAACGGTGATCTAACAGGGAGAGAAATTTAATCAATTATTTCAGTTCAATTATAATAAATCAGTTTCAGAATAAATGCTGAGATCTTAGCACTGCCATCTAACCAGTACAGTTTACTAATATTCCAGAGGAAGATTACAATCATGTTTACTGCTTAATTCACAGGTCTTTGCCATTTTTCAAAAGATTCTATAGAGTACCAATCAAAAGTTTGCACACACCTTCGAAGTTACTGGATTTTCTTTTTTTTCATTACTTAAGACACTTCATGTCTTAGTGATGTTCTGTTTCTCTTTACTTAGTTGAGCGTTTCATGACAATCTGAATTACTACAGTTGTTGAATAGGACTATTTACTGTATACCAACACTACCTCGACACAACAGATGATCTCAAACACATTAAGAAAGCAAGAAATTAACTTGAAACAAAGCAGTTTGCGGCTTCTCAGACGACGACTCGGTCAACAACAAAATATTCATATCTTGCTCCGAAATTGTTTTTAATTTATAAGCACAAGTCCAGAACTCAACCTAACGAATATTGAATTTTTAAACTTCACAGGCTTTTGAAGTTCAGTTTTCTTCCTAAAGTAATTAGCTGTATAATAGGGGAGAAGACAAAAAGAAGAAACTTTGAAATCAACTGATTTAGTAATTTAGTCATTTGAATTTTATTTTGAAAGCAGAATGTCCTGTTTTTTCCTGTACTAACCATCATGTCTTCACCAGCACTGTGTTTGGATTCAATCTCCTTCCCCAGGTCACCCTCAGGAACACGGAGATCCTCACGCACATCACCGTTGTCCATCATGAGAGACAGGAAGCCCTCATTAATGTCGACCAGCTAAGAGGAAACAAAAAATTTCAGGTTATGTTCAATTAAATTTTGTTTGTAGATAGATTCATCAAAAG
This sequence comes from Notoglanidium maculatum, assembly GCA_030068355.1. Taxonomy (NCBI): domain Eukaryota; kingdom Metazoa; phylum Chordata; class Actinopteri; order Siluriformes; family Auchenoglanididae; genus Notoglanidium; species Notoglanidium maculatum. The sequence continues at coordinate 16,693,301 of JAQQZX010000019.1, read as the reverse complement.
TTAAGATGAAAATATCAAAGGAATTTAGTTTTTAACTGATATTACAGATCATGTCATAGTCATGACTCATTTTAGTCATGATGCATCCTGTAAATAATACATTAACATTCCTTTGTTAACAATGTAAAACTACCTACTGAACAGCACAGATCAACTTCTGAGCTTTTTCTCTGCAACTGTTAGAACACTAACTATGAAACGCAGAAATTAACCCAAACATAAGTGTCCAGTTTCTCAATCACACACACACTGTGTGCAGTCATGGCATTTATTCACTCTACTGCTTTGTAGAGCTCATATTTAATAACTCACCTGGAAGTCATTTCTCTTTATGTTGGGCACATCCATGTTGTGGGTGGAGGGACAAATATCTTCATACTTCTTATTAGTGAAAATGTCAATCCCAACCAGGTGAACCTGCACAGATAACAGGATTGAACATTTAAACCCCACACAGGAAAAAAATGTTAAGGAAGTGAATCACTGGGCTGAGTGACTCAAAAACTCAATTCATAAATTAATCATAAAGACTTTACTAGGACTTGGAAACAATACAGACAGCACGATAAACAATATACGTTTGAGATATCTTGGGTCTCCTCCTTTCACAAATCTCGTGTCCAAGATCCCTGGATTGTCACTGCTGATCTACTCATAGTGTTGACCAACATTTTTATGGATAGATCAGGAAGATTTTGATATACTAGAAATACATTTACTTTTGTGCTAAGGCTTTTCCTCTTTACAGTCAGATACATACTCTATGCAAGCCCAACATCAGCTCAGAACATACCGAGAGATTTTATTTCACATTAATCACCTCAAAACATTAACCATTTACTGTGACAAGGCAAGGATGCTGAATCAGCGCTTCATTCAAGCTGAAATATGTTTAGACATGAGCACACGTTTCTCTTGAGGGGGGATGACATGTACATGCACTGATGCAAAATTTGAAACTGCTACATCTTTACTGTAATGTGCAAGCAAGCAAAAGCTCGATTTTCAAACAGCTTTACAATATTTTAAGGACACTGAATTTCCAATTTACTTTGAGCAAATTTGGACTCAAGTATAAATGTTGAGTGCATTAAAGACATTTAATATTTCATGAGTACATTTCTGGGCTAATGATGTTGGATGAGCTACTTGCTGTACAGGTATGGCAGCCTGAGGAAAATGATGCAAATTAATTTTTAAAAATGTGACTCATTATTACATCCTTTTATCATTGATCTAGATCATTAATGAGAAATTTAGTCAGCGCATCAATACAACTAAATAAAGCAGACACATGCCTCCAAACAAAGTAACTCAGACCTTAGCATGGCCGTGCTTTCCAGTCTTGGAAGTGGACATCTCGACAATTTTGCAGGGACGACCCTTCAGAACCACGAAGCCGTTTTTGCGCAGGGCACTGCACTGCTGTGGGTACGTCACAGAGGCCCCGGCATCTCCACTGGTGAAATCAAGATCTGGATCTGCCATGGTGGGATCTAATCAAGGGGCACTGATTAAACAAGAGATGAACAATATTAAATTGGGGTAGAAGTGGATCACTGAGTAAAATATGGTTACGGTTGGGTGCATAAAAGCTAGAAAAGGTAAAGCAATTAACATGCATCAGGAGCCAAAAAAGTGGCGCAGACGCAATCAATGCTGGAGGAGAACTGTACTTTTGGGGCTGGAAGTGGTCCAGCTGTGAGGCGAGCTTCATTACTCGTGCAAGTAACTAGCATATGTAAATTAATTTGCCTGCATAACTAATATACTCAGTCACATCGGACATGTTTAATAAAATAATTATACAAAACGGGGCATGTCTTCAACACTGACCATCAGCCCGTGCACAACTTTGTACCGGCTTACGTCATCACAGCATGCGGCTCCACAGTACTGTTTTAATGATCTCAATAATCATAACCCAAAATGATCATTTAACTCATTTATGCAATACTTCCCCATTCATAAAAACGCACAACTCAAAGGAAAACTTCTGAAGTAAATAGTGAAATATTCAGGCTCATGAACTTGCCGCATCATGGTGCTGCTTTTCACGCCCAAAGGCCGGCGGTTATAAAAGCCCAACTCCACAGCAACATTCCAGACATTAAACTCTTTTTCTGTATTATAAATGTTTAACCACAGCTGTGGGAGTGGAAATAAACCGGTGCAATGCACAAACTTTAATTTTATTCCAAAACACGCGATATGCAAGGCCATATGAGGGTGCTAACTCGCTAGCTAACTCCCAACTAGAAAAGAAATAATGTGTTAGTAAAACGTGTACACTGAAATACTCTGCAGCTTTAATTTAGTGTTCTTTAGTCGTTTAAAGAAATATCTGCTTCAAGATAAAGAGCTGTTAACGGGCGCGTGCGGTCACTTATTCAAACACACTGAAGTAATTTGCGTTTCCTCGCTAATCTATCATCAGCTAGCTCGCGAATATAACCAGACACAACTCTCAACTACTTCAAAAAACATTTGAATCACATTAAACGACGCCATGAGCGTTACAAAGCACACAATGACATAAATTATTAACTTCAAGGATCCTGTGACTCTGAGCTGAGCGCGCGGAAGGCCTCGTGCGTGCGGTGTTAGCCACTTAGCTAACTTAGTTACAACTCAAACAACTCGGAGATACACACCGCGCCTATATTTCACACACTTTTACAAATTTCAAAAGCGAAGCGTTTTTTTCTTTACCAAGTCCCAGTCCTGAACACATCAAGTGACACTTCAAACACAATCATATTAAAGATATTTCAGAGTTTTTTCCCACAAGAGAAAGGCACGCGCCATGCAACACTTACTTCCAAGAAAAAAAGGAATGTCACCGCGCATGCGCGCCCAATTTTACTGCAGCACCCGTATTGTAGGCGGGGCTTCTCCCTTCTGAAGTGTGTAACTAACACACACATACACACGTGTTCAAACAGGTGGAGAAACAGCGCCACCTCTGGCAGACACACAGACTATTATTTATGAATAAAAAACCAACAGGAAAGTTCTAATGGCGACAGCTTGTACACAAAAAATGTCAAAATAAGCCATTCTGTTCAATAAAATGTTCTTCAATTTAATACACTCTGAATGACTATAAATTCTAAGTGAATATTGTAACGTATGTATTATACTAAATTTGAAAAAACAGTAAAAGAACAAAAGATACTACTCAGTATTTTGCTTAAATTTAGCTAGCTAAGATTAAACAATACCTTACTTAGTTAACATTAGGTAGATTAAACAGATCAGAGTAACCGGGAATGTGGAAGAGAGGTGAAGAAGAGAGTGCAGGCAGGGTGTTGTGGGTGGAGATGAGTATCAGGAGTGATTTGTGACAGAAGGGTACCAGCAAGAGTAAAGTGGAAGGTCTACAAGATGGTAGTGAGACCAGCTATGTTATATGGGTTGGAGACGGTGGCATTGATCAAAAGACAGGAGGCAGAGCTGGAGGTAGCAGAGATTTGCACAAGGTGTGACGAGGCTGGACAGTTTTAAGAATGAGTATATTAGAGGGTCAGCACAGGTTGTACGGTTTGGAGACAAAGTCAGCGAGATTACGTTGGTTTGGACATGTTCAGAGGAGAGATGCTGAATGTATCGGGAGAAGGATGCTAGGGATGGAGTTGCCAGGCAAGAGGAAAAGAGGAAGGGCTAAGAGGAGATTTCTGGATGTGGTGAGAGAGGACATGCAGGTAGTTGGTAGGACACAGAGCAGGATGCAGAGGACAGAAAAAAGTGGAAAGAGATGATCTGCTGTGGCGACCCCTAATTGGGATAGCCGAAAGTAATGATGATCAGATAAGATTAAACATTACCTTACTTACTTAAAATTAGCTAGCTGAGTGTATTTTCAACTTTACATAGCTAGCTAACATAACTTTAAAACCTCTTTGTAGTGCTCTTAGTTATTAGCTAACAAATGTTAACCAAACATACATTAGGTAGCTGACTGCTGCAATGATGTGAATGTTAAAATTAACTTTTCACTTTTACTAAAAATAAATTATTTGACATTTTATAGGTTTACTGTTGTTACATATCTGTACTTCAAATGAGCTTAGTTACACTCTACTATACATTCATTTATATTATTTCACTTAATACCCCAAATATTATCTTCATGTGCATGGATAATACATATCAGTATACTTGTACTGTTAATTGCTTTTTTTCTGGTGGAACATGTAGAATTTCATGTCTTCAATTCATAATTAAAGTGTCTTAATTATATTAATGTTTAATGTTATATTGTATTTGTGACATTTAACATTACTTGGGATTTAAATGTAGGATTACATAGATGTAAAATTAGATATAAATTACAGTTAATGTCCAAACATCTGTGAATAAGTAAGTAAGTAATTAAGTAAATAAATAAATAAATAAATAATTGACAACACGTATGTCATTTGATACATCGATTTATTAAAAAAAAAACAGCAAAGTTCTAATTCTTTATGTTACATGGGAACAAACTGAATATATCCATGTATAATCTGCATCACTCAGAACCCGACATCCTGCAGCCCAAATTCTGGACATCAATCATGTCAACATTTGAATATTTTTTCTACCAAATTCAGACAGAAATTAAATACCAGAAAAAATATTTTAACAAAATTCCTCGATACACTTTATTGCTAATAATCCTAGCATTGTCCTAACATGACTGCGTGCTAGGTTTATTTTTCATTTACATCAGCATTGTTTCCTTTCAGGCTTTCCTTCAAATATAAATATGATGAGTGCTTTTCCCCCCAAAAAAAACAAACCAGGAAAAGGAAAATGTCACCATACAAAAAAGTATCAATACATCATTTTGGCTATAATTCAGCAGTGAATTTATAAAGGAAAAGGAAAAAAGTGTCAAATAGTACTGGGATAAAATAAGAAGTAGATAAAGTGATATTACATACAAAGCACTGATATTAAACATCTCTGACATTCTAATATAGATTTCAGCACTTTCAGACCGACAAGCTAATGAAAACATTCCAACTATAGAAAAAAAAACCCTTTGCAAAAAAATCAGTAATAATACTGATGCTTCCAAACACAATGACAAACCAGAAGTGTACTGTACAAACCCATAAATAAATCTGATCAGAATAACAAATATCAAGTGAGTCTGATGTGGAGTTTCACATATACAGGGTCTCTCTTTAAGATAATTATTCTATTACAACCAGGGCTTGACATTTTATGTTAAAATAACCAAACAGGTGCTTTACATTAAAATAATAAACATCAGTAGATTGGAAATTTAATCTACCAGGCCTACATTAGATAAGCTCAGACCTCAGACCCAGATCTTGGTTTTCAATAGGGTTATTTTTTAAAATCATTTTCATCATTTTATCATAACATTCATGTTTTGGAAGCATTGAACAAATTATCATACAAAAAAGTACTATGAAGTGAACAAACATGAATAGACTAAAAAATAAAATATTGTAATTAAAAAAGTAATAACAGTAGAAATAACAGTAATCTGTAAATCTGTAAATAGAATTGCAATAAAATTTACATGAACAAATATTATTACAGTATTGTTTGCATATAAAATCCAGCACCAGGCTATATGTATATTCAGTATTTAGTTCAATAATATGATATTTCACTATATATTTGTGTTAATTTGTAGTTTCTATAACAGCATTCAGCATGTTTTCTGAAATATCATTAAATAAGTTATAAATCATTAAATAGAAAAAATGCTTGGAGTCAGGTTTGGAAGCATTTAAATAATTGTTAAAATCCATAATTTTATTGCAATTGCATTTACAGACTTATGTATCAGTTTAATTTATTATACTGCTAATCAACTTTCGTTCTGCATTTTTGTAGGATTTCCTTTGCCTGATTTCAGAGCCAAATAGTTAAACAGCAGCTTCAATTTACTCAAAATATTTTTGCTTATGTTTGCTCTGTAGCAGTGGTAAATAACCAAATAAGAAATTTGGTGAAATTTAACAAACTACCAAAAAACTCAATGTCAAGCAACGGTCTTAGAGATGAAAGTGATTAATTAAATTAAAATTAAGACAAAAGTAAAATGAAAAAAAAAAAAAAAAAAAAACTTAGACGACACGTTTTAAGTTCAAATCACAGTTTATGTTCGTGTGAAGGTAAAACTGAAGGTGAAATCCCAAATGTGAAGGTACAGACATGCAGAAACACACACACACATGGTTTATTAATGAATTATAACAGGTTGTATAAGTGTAATATTTAGCTCCAGATAGTGCATGTAAACCGTCCAGAAAATAAAAGTGCCCTCTAATCAGTTTTTTCAGACTTTTACACATTTTCACATTATATTTGACCTTTTCCTTTTTATTTCTCCCATTGACAGATTTCATATCCGGGTCACGGCACCAACTACTCAATAATTCTGACTGTGTGATTTATCTTTATACTCAGTTTGCTCACCATCACAGAAAACATATTTTCTGTGAGAAAATGAGAACATCACTCTGATACCAAAAGCAACTAATAATAAACAAATAATGCCCTTGTTCCAACTTTGCAAATTTTTAAATACATTTGGCATTGCATTTTACTCTCTGCTTTTGTAAACAAGGTTATCTAATTCCAAAACTCACTGTTTTTTTTTTTATTTTTAAAATTTTTTTTTACAGTGATTCAATTTTAACACATGATTCCAAGTGGATTTTTAAGATGCTGCAGAAATTTAACAGAAACCATGTATATTCTTAAAATATATGTCTCAGATATTAAAATTTATTGTATCAATTGACCTTTATTTCAAATATTTGAGATGAAGCAAAAAGAATCGATTTTTTATGCACCATGATTCTCTTAAATGATTCAGTATTTATGCACAAAAAATTGCATTGGAAAAAAAGCAAATTTTGATAAATTGATGTGACGAGTCTTAAACCTTCCCATGTGTATCTGGGTTTTTTTTTTGCCTCTGAATGTGAAATATTATAAACATTGAGGTTGTATTTGAGCAATGAAATTCATCCTGACAACTCAAACTGAAACGTATTATTTTTATCTTAGTACTAGCAACAGCTCACACCAGAAAAAAATCCCAAAAAGGAAAAATCAAGATGCATAACGAATTAATTTACAATAAAAACTGTGTTGAATTGAGATTCCTATGGCTTTTAATTCAAGCCTGGTCTGAATTATAGTGAATGTATTATTAATAATTACGTGATGTCATGATGGAATATAAACTTGTGATTGAATGACTGGAGGAAAGAAATGAGGTAGGTTTAGAGGAAGCTCAATGCACCAAACTCATTCCTTCTTGGTCACGCAATCTGAGAATAAAACAGAAATCACATCTGCTTTGCGTGACTAATTTTATTAAAGGATTATTTAAAAAAAAAACTCACATACACCTCTAACACAGCTCTGAGAGTCACAGCTTCAGACTGGCGGGACTTTGTTCAGGTTTGAGCTAAAACCCCGTCCACCCACACAACGAAACCCATATCTCATGGACATTATTGCACTTAAGCAACAACATCCACAAAACTAAAATCCATCACTTGGGAGAGTTTTGTAATGATGAGAAATGGAGCTTTATTTTCCCGACTGATTTCCCAAAATTCTGCTGTCACGTACTGTATAAAACATTCACACGTTCAGACTGGTCTAACTATTGTGTGATGTTTTTCTTATTGATGGATAATGAAGACTCAAACACACACACAAACAGAAATACACGGAGAACATACAAACGCTACATAAACCTTTGTACAGTTACAGTGTAATGAAATGCAATAGCATAAAGTGATAAAATAAATTCATGAAAGGAACACACACACACACTTCTCACAGAATTGTTTTGTTCAACCAACAGCAAAAAATTATTGTGTTGAATGTGTCTAAACAGTTACAATATTGTTTATGTTCTTGATTTTCAGCCGTCTCGGTCATCAGTTCTGTCTGTCTCTGCTCTCCTCCAAAAATACGTTAGTCAAGATAAAAACGAGAACCCCGCAGGTAAGAGCCGTAGGGAATTCTGGGTACAGGATGTGGTTGTTCTTCTCTCGGCGGTCGGAGCTTCGTGTGGATGTGAGATGAACTTCAGCTCTCTGGAGCGGCTCCCGGCCTTTATTTTATTTTATTTATTTATTTTCTAAAAGTATTTACTCTCAAAAGTGGCCCTGCGGGTCCACATACTGTGGGTTCTTGTCGTTCCCTCCCACCCCATCACTTTAGAAAAAGAGAACACGTCCACAGAGACAACTTAGGGGGCATGTGGGGGGGCCCTTGGGGGGGCAGGGTGTGTGGGCGGGGTTTACCAGTTCATCATGGAATTTCTGTTCAAGGTCATGAAGAAAACTTGGCTACTGCCTCCTGATCGGACTGAGGCGAAGAAGACCTGCCAAAAAAAGAGGCAAACAGATGAGTCTTTTACTCACTCTGAACTTTTTTTTTAGAGTCTCCTACTTTCAGAAAATGTTTTAAAAACATCCTCTCTCTACAGCATTACGTTTTACTCCTATATTTGAAGTTAATACTGCGGGTACACACTTGAATTGTTTGAACATGGAACCCAGACAAATCAGGTGGTGCGTAACATTACTCTGAATACCAGGAACTGTCCTTGCATACACACTGATGTAACTTTTGGACTGAAGTCACCGATTCAAAGTACCAAAACTACTGAACTGCTCATTTCATTTAAAGCCCACCTTGTCGTTTCTCTCGGACAGAAACTTCAGTCGCTGAGCTCGCTTGTGCATGAAAACTCCGTCGAGGTGTCCCGTCTCCACGGAGCGGATCTCAATGGCTTTCTCTCCCCATCCCATGATCTGGTTGGAGTGGATGTAGGCTGCAGAAGGAACAGGAAGGAAACAGGACACAGGACATGGGACAGGACAGCGATGACTCTCAGAGCAATAAGAACAACACAGGATTGAGAGAAAACCCCCCCGCTCCTCGACGACTTCTGACGGCCAACAGCAACCAGAAACCAACCTGAACCGGTACCCAGAGGAAAAACACCAGCTTGCTCATGACACCCAACACCACCAGGAGGTCATTATTGCAGCAGTTTCTGAAGCAAAACTTCTGAAAACTTGTCATCCTTTCAATGTGCTGTGATTATGGTGGCATATTTATTCTCCATGTCTAGTCAAAAAGGAAATATTCTTCATATAATATAGTTATATATTACTTTAATAATTAAACTACGTCAGTAATATTGAATCATTAATGTTTGACTTCTCTAACCAGGCAGATCAGAAGAGATTTAGCTTAGAAATATCAGAAGGATGAGTTTTGTTCTTTGTATTTATTGTAATTTGGATTGATTAATAATAGTTCTGAAGTAGTGAGATGCCAGCTGCTCGGTCTGGACAGAAAAATAAATCCCAACATTAACATTCTTCCAGGACAAAGACGAGAACAAACATCAAGAGCTAAAAGGTTAATCGTACAGACCCACGACACAAATAGAAATCATACATATGATCATTATTAGGGATAATTACAGACATTTTTTAAAATCAGCATCTTTCATTGGTCTGATGGGATCTTGCGTTCTCTAATGGATCCTTCACTCTAAACACACACACACACACACACACACATATCACTGAGGATCCATTCATCATGCTGTAAGTTTAAAAGATGCATTTGAGGTTTTGAGTACAGGAAATAGACACTCAGATATTTTACAGATTCACACAAAAAGGTGACGATGAAACAAACTGATTAATTAAATAGTGAATGTGTTGTTAGTTAATGAACAGAAACATCATTAACAAGACATAAAACACAACATAATGAATGACAAATACACTGATACACACTGCACCAGAGCTGGGAGGAGTCAGCAGGGCACCGGGGGGAGGGGCAAAGAGGGGCACGGGAAGGAGGGGAGGGGGTATAAAGAGGGGCAAAAGGGCATTGAGTCTAAACTGAGTGTGAAGGAAAAGAGTGAAGCTCCAGAGTGACTGAAGCCGGTTTTACACTGTGTGATTTCAGCGGTGTGTTTCAAGATGATTCCTCATCTGTACTGTATGAGATTCTAATAAACTCTATTCTGAATTCTATAACAGACTGTGTGATAGCGTGTGTTCTCCATGTCAGATTACACGATGAAGATCCTCTAATGACAGACCTGCAGTTAATTACAGAACATTACAGCGTATGACGCTGTTTACGTCATCAATCAGCATGATCCTGAAATCAGCTGGTGCAGAAAAAGAGCTTGCAGAAACACACACATCCTTATAGCTTGAGGTAATGAGGAGATTTTTCTGCGCATTAGCATGTTTCCTTTACGTTCCTCCTTCGCTGCTACCGTGTCTGTAGCTGTCCTGTGAGTTTGCCATCCTATTGGTGGAGTTTAGAGGAGAGTCGTAGCAGCGCTCACACTCTGAGACTTTAATCACAGATATAAATTAACACCACTGATCTATACTCACAACCAAATAATTATTTTAGGATGTGAGATTTTCATCTGTGGCAGCAACATCGGGAGAAAAATCATACAGTGTAAACCCAGCTTAAAGAGCACAGAGGCAGAGAGATGTGCGTGTGTGTGTGGGTAAGACTGAAAGAAAGACTCAAATGCTGCAGCCAGTGGCACCAGATGAACTTAAGATGGAGTGTAAACCAGGCTGTTAACCGTGTAAATAGTTTTCTTTAGAAGCGATATCTCTCTACTACTGTTTTTCATCTGAACGAAAAATAGCTCTAGACAGGCCACGCCCACAAACAGCAGCAGTAGTGTTCATTACACATTCACAAGATTCAAACTACATGTGCTCAGGATTGAACCTAGGGTTAACCCTGGACTGACCCTGGAGCTGTGAGGTGATGCACTGCGGTGTCAATTGTTTATATTTGAATGATAATTAAATAAACAAATAGAAAACTATTGTGCTGTACAGTAAACCACTGAGTGTTTGTACTTTATCTGTTCTGTTGTTTGGGCTTCTCTCGCTGAAGCTGCTCATAAAGTGAGGCATAAAGAAGCAGCTGAGAAGCTGCGTTGAAGTACACTTAATGAGAAACTTCAGTTCATCTGGTGCAACTGGCTGCTGGTGGTCTGGGGCAGGATCCAGTAGCACCCGGGCCTCAGGGTTCTGAAAGGAGACGGGATCATTTTCGTGTGCCAATGAAATAAACAACCACGACCTACCAACAGAGGTGGGCATCTCTCCCCATTGTAGCACCACGTCTTTAGTGATTCTGCCGTATGTGTTCACATAGACTCCCTCATCTTCATAACACAGAAGCATCTCCATCCCGTCGGTCTTGGGGAGCACCACAATGGCGTGAGGGGTGACACTGCCCTGAATCTGAGGGAGGAACACGGGGAAGGGAAGGGAAGGGGTTTGGGACCGTCAGCCTCGGGTCAGAAGCACGAGCACATAATTAGCTGCAGGAGACGTTTTTTTTCCTGCTCGCTGGGCAGGGTGTGAGAAACTGCTGCAACAATAAAGTCTCCCAATAACAACTGACCTGCTCACACACACACACACACACACACACACACACACACGCACACACACACACACACAGACACACACACACACACACACACACACACACACACACACACACACACACACACACACAC
>JAQQZX010000019.1:16640757-16666309 GCA_030068355.1 Notoglanidium maculatum | reverse complement strand
AGAACATGCAAACTCCACACAGAAAGGCACTCTGGGTGACCCGGGGATCGAACCCAGGACCTTCTTGCTGTGAGGCGCCGGTGCTAACCACCGCACCACTGTGCCGCCCACTGAATAACTAAAGCTCTATAATCTGAATCAATAAAAAATGTTAACACATTTATTTTAAAAATATGTGTATTGTTAAACTTTTAAGCACAAACACACAGAGCGAAGAAATGGTGCTGGAGATAAGAACTCCAAAGAACATTTATAACCCAGTCACGCTGCTGAATAATCACAGATGATATCTCGCTCCAATGCTAACAGGTCCTGTCACCTTTCTTAAAACAATGCAGTAAATCCCAGGACCTGAGATACATCAGTAAACCTCATGTGGAATAAAAAATTTTTTTTTTTTCAATTGAGTGCTTTATTTTTTATCTACAGGCAATGTCTAAGGGGAAACAATTTTATACAAAGCCATTAGGTTCTTGAGATAAATCTATTGATAGGCAATTATCTAGCAGCTCCAAATCTAATTTCCCACAGCAATGAGGCACGAGCTACAGAGCTGCCACTAATCACCCCAGGGCTGTCGAAAATCAATTTGCCTGGTCGATAAAGCTCTGCCTGCACTGCGGAGGGGAACACAGAGTCAGGACGTGTAATCACGTCCAACCGAGAGGCGATTTACACACTGACGTGGCTGTTATAGGTGTTAACTCACCGACTCACTGAAAAGCTTACAGTGCTTTCACATACGCAGTGTTCAGTATGTTTAAACAGAATCCTAGTCTGTTCTCCTCTGTGTGGTTCTTTACTCAGGTGAGAACACAGCGGTCACACGCGAGTCAATGAACGTCTGAGCCAGGTGATCTCAGTCTGTTTCCAATTGGACTCTAGCAAGAAAGTGATTTGACTCTGACTCGACTCACCTGCAGGAAGTGAATCAAACATGGCGTGTGTTTTAAGTTGCAGCAATTTTTTTACAAAATGAGCCACGAGACAAACTGAGCCAAAAGATAGAGCTGTAGTGCTGCAGAAATGCCATGTTCTCATGTGTGAAAAAATGTTTTCTATAAATGTTATTTATATAATTATCTAATCACATGTTTCACACTGACTCTGTTCTCTGTGCTTGATTATTTTTTGTTATTTCTTGGTAAAGATTAATTCATATTTTTCTGTTAATGTATTCCTGGACATTTTCAGCTCTACATTCAACATTCTCTATGATTCAGACTCAACAAATGCACTAATTGGTCCTCTTCTGGGCACTTTATAAAAAACAACAAAAAAAAAGATGTTCCTGGTAAAATGGATTTTTATGATTAAACACATACACACACACACACACACGCAGCGTGACACTAATACAGAACATGAACTCTGATTCAACACCTGGACTAATTGCTGAGAGTTATCTTTTATTTCCTCTAAATGCTTTGAAGTGAAAATGAGATGTGAATACAGGGTTATGTACTGGACTACAATCTGGAGGACAAATGCATCACCAGGAAGAAAATGCAGAGTAGAAGGTGGAGTGTGGAGCTGAAGGGTCATAGGGTTAGTTTACCAGAAGGAGAGCCTGTTCCTGTAGAAGCTGCTGCTGTAAAATCTCCAATTGCCTCTGTTCCTCCTCCAGCTGACGGCGGATATACTCCTAACAGGAGCATGCGGAACCCAGTGGAACCCAGAGGAACCCCAATGATAGCGAAATACGAGAATAAGAGATAGAGAGCGAGAAAGAACAGTGAAACAGACAGCTTTAGAGACAGAAAGATTAATACTGTTAGAAAGAGTGGCAGAATAAAAAGACAAAACTGCATGAATATAAAGACAGAAAAACACAGACAGGTCAGAATGTAGCGGAGTAAAGGTTCTGATAGAGAACCTAGAGAAGTGTGGAGAAGTGTACATTAACATAACTTGTTAGTAGAATTGACTTTTGTGCTCTAAGTGTCGTGAAGCAGAAATTCAGAGGAGCATCATACAGAGTGGGTGTGTAAAAAAAGAGAGAGAGAGAGAGAGAGAGACACACACACAGAGAGAGAGATGCGCACAGTATCGTGATCCTAAAGATTAGGATAAGTTAATCTTAAAGCCAAGCCGAGGTTCTCAGTGTGGGGTCTCAAAGGATTCACATCCTTTTCCGTTTTGGACAATTTTCAACTTTATCTGCTCATTTCTTTTTGCTCATTTCTAAAGATCATCATGAAACGTGAAAATGCAGAGATTTCAACTTCGTCAGCCTATATTAACTTTTTTTAATTAATCAAATTTAATAATTTTTTTAATTATAAAAATGAATAAAAATCTCTAATAGCTAAAGTAAACAAACAAACAAATAAATAAATGGTGCAGTGGTAGCATATTTATTTACTTAAGAATATCTGATTCAAATATTTCTACACGTACAAGCTCAAATAAATAAACAAAAAAACAAAACAAACATAAAAATGAAATAGTTGGATTCAGTTCACAATATAAATCTGTTCTCAGGTCATAAGGGTGTGTGTTTTTTAACAACGTGTTCAGCTGTGGTGAAGTTAGAGGAGCCTGCATTACACCGTTATTAGGAAGCTGCTTCTTTTTTAAGCTCATTTTGTTCCAGTCACGGAGCCGGCTCTCGCTGCTTCTCAAATGTGTTAAAAGGGTTTATTGTGTGATTGTGTGAGACAGACAGAATGCATGGAGGCCGACGTGTCGCTGCGCTACACCCACTGTGTGCTGTGCTGTGCGTGTGTGGTTCTATCAGGAACACTGTTTAAATATGTGCTTCTTCCTGTTCCTGATCCTGTATATTAAAGACCCTGTCTCACTCTTCCCAGATTCCAATGCGTTGTTTTTGTTTGAAAGCATGTGACCGCTACCTGCTAGCTCTCCGTGCAGCAAAACCTCCACAAATTCACTGTTAGTGGTCCCTTCAAACACATCTCCAACTTTTTCTTCATCTATATGTTATATGTGGAAGCTTTGACCAAAATATGCCTTACCTTTCCTGTCCTTCACGGTCACCTGTGGAACTCCCGAGGCCGGTTCTGGTCCATTACTTACAGAATAACCATATGCAAATGGAATGGATCGGTCTCAAGTATTTAAAATACAGATATCTTGAAAAAATATCTTCAATTTCACGTTACAGTTTAAGCTCTATGGCCTAGGATGTCGCTGGATTGTGGGGTGTTTTTATTTGGAATATCAATGATATTGAAAATAGTGACACGTTACTTGGTGCAGAGGATTCTGGGAAGGTTGAGCCGGCCCCTTTAACTTCTCCTCCATTAATTAAAGCTAATCAACCACCATACTGATGTGCTGAAGGCTTTTATTGATTAAATCTGAAGCCTTGTCTTTTTAGTGCTAAATTTATTCACTCATTCATTTATTCATTTAGTCTAGTCTAGGAAAAATGATTACAGTATAATACTATTTTATCCTGCAGCTCCAGTGTTAAAATATTTTAGTCTTTACTTCTGTATACAGGTTTGTGTGTGTGTGTGTGTGTGTGTGTGTGTGTGTGTGTGTGTGTGTGTGTGTGAGTGTGTTTGTGACAATGCATGCTCTCAGTCTGTAAGTTTGCATGCGGTACTGCTATTGCTGTACAGAATGATTGTTTCGTAATCATGTATCTGCCTACATATCTCCCATGTGTGTGTGTGTGTGTGTGTGTGTGTGTGTATGTATGTGTACCTGCTCCCTCTCGGCATGTCTCCTCTCCTCCTCTCTCCGTAACTGCTCTATCTCTTCATAGCGTCTCCGCTGCTCTCTCTCCTGCTGTTTGCGCAGCTCTCTCTCCCGACGCTGTTGCTGTGGAGACGATAAGAGAAAAACACTCCTCAGTGTG
The DNA here is from genome assembly GCA_030068355.1 of Notoglanidium maculatum. Taxonomy (NCBI): domain Eukaryota; kingdom Metazoa; phylum Chordata; class Actinopteri; order Siluriformes; family Auchenoglanididae; genus Notoglanidium; species Notoglanidium maculatum. The sequence continues at coordinate 16,662,480 of JAQQZX010000019.1, read as the reverse complement.
AGCTGCACTTCCTCTTTCGGTGCCACTAGATGGCGGTGTGAGTGCTAAGGGGCAAGGAGTCTGTCAGAGGTGCAGTGCTAAAACACCTTCTCACCCATCATCGTGCTCCCTTCCAGCTTTAAACACTTAGTGAAGAGTGTAAAGTCTCTGCATGTGGTGGAGGGATGTTCATTTTAATGTAAACGGTTTTTTAAACACAAAGTGAAATGATGACAGAGCACTGGAAACACACTGAGTACACTGCTAGGACTCAATGCTCACAGCATGGATTGCCATGCTGCTGATAAGTCTAGTACTTCTTGATGCTAATGTGTTCACCTGAAGTTCCCTTAAAATACAGGAAGGAAGCTGCTTCAGACATTTGACCTTGCTGTGACCTTGACCCTTTTTAGATCAATTCCAAAATCTGATCAGTTCATCCGCTGGTTGTGATGACAACTCCACATTAATCCTACAAAGATCACGCTAACAAGAATCTCACAGATGCATGCAAACAGAATGTATCCAAAACCTCGTGACGGAGATATAAAAAGACGAGGAAAGATTTCTCTCCACATGTGCACCAGATGTGAATGTGCCTTCATTTCTCTTACAGTTATGTGACTAAAGCAGGTGTGTGTGGATTTATGGAGCAGTAATAATGCTAGTGTTTTTGTCATTTTGCTGTGCTGTTTTTCTGAAGCATCAGTGCTAGCGCATGGCGTGTGTGTGTGCGTGTCCCAGACGTTGTTTTATCCATAACAGCTGATGAGCGATGCTTCATTCATGCTGTGAGTGTTTTTTTTTCAAGCAGCTTTATTTTCACCCCTGAGGCTGAACACACTGCAGAATTTTTTCTCTCTCTATCTCTCACTTCTACCTTTTCATCTGTCACTCCAATATCCACTCTTTTTCTTTGTACCTCCTCCAGCCTCCTCCTCTGCTCTTTCTGTTCCTCGATGCGCTTCTGTCTCTCGGCCAGTAGTTGGCGCTTGTGCTCGTCGTTCTGCTGCTGTTCCAGCTGTTGGCGACGTAGGGCCTCAGAGCGTTCCTTATTGGCCAGCTGCAGACGCAGGAAGTCCCGCCTCAGAGTGGACTCACCCGGAATGTTGATGATGGAGCTGTTGACAGGAGCAAGAGTCACAACCTCCTCAACATTTCCTCGGGTTTAACAGACAAACCAATGAATCCAAAGACTCCGCCCCTGAACCTTTGACATCACAAACAAACAAACCATTAGTAATCCATAAATATTGGATACTAGCAGGATATATTCTCTACCTGGGTTCTCCGATGTCCCGTTCCTCCTCCTCCTCCTCGCTGCCACTGTACTCGTACTCCGTCTCATCTGTAAAACACAGAGACGCCAAACATGATCCAGTTAAAACCCCACAGATACTCCGTAATAATTACTTCCACACAGAAAACTAATCCTGTCCAAATAGAGCTTTAGACACTTTGATTAAATTTGAACCTTTACTCAGTGTGTATCAGAAGCTTTAATTTTGGAATTGTGATTGAAATTTTTAACCAAATCTCCATTAGAAGAATCTGATGTAAAGAATTAATGCAGACCTGCCAGCCAATCAGGAACAAGCATCCTCTGGAGTGGAGTAATTAGAGATACCACCTTTTCTTTTCACTTTTTATCAAATATCATTACTAAAATCTTGATTATCAGGCAACATCCATATCCATCTGACACGGTTCTCGATATTCCCTGCTGAGCTTTAAAATTATTTAAATTATTATAACTGAAGCCCTTAAAAACAGGAAAAATACTTTACATATTTAAACAGGACTTGTACAAAACTACAGCTTTCACACAGAGTTCAGTTAGATTGCAAATACTATAATACTACAACTCAAGGTTTCTTCCTCTTGTCGTCTCAGGGAGTTTTTCCTTGCCACCTTCGCCACAGGCTTGCTCATTTTATATATATATATATATATATATATATACATATATATATTATATTTAGAATTTATATACTTCTGTGAAGCTGCTTTGTGACAATGTCTGTTGTTAAAAGTGCTATACAAATAAAATTGAATTGAATAATAAATTAGAATAAAGTAGAAATATAATAAAAATCAATTCTAACAAAAAAGTCTCTTCCTATGTAAAAAAATTCCAAATCCATATGTTACAGGATCAGATCTAATCGCTTTATTTCTTTGATACCTTATCCACCTTTTTGCTGTTATCTGCTGATACTTGTCCTGGGTTTCGATCAGCTCCATCTCTAGCAGTAATATTATTATGCATTATGCAGTATTATGGCATTTGACTGCGTAACTCTAGAGCAGTGGAGTTTTCTGTGTGTCTCACTTTAACAGCCCTCCTCAGGTCCTCACCTCGTTCTCCTCTCTTCTTCTTGGTGCGGTCGATGTGGTCTTTGAGCTGGATGCGGACCTGTCGCTCATTAGGCAGGTCTCGGATGAAGGGATGTTTAAGCAGCTGCTCCGTGCTGGGCCTCTGCGTGTGGTTCTTCACCAGGCAGCTGTCAATAAACGACTGGAACTTCTTCGTCCTGCAGAGAGACGAGAGAGCGAAAGCGTTCAGATTCCCTTCATCTATAAACCCCCTGAAGTGTTTCATGAGCACTTTGATTTATTTTATCACCACACAATAAATCAAGGATGACTAACTAAAGCAGCCGATCAAAAATTCTTCCAGCAGAAACGTCACTTCTCTGATTTATATTCTCAGGAGATAAAGAAGCTAAGCAGCATGATGAAAGACAAACCTGCTGTCCAGCACACGAGGACGCGTTCAGGACAACAGGAGAGCCAGTGTGTCTTTAGAGGATTTCTACAGTTGGCCTACAGATACTGTCTTTTTCACCAAGAACACTGAGGTTGTAATCCTGTCAATCATCTGAAATCTAAAATTATCACACTGCACTGGAGCCACAGTGGAGATTTCTTCAGACAAAGGATGAGTTTATAGCAGATGAAAGTTGATGGAGGTGATGGTGACTGAATTAATACTGATGTCTCTTTATTTTCAAAATCTAAAACAACACATGTTGGTATTATTTTTCGATTATTTGTGACAATGGTTCTGTGTCTCTGTTCCTTTCGTAAGTTCTAAAGGTCATCCTTTACACAGAACACTTTCTCTCTATTTATTTTGCACTGAACACTTTTTATATAATTTCTCTGTTTTTAATTAATTAATTTATTTTTATTTATTTATTATTTTTGTTTATTTATGCACTTAGGTTTCAAATTTTCTTTTTGTCATTTGGATCACTCTAGCACAAATTTGTATCTGTCTCCTGACTGACAGGTACCAAGGCCATGACTCCTTCTCTGGGACTGCCATACAAAAGCCACCATCAGTCTTGCTTAACAAGGTGCATCTTGTGTGTGTCAGTCAGAGAAGTGGGTGTGTCTTCCCACTAATCATCACTAACATGCTTTTCAGATCAAGTATACTGAATCCCATTGCATGACATAGAAACTGCTGATTAATGCTAATAATATTTGAATCTCATGCTGAGATCCACAACTAACACTTCCTGTCTGATCTCCAGTAAACGTTGACTCAGGATCAGTTCAGTTTGACCAAATAATTCAACACAAAATCCCACACACAATGGCCATAATGTTGGGGGTAGAACAGCGAGGTGATGTGTGTAAGGTGTGGTGTAAGAAAGTCTCTTTTAGAACCCAAAGCTGGTTTTTAGGAGAGGAGAACAAAATGAAGAGCAGTTTAATATCAGGACTCGACACTCACCACTTCTTTGACTTGAGTCGAGGAGCCGGATTTCTGGGAATGAGGAAGAGTGCTCGCATCGGGTGCATGTCACACAAAGCTAAAAAGAGAGCGCGAGAGAGAGATAGAAAGAGTGAGAAAGAGAGACAGATAAACAAAGACAGTGAGAGAGAGGCAGATAGAAAGAAAAAGAGAGAGAGAAAAAGGAAAAAACTAATCAGTAACTGCTTTAGTGATTATTTTTATCTGATACAGGGGACATGTTGTGGACTTACGTGGTGCTCCTTCTGCCATCTCGATAGCGGTAATTCCTAAAGACCACAAATCGCTCTGAAACATATAAAGGGGAATTTTACTACACACACACACACACACACACACACACACACACACACACACACACACACACACACAGTCCACACAAAGTGTGTGATGACATAATTAAACAAATTCGGTTTGTTAAAGTACCTTGAAGTCGTACGTGGCGTCAGGATTTTCATCACAGGCAATGACCTCTGGAGCCATCCAATACGGCGTGCCGATAAACGTGTTCCTCCTGCCCACGGTGCGGTCCAACTGTGCACTCACACCAAAGTCCACTGGTGAGAGAACACACACACATACACACACACAGTCAGACCCTTGGCTGTAATGTATCAGTGTACAGTAACAAGGTGAGAGTCTCTGATGTATGTACAGGACCATCTGCCTCAGCATCACTCTCTTTCCTGGTCGCTGCGGGCACCGTTGTCACGGCAACCCAGCAGGAAAGAAAACGATGTTTCACCAGGTCCAAACCCTCACACAGAGGAACAAACATATCTGTTTCTACTAGTTAGCTCAAACTGAATTATTATCGCTATTATTATTAAGACAGACTGATCAAAAGTTTGTGCACTCCTGACCACCACACCCATATGTGCGTGTTGAACATCCCATTCCAGATTTATTCCCCTTTGCTGTTATAATGTGCTCCACTCTTCCTGGAAGGCTTTCCACTAGATGTTTGGAGTGTGGCTGTGGGGATTTGTGTTCATTCAGCTACAAGAGCGTTAGTGAGGTCAGGCACTGATGTTAGGATGTCGAGGAGGCTTCAGTTCCAGTTCATCCAAAAGGTGTTCAGTGGGGTTGAGGTCAGGGCTCTGTGCAGCACACTTAAATTCTTCCACTCCAAACTTTTTTTTTTGGATTTTTCCCCAATTTTCTCCCCCACAATTCCCATCCATCAGAACACATCTTTTCGAACTGTTGCACGTGAAACACTAAAGGATGGTGTAACACACTCGATGGACAGTGCTATCCGCCCCCTTCTGTACAGATGCCCATGATTGGCACTGTGATTGACAGGGGAGTGAGAGAAAGCCACCCCTCCCTTCCTGAGAATACAGGCCAATTTTGCTCTCTTGAGCTCCCATGGATCGCTGTATCATCTTTGGGATTCTGACTCAAGATCTCCTGATGATAGAGCGAATACTTTTCTGTTGCTCCAGTTGGGAGCACTTTTCCTCTCCAACCTTAACAAACCATGTCTTCATGGAGCTGGCATTGTGTACAGGAGCATTGTCATGCTGGAACAGGTTTGGGCCTCTTAGATCCAGTCAAGGGAAACTGTAATGGTACAGCATGTAGAGACATCCTATACAATTATGTGCTTCCAGCTTTGTGGCAACAGTCTGGGGAAGAAATCAATATGGGTGTGATGGTCAGGGGTGCACATACTTTTGGCCAAGTGTAGTGTAGTGTAGAGGGACATATAGACAGACAGACAGACAGACAGACATTGTATATTTTGCTTCTGGGTTTTTTCCTTCCTTTGTCTGACTCTTGATACCTTTCTTAGAGGAAACACATTAAATGTTTGTTAGTCATCTGAAACTGTAAACATGCATTTATTAAAAATACTACTATTATTCACATGTACAGCAAGTTCATATTCAGGTCCAGGTTTTTTTCCTAAAATACCACAAAGTTAATTAAAATTTTTCAAAATGTAAAAAACACATTGCAGTGTCACAGTCTGGGTGTAAAATGAATCAGTGAGTGAAATGATGTGGAAAAATGAGAAAAATGAGCAGGTTCAGGGGGAAATGTGTTATTTATTCTAACCTCAATAATCAACTACAACACAGGAAACTGAATATTTCAGCATGAATCACTACGGCACCTACAGAAACATCTGTACACTGACACGATAACATTATGCTGTATTAAATATGCTGTACAGAGAGATATTACCCAACACCTCTTAACAGGACTGGGGAAGGCTTTTCATTTTGAGGGCTTTTAAATGTTCTTGTTCTCACCCAGTTTGACCTCAGCGTTCTCCGTCAGCAGGACGTTCTGGCCTTTAATGTCACGGTGGATAACTTTGTGCTGGTGAAGATGAGTCAGACCCTACAGCATGAAGAGAGAGAAATTCAGATGATTTACCTTAATCTAATAATTTCCTCAAATTCCACAACAGCGTGATGTTTAAATTCCTCTTTAAGGTTCATTCTGATTCTACAGATTTAAGCGTTTAGGTCAAATTTTCCAACTTATTCTAAAAATGAGGATGTAAATCTCTCTTCAGAGTCTGACACTCGCTCTAACGTGACTAATGTGAAGCTTTCCTAATTTGCATATTCATGTTTATTCACCAACTCTGGTCATTTTAATGAGGATAAAGGTCTAGAGCCAGTTTTAGTCATTTTAACATATATTAATATTAATAAATAAGTTTATTGGTCCTGAAAGATATATATTGAGCCTTTGAGAGTGGCGTGAGAGTGAGCGAGCGCGAGAGAGACAGGTTTCACTCACTCGGAGGATTTCTCTGCAGATGTAAGCCGTCCACTCTTCCTTCAGTGAGTTTCCTTTAGTGTTCTTTATCAGGTCTGTGACTGAGCCAGCACCACAGAACTCCATCACCAGCTACGCACACACACACACACACACACACACACACACACACACACACACACACACACACATCAGCAACTGATAATAAGCCCTGTTTTTTAATTAGTATGAAGCAGGGAAATCTAATAAATAAATAAATATGCTGTCTATACTTTTTTCCAGTTTTGAAGCTACTCTTTATGATGTTGAATTAAATATTAATGACTCTTCTAAAGAACTGGCCGTTTGTTATAAATATTTGTCAACTAAAATGAGGTAGAAGTGTAAAGCAGTTACTGAAGGGCATCTAAATGAGCCGGGACACGCTGCTGTGCGTACAAAACACTGACACGAGCGGAGATTTACAGTGAAGGTGACATTTTTACTGCCAGTCTGAGATTAATAACTGAGACAGAATAAAGAGAATTCAGCTGATAAATTAAACAGATAGACAGTGCAGTGTACCACAGTAAAAATCCCATATCTATGTTTCATGATTTTAATGAAACTGATTGAGGGATTTCTGCTCAGTAATGGATGGAGAGATGCTGAGACACTGAGACATCCGGACACCAGGTGGCGCTGTGCAGCGAGAATGTAGAGCAAGCGACAGCATAGCATTATGTTTCTGACAGTCACTCCTACACACCACACATGAACAGGCTTCCAAAGGAATGGAAAGAATGAAAATAACATTTTTTTCAGGAAAAGGAAACATCCTGAAGGGCACGCTGATCTGGAGGTTCATTCATACTGATCTGATTTCATGCCAACGGAAATACAATTAAACAGCCAACCATACCTTTACATGTAGGTCATGTTCATGTATCATTTTTGAATTTTATAATATTAATAAATTGGAATAAACGTACATATTAATAAACTAAAATGAATAAAGGTGCCCAATAAATTTACAAAATCATGAATATAGATCAAAATAGAAAGATGTGGTGGTTCATAAGTTGAAGAGGAAGTGGTTTAAAAATGAAACTCATAAAGTGTGTGATTTGCTGCATGTGTGTGTGTGTGTGTGTGTGTTTGGTGCGTGTGCATGTTTGTGTGTGTCAGCATGCAGTCAGTACAGCAGCTCAGAGTCTGACCGCACCGCTGACATGAGACACGACTGCTGGGCTCCTATCCTCAGAGAAACGTCATTTGTGTGTGTGTGGGTGTGGGTGTGTGTGTGTGTGTGTGTGTGTGTGTGTGTGTGTGTGTGTGTACGTGTCTGACCACAGACTGCAATGCCACATGTAAGCATCAGTCCCATGACACTCTGCAGCATGTCATAAATTTACAGTACAATGTGCTGAGACATTACACACACAGCAAGAGGGTCTAGGAACACACACGTGTATACACACACACACATACACAAACACACACACTTATTCGTGTCACTTCTCTGCACTGACCCACAGCTGGTCGTCGACACCTGGTGGGTTCTTCTTGACAAAGGCCCCGTAGTACGTGGCAATGTTGCGATGGTGTGAGTACTTCTTCAGCATGTTAATCTCTGCTTTAATTTCCTCCTCCTCATCCTGTCACAGGAACACACACACACACACACACACACACACACACACACACAGATGATCGTTTGCTACTTGGTCTGACTCTGTGAGGTATTTCAATCAGGCTCTGTCTATCTGACTCTCACTGACTCTAAATTTGGCGCAAACTGTGTTCCTGCAAAATACTGTTTTCTATTTTAAAACATGAATTATAAATATGATCTTGCATTTGTGTGTATGTTTGCACTGTAAGCATATTAGGACAATGCAGACAAAGATGGAGAAATAGAGAGAGAGAGAGTGAGAGAGAGACAGGGAGGAAGAGCGAGAGATAGAGAGAGAGAAAGAGAGAGAGAGAGAGAGAGAGAGAGAGAGAGAGCAGTGGTGGAGAAATATTTTTGCTTACCCCCGTGACGTCCATGACCTTGATTGCAGCAAGCTGGCCTGTCTTGACATGGCGGCCCTGGAGAGAGAAAGAAGAGAGAGAGAGAGAGGCAGAGAGAGAGAGAGAGAGAGAGAGAGACAGAGAGAGAGACATGGAGAGCGTCATCAGAAAGAACATAACACTAAAATCCCAAAATAGATTAAAGCAGTTTGTTTATGCTTCTGTGCAAAAAAGTAAAAAGTGGATTGAGCGCCTGAGCGCCTCTGGAGAGCGTTACTTATGTAAGAGCTGACCAGCATCAACAAATAAGACACCAATAACATCCCAAAATAACTAAACCAGGCCCCAAAACATAACGTATCTGCTCTTAGCAAGTATCATCTCTGCTGTACAGACTGTTAGATAACGCTGAAGCTGGTGTGCTGTGAACAGGACGGTGTGGAGCTCAGCTCCAGGGTTATGTCTCTATAACATTGCAGCGCTGTCCCAGAGCTCAGGTACAGAACAAACCCCAGCCCCTGACCAATGCAAACTCAACAACATGCAGAGGAGGCGGGTGCCATAGCGATACATCACCTGAGATGAGGCGAGTACTGAGGCGAGAAAGGAAAGGAAATGAGGGCAGATAAAAAGGAAAAGCCGGTGGTGTTGAGTAAATTCATCTTTATTAGCCGGCTGTGGATCTCCCTGTGGACGGAGTGAATCACCTGGCGAGCGTCCTGCCTTCTTCTCTGAATGAATTACGCACTACACCTTCCTAACTCTCGCACCAAGACATTACACAGAGATGTCTCAGTCCCATCAGTCCTCATTAACCACATTTCCACTGTTGGAAAGTATTAACATGCCGAGATGCTTTAATTCACCGTGCAGCGGCACGCAGGTCTCTCTGTGAGCTGGTTCTGATTTATACGTGATGACATCACACACAAAATACCGTTAAGAAATGTTGATGAGGATTTTTTTTGTGTGCTGATTGCTTCTGATGGCTGTGTCGAGTTCAGATCTCAAACTGACAGTTTGTAATCACACACCGAGTATAACACTGACTAAAGCACTTACAAAATAAAATATGACAAAAAGACCAGAGTGGGTCATAATTTCATGACACTTTCTGATTATTATTATTATGATTATTATTATTATATAGTTTGCCTTTGTTTTCAAATGACAGAAACAGTTTTCCACAAATTTAACATCTGCCCTTTAGTTGCAGTAAATCCCACTGAAGTGTCAAAGCTCATTTGCATTGACTCCACCCACTATTTTACACTTTCAGAAAAAATATAAATGCCACAAAGTTCACAGTCATAAAGTCAAACTTGCTCATGTTATTTCGTCATGTAAAAGATATTTTTTTATCTTTATTAGATTTATACACACAAGAACCGTGCTGATGTGACAAATACATTCCACAACACTGACTGCACGTTCACACATCATCAGAGATCCACAGACGTACAGCAGACATCTGCATCGGAACAGATTCAGGAGCCAAACAGTGGCGTGCAACCATTAAAACCCATTTGATATCTAGCTGTCAAAACAGCTTACTGTGAGAACATCTGAGAACGTTTCTCAACTGAACGAGCAGCAGGCTGCGTGCTGAAGAGTCGAAAAATAAGAGGACCAGAGTCAAGAAATTTCAGATATCAGACCATAATCATCACAAATTCCTCACACTGACACACACAAACACACAGAATACTGCATACCTAAAGTTAAAGAACATCTGCACAGCTTCAGATAAAAAAAAAACCTTTATATTACTTTAATGATATAATGCTTTATATTACTTACTAATAATTTAAAATAAAATAATTTATAATACTTTATGACTCCTTTATTACTCCTTTATCATTATGACTCCTGACATATTACACTCATTTTTTTTTTTACTATTAGCTGTAAGTCCATTAAATTTAGAACTGATCACAAAAGAAAGAACTATGTGCATCTCTTCAGTCTACATTTTGTAAATAATTTACTAGTTTGAGGTGGGAGGGGCTATAATAAGGCTTATTTGAGGTGGGAGGGGCTATAATGAGGCTGATCTGAGGTGGGAGGGGCTATAATGAGGCTGATCTGAGGTGGGAGGGGCTATAATGAGGCTTATTTGAGGTGGGAGGTTCTATATTGTGCTGGTCAGAGGTGGGAGGAGCGGATGTGTCATGTTGGCCAGGAGACACTACTGCCAGTCATAATACTGGACATGGGTACAATACAGACCCACATGGCTCTGATCAGGCAGAAATATTTCTGGTATCTGTAGCTGTACAATTAAATTAAGCTGAAACAAGTAAATGTAATTTTAAACTCAAGTTATAGGTCTGTAGTAGGGCCAGTATTTCCAAGACTTGTTAAACCATGCTGGAACGCAAACATGCTGCTTTTCACAGGGACGTTCTGGAGACTGGTTCGTGCTATAACACAGGAAGTGCGGTCAGTGTGTCAGCGTGTTGAAGAGTTTTACTCAAACACACACACTCACTGCTCGAAGGATGGATTTATTTTTCTCAGAGACTTTAAAAACACCTTCACTAGCTCTGTGGTCCATTCAACGATTTTCATCAGCACTCCTGAGACACATTATACCATGATATAGCAAAAATTATAGGATTTGTTTTATTATTAAAGTAGCTGAGAGAGATGTGTACATGTTTTTGCTCCAGAACTCTGTGTGTGAGACGTTGCTGTGAGATTTCATCACCACGTCTGTTCCCCACTGCATCTTCTCGACCTGAGCCACATGAAAATCTGCGTTTAAAACCATCATGTACATCTAAATACTTATGTGCATGCAACAATTCCCACATAGATACCTGTAACATGATTTGTGCCAGACAGGAAGTTATTCCATTCCATTTCCACTCAGTCAGAATAAATACCCACATCACCTTCCTCACGGTTTCCTAGCAACAGCCTCGGCGGGCGGAGGAGGCTGAGGATTTTCACACTCTTATCCAGATGAGCTCGTCTGTCTGCAGAGACACGCGACCCACAGTGACCCTCTCATATCTGTCTTTACGCTACCAAACGAGGTGAGAGGTTTAGTGTCTCTCAGCGTCTGTCTGTATGACGATGACTCAAACAGCGGAACAGAAAAATGTGACAAAATGCCAGGAGAATGTGTTTTAGAGCTTCAGGGTTTTTGACCTACATGAGTGAAAATCTTACTCGATCAAACCTGAGCTTCATACTGAAAAGTGTGTTACAGTTATTCCATATAGTCAATTGATCACTATTGCCTGCTCGTTACATTACATACAGGTTTATATTAATGCACTCGTTCTGTTGTTTCTATAGATACATAGATACATGTATATAGATAATATACCGATAATAAACAGATTACAAAATGTGTAAACGTTGATATGGTGAAGTTTTCTGTAAGGATAAATGTGTTTCTGTAACATGTATGGAAGGAGTCTCCAGTGTCGGCGCGTCGTAACAGTCTTTGTAAAGCTGTAACGTTTCCTTGCAAACTTCTTTGCGGTTTCTCAGAAACATGACAAGCTGCGATTTGTTCTTGTTTTGTTTTTTTTTGTCTTATTAACCTCAAGAGAGAGAATAAAGAGAAGCTGGTGAGGGAACGACTATAACATGAGTGAGAAGAGGAACTAGCTCATTTCGTCAATGTTCCACAACATTAAACGTAACCGTAAATGGGCAAAAACTATGATGCGTCATATTTTAATAAATATAAAATTGTAATCAGGGAGATTGCTGTGGTATAAATAGAAATAAAACACTTGGGGATGTGCTGTTATAGGAAAATAATCAATATCATAGTGGGGCCTCTGCTTCATCACACGCCTTATATAGCTACACTGTTTTGTTCTGTTGTTTATATATATATTTTTATCGTAAATAATTTATTGCATATTTCATTATATAAAGGTTGAAGATGGATGCAAGTGCAGAGTCTTCTTTCTATTTAAAGTGCAACACACATGAACAAGGATTAAGACTATGTAAAATTCACACACAAACTAGACAGGCATGAAATATACAGGAGCATGACATGGATATAACAACATACAACGACGCTACGCACTACAGACGCTAGCAATGAGCACTATACAAACGTGACTTAAATACTAGTGCTCATTAAACCAAAACATGTCTCAGGTGCAAACAATGATGTGACATGAGTGTTGTGATCAGATGAGATGCAGTGGCTGATGGGAATCAAAGTATTCAGCACAACCATGACGGGGTTATATATAAGCTGTTATACATGTCATGCCTTCCATCTGAATGCTTCTATGATAAAAGTAGCAAGACATTTAAATCATTTATTGTAATTAGGTGTACTATAATTGATCATCAGCTACAATTTGATAATGGTGACGCATTCACTGCAGAACAAACGAATCAAAGTCACCGAGCGGCTTGTTTCCTCTGAGCTCTGGCACTCGGTGGAGTTTGCAGAAAAGAAAAAAGAACTCTTTAAAAGCATTCATTCATCTGCAGTGAGACAGTCTGGCGTTTCCTTTTTCTCCACGTCGTCTTCTTTTTATTCACCACTGGAACTCAAATGCAGAGCACGAGCTCAGCACCTCTCTGCACGAGCACATCCTGACCCAGAATCCATCTCTCCCTCACGCAGGACACCTTTTTAATGGCTCTGCTCGGCCTCCCAAGATGGCGCACCGTCAGTAAAAGAGCCACGAGGGATCTCGGCAAGGACACAGCGAGCAAATCACAACCTGCTCATTCAGATCCACTCACTGAGCAAACGAAAGAGCAAGGCTGCAGCCGTATAGCGCTGTGCTCAGTCACTAAAGTACATCCTGTTCTCACCAGCTCCATGTTAATTACAGTGATTTTTACACGCAGTGCAAAGAAAACACAGAGAAAATCTACAATCACGGGCATGGGAGCCTCAAGTGCATGTTTTAAATATTCACTAAGATATAAATATACACTGTACTTACGTAATTCGAAGTAAATTTATTAAAGGTAAAGGTATGAGAGATGTACTTTTGAGAGTCTACCCCTGAAATATGATGACAGCATAACGAGGAAAACTATCGTCATGAATAAAAGTGTGATCTGACTCAGAAATGTGATTTCCTTTGTATCAGTGACCACTAACATTATTTTGCTAACGTCCTAAAAAAGCTAATAGCTGTACGTAAAGTTGAATGTTTTTATTTCTCAACACTATATTTCCAAATCATGCTGAAATGCAAACGTGAGACTTCATTGTAGTTGCCATTTTTTCGCAACATTCTCAATGGCGATCTCACGAGCTTTCCTGAAAGTTTATCTACTATTAAATTGTTTGTACAGCTAATGAGCATCAGTCATCTCTCATCTTTGTCATGCAAAGAGATCTGATCTGGGATCTGACAAACGAAGGTACAACGTCTCAAAGTCACCTCCTGTCGTCTCACCCAAAGCTGTTACAGCGCCAAAAAAACCCTGTGTTCCTGTTTTTAAATAATGCTCTCACTACTGATAATAAAAGATGAACCTCACCCCTGTGATGACATTATAATCATCTGCACCACATCCCAACAGCCTGCGGTGCTCAGCTCCTTGGTGTCTTTAGCTGCAGATTGTTTATTATGGTGTGTGCAGTGTGATAAGCTTCTGTCTGGATGAAGAACTGTTTCGGGAGTGTAGACATCGCTGAAAGTTCCATCCTCCTGCTGCGTGCCATACAGAGGCTTCAAGTCTGCTCTCTTCTGTTAGCATGTAAGCAAAACGTGGATGTTGATTGGTCAAGGCTGCTTATGTTGCATTCTTCATACATTCATTCTGGATGATGACTGACTGGCAGATAGACCCGTATAAAACCCGTGAGTTTGCAGGGGAGAACAGAAAATTGTGATCAACTCATATGATTCATAGAGAAAACGCACTTTTTTAAATACATGCTCCAAAGTGGATCAAGCTCAAAGTACCATTTTCATGTTATAGTGAAAAAAAAGAGAAAAGACATATGGTGATCACGTGACCTTGATGATTCCAAGATGGCAGAACTTATGCAATGCTATTTTCTGTGGGGTTTTTTCACTATTATTTCATGTGTAACTGATTTTGTGTCTTACACATGAACTTTGTATCTGTAAAGTGACAATAAGAATGTATGTTTTATGTTCATGTCCTCAAAACAAATGAAAATGTTAGGTGGAGATGGTCAGTCAAACGCACTGAAAACGCACATGTGGAATAGTTTCAGATTTACCCGTGTGTGCTTGGACTCTTAATAAAGCTTTTGATAAAACAAAATAAAACTTTCACCTTGCTCTTCCTTCTATCTAGATTTCACCTTTGGATCATGGCTTTTGGGGAAGTCATTAAATCGAAATGCGTTTTCAAACTGTTTAACTCTTAGCTTCCCAAGAATTCTTGCATTTTTGGCGAGCCAGCAAGGAGTGTCTAATTACTTAGAGACCAAATGATGAAAGAAAACAGCTTCACTGCGACAGGACGATGTCTCATTACAGGCTGAATCACTCCGGTGTGTTTAATCTGGATCAGTGCCATGACGGTGATTTGAACATGCAGCGTTAAGCAGAACATCTCCTGGTGTTAGACGACTATTTACCTTCCAATCTCTCTTCAGTTAAGAGGAACGATGCACTGAAATAACTCTCCTAAAATAACCCCCATGTGGTTAATTAGATAATCAGTCCAAATTAGATCACTTTTCATTTTGCCCCTTTCAAATGAGCAAAAAAGATCTAAATGGCTAAAACTCATTTAGGCTTTAACTGTGCTGTTAATGAGTGACTTTTTAACACTTACTAGATTTTTTTCTGCATGGATAAATCAAATAAACAAAAGGAATATACTCGGTAATTTTATTCAGCAAAACAAGTTCATGTAAAATTGAATGGGAATGTTTTTTTTTTTCAGTGAGACTTTAATTTGATTAGACCAGATTAACTAGATTATCTGTTCACCTCAAATCCTCCTCTGAAAAACTGTTAAACGTCAAAACCAAATCTGTTCTGACTGGCAGTGTCTTTACATCCTAGTGGGTAAAGTTTGCTGTTATAGTATATAATCTGTGCTCATGGCATGGTCATGCTTCTGTAAAATGAATGTTCATAAATCTGAGTTTCTTGTTCATATTAGAAGTGGAAAAGTAGATTTGAATTCATGGAAAGCTAAGCACTCAGAAAAAACTCTGCAAAAGAAAGTGAACATGAAAGATCTACTAAAGAAAGAATAAGTATATTTATTCATAACGGTAATAGTTGATATAAACAGCATGGCCTCGACTTCATTCCTGGTGTAACAGTGGTTTCACACCTATTAATCCATCTATTGAGCCTGAAAAATTAGTTTGATTCGTTTGATTCATTTGATGTTTGACTTGATTTGTTTGCACACTGTACGTAATTAAACAAACCAAAAAGCAACAGAGCATCATCTGAGGCTGAAACGTCCTCATAAAGCTGTCATTCATCAGTCCGAAAAATACGGAGATGTAAAAAAATCCAAACAAACCCTTATGAAGTGTGTAGAAATCACAGAAAATCAACCGAGCAAAGAGAGCATGGAGTCAGTGCTGAATATACACTTGGGTGATTATATGGTTATATATTATAACAGGTTTAAAAAAGTTTGTGTCCAGAGTTTGTTTTCTTCAAATCTCCAGAACAGATGGCGTTTCTGCAGCACTACAGCTCTGCTCATGGCTCAGTTTAACATCTTGTAAATAATCTACAAACGCAAAGAAAAGCAAAAAAAAAATGCTGCAACCCAAAACACATACCATTTTTGATTCACTTCCTGGATTCAAGTTGATTCAGAGTCGAATCATTTTCTCACATTCACTTGGTGTTCACTTGGAAGCACAGTGACACCATGTCGCTCAGTCGCTCTTGGGCCAAGTTCTACTGACTAAAGAACTGCATCAAGGAGGAGAACACAGCAGGATTCAATTCAAACACACTAACACCGTTCTGACTCACAGCACTGATACACAACAGAGGACTTTTTCCAAACTTTTTCCAAACTGAATCAGTGCTAAGGCTCTGAATGATTCTGGAAATCAGTGGGTGAGGAACGTCATCTACAAGCAATGAAAGACGTCCGACACCATCTTTATTGTGTTATTGTCATTCCAAAACCCATTCAATCGTTTAGCGGCTCTGATTCAGTCAAATTCTCCTGATTTCTTCCTCTGCATTCAGATAAAAATGACCAGCTGCAGCTTTAATGCATCTTAAAAAATCTGCAATCTGCAACTCTTCTACATTTCAGCTTTTCACTTTAGTATCATTCAGTTTACATTAAAACTGAGGATCTCAGAGGTCTTCTTTTTTAAGCGCTGATGGAATTTGCATGTGAAACAACAGCACAATAAGAAAGTCTGTTTGTGACACGCTATTCAATCATCTTTCTTGTTAAATTCTAAAAGAATTACAGATACAGTGGCTGGGCTTCTCTGCTCTAAAGTCGGAGCTTTTATTTAAGGAAAATGTTTTGAATTTAATGATCATGTCATATCTCAGAGATGAATGGAATGAAGGCTGCCATTTTGACATTAATTTATTCTCCCTCTCTTTCTCTCTCGGTGTCTCTCTCCATTTCTTTTCTCTCTTTTTCTTCCTCTCTCTCGAGCTTGCCGAGGCTTGTGACCTGCAAGTATTTTCTGCAACCTGTC
Organism: Notoglanidium maculatum; assembly: GCA_030068355.1. Classification (NCBI taxonomy): domain Eukaryota; kingdom Metazoa; phylum Chordata; class Actinopteri; order Siluriformes; family Auchenoglanididae; genus Notoglanidium; species Notoglanidium maculatum. The sequence goes on along the minus strand of JAQQZX010000019.1, from coordinate 16,645,369 downwards.
ATTGCAATAAAGGTATAATATTACCCAGTCACATCTGCCTCCTTTCCTTCTCATCTTCCAGTTCCTTGAATATATTTTTACAGATGTAGCGATTTTGCTGCAGCTCTTCCTGTCCTCGTTTTAAAGATAGAAGAAGGCACGTTCTGCTTTATATGTTTTTCCATAATTCCATAACTCCTCATCTCTTGCAAGCTCCAGAACAGTGGACACACACTAACACTGACACTGACACTAACACTGACAGTGACACTAACACTGACAATGACACTAACACTGACAGTGACACTCGTTAGCGGCTAATTAAAGCATTAGTTTCATAATCTCGAGCTGTGCAGAGAGAGCCAATGTTCTCTGGAGTGTCACTGTTCCAGAAATGGGTCAATGTCATCTGAAATAACTTCTGAACACCACCGAGCTCCATCCATCGCTCTTCAGAAGCAAACACGTCTGCCATCATCCTCTATTCATGCAGATTTTTTTTTTTCCAAAAACGTTCACATGCTATCAGAAGCGTGGATCCTGTGCTGCAGTGACGGTTCACATTACAGCATTACAGCAGTCCACTTTTACAAATTAGTCACCTGATACACATCAATAAAGATCTAATCTTAGCATCTGATCGATGCTGTCAGTCTGAGGAACCCGTCAGTGACGGTAGATCAGGAATACGAGGTCATGTTTCACTTACTATTACTAATAATGTGAAATATTCTGAGAAACTCTACAATATTTTAAAGGAAAATCCATGCTGACGATCCTGAACGTCTTTCATTGAAATGTTAATCTATTTTCACTATATTTAACAGTTTCCCACATTACCCAAAATGCTGTGCTGATTGTGGTGCAGCGGGATTTTTACCCCTCACTTCCTCTCCACTTAAAGAGATTGATGCAGCGGCGCTTTAGTGATTTAGTCTGTACACACCTGTACACACCTGTACACACCTGTATACACCTGTACACTCTACTCAAACAGATCAGCTTCCAAAACTTCAACGTCACATTAACATCAAAAGTAACGTCATCACACTCGTCACCTCGTACATCGCTGACTAGCTGAGCCGAGCCGCTGCCATAATATCAGCATAACTGTCTACACAGCTGCAGAGCATTCTGGGACTTTGAGTCCAGCGTCTTCTCCAAAGTCTCCGCTGGATTTTTCATTAATACGATGCTGAAGATCGGCAGAATATTACAAGCGAGCAAGAAAAGCAGCTTTGTTTTTATCGGCTAACAGCTCAAACCTGTTTAAAATCATTTAAAGAAACATTTTACAAAAATCTAAAATAATTTATGTTTGAGATCCTTGAACATTTTCATATAAACTCCACTGTAACTACGATAGGATTAACAATGACTACAATAACAGAGCGACACACAACCGCCAACTTCTCACAGGAAAACGGAAAATACAGCATCGACCAACAAATTCTCACCAGGATTACTAAACACATCACACATACCTCTATCTAAAATACTTAATGTGTTTCAGGGCAGTTTTCCTTAACTGTGAACTGTAATAATGCGACAGAAGTGAGGACAAAACTCCTGAATAATCACAGCTCTGTTCCAGACTCATTATTTGTGTTTACGTCTCTCCTGTCAGTCATGTTACAGACACGCCCGCAAGGACCCTTCACTCCACCCCAACTGCCCGCAAACTGCACACGAATTCACAGCACCATCAGATACTATTACTATAATAATAATAATAAAAAAAAAACCTTATCTCTTTCAAAAAAAGTAGACAACAAAAGAAATAAAACCAGAATGAATCTGATTCGGAGAATATCCAGATGCTGAAAACCGCCATTAAGAACCATAACTATAAACCTGCACGTGCTGTATCTCACACTCGTGTGGCGGTCAGGGACTGATAAAAAGCTTCAATAGCTACAGAGATACCACACAGACTGCTTGCAGAAAGTTTTGTAATGTCATTTATCCGCACGCGTGAAACAAATTTTCTGTTTGTAAAAGAATCAGAGAGGAAAAAGGATCGTTCAGAGAAACTGATGGGTCTCGACACGCTGCAGCATTCCACACCTTCAACACAACGCCTGACACATCCGACCCGCTCGCTCGAGCTTCTCAAGCAACGAAAAACCTTTATAATAATCAGTGACTGTCTCTGTACTGGCTGTAACACGATCATCACACAAATCCTGTGCTCTTACAGGGGATTAAATTAACCCTACTAAGGGCACTTACCTTGTACACTTGGCCGTATGTTCCATTTCCCACAAGCTCCACCAGCTCGAATATTCCCGCAGGGTCCTGACGAGAAAAAACCCATAAAAAACACACAGATTAGCTGCTATTATCTTCCTCACCAGAGCATCAGAGAGATTAGTACATAATCCGTACACTACACACACCAACGCTGCCGTGCGCTCATCACTTCAGGACACATTAAAATAATAAATGCGGATAATTAAGCAACATTAAACTCGTAAAATCTCATATTTATTCCGTCGAGCAATTCTGAGAAAAATTCTACAGCTACATCTATAATGTATAGCTATAATGTATATCACAATCATTATGTAAATAATAAAAAGTGTGTGTGTGTGATGAAGCGGAGTTACTGTTAGCACCCTGAAGATGATTGTTCCAAAAGTGTTTTATTCCTCTTATAACACATTAGATTCAAATGTTCAGATCACGCCAAACATTTAGCAGCATTAGGGTTCCTTGGTTGTTTCTCTGAGGGAACACTTAACGACAAAGTGCTAAAGCAGAACCTTTTTTGGAACGTTAAGAGAACGTTAATTATTCAACACCCCTTTTTGCAGAAGAAGAGTGTAAAAGAACTCTTTTAAAATCGGTTCATTTCATGATTATTTAAATGTTTTGTTGCTGTTACAATAAACTGACTCAAATTATATCTCTATTAAAAAGTGCTAAAAGCCAGAGGAGCTGATCTCCTCACATCACAGAGGCGTCCCTGAGTGAATTTACCAAACAAATGAGAGCATTAGCTAGCAGCTTTTATCCAAGCTGAGAAACGATCAGGTGATTATAAATAAAGCGGCTGCTGCAGTTTATGTAAAACAGAAGAAGTCAAATCAGACATCAAAGCTTGAGGTCCAAATAAAATTCGAGGAAAAACAGTCAGCGTCATTTGCATGGATGTGAACCTCAACTTTTTCCACAGCAGACTGAGCCGTGTAGCGTGAAGTTCATGAAAATCAGTAAATACATTACGCAACACTGAGAAAGAAGAAACACAATGCTTTACCAAGCCCTCACAAAGCTGTCGATCACGTCACACACACCGTTATTTTATTTACGGGTTCACTAAATGAGAGATTTAGGCTAAGTGAAGTAACAGACAACAATGAGAAGAGTATAAATGCACAACTTCTCCAGGAGGAAACAGGAAACCAGAAAAATCAGACAGAGCAGAGGCCGAGGTTTGCTCATGTACAGCTGACAGGTGCCTCATGAATTAAAACCGAAAATGCTGACATGAAGAAAAAGAAAACCTCAAAAGACATCCCTACTGAAATAAACATGAGTTCCTGTGTGCAAACACTGACACGTGACTGCGCATGTGTAGGAGGAGTTGAGCAAGCTCGGATTCTTTCAGGCCGAGTGTGACTTCTAACACCAAGCCATGAAGCGCATATGAGGAAGTCACACAGAACCTTTACGGTTCCCTGTCAGAGAGACAAGCACTCGAAGAACTCATGGAGCGCCTCAGATGAGTGCTGAATGCGCTGAATATTCAAACATAAGTGCAGTAAACTCATTACACTCACAACAACAACTCTAGAACCCAAAAGACTCCTGTTTGTCCCTCTACACCTAGCAGCGAGGGTTTCTTTTGCAGATAGTGAAGAGAACCCATTAGGAGGCTTGATCATACCAGGAACCCCTGCGGAACCGTTAATAACGAAGTTGAGCTGGGTGACATGATGATAGAATACTGATACTGTGATCAAATTGTGAGTCAGTTGTTCAAATTACAATTTCAAAACAGCAGTCTGAATCTTTACATTTTTTTGTAAATTGAACAGAGTTTTTAGTTTTTCCTCATTTTCAGTGTTTATCTTGTGCACATTAAATATCATCAAATAAATGATTAAAAGATCATCTCAATGCAGAACTACTAGCAGATTGTTAAGAACTGTAAGTACATCTAGATGTATGTCACGTACCAGAGAAATGTTTTGAAATATTGCGGTGCGATATTTTTGTCTTATACCACAGAGCAGGTGAATGCTCGAATCTGATTGGTCAGAAGGTGTGCAGTGTTTCTGTATAACAGCGTGACTCGGACAGTTCCAGCTCGTAGATTTATGCGCCCGTTCTTATACGCTATCGTTTCTATAGTAACAGCTCATTCACAGGGGCGAGTATAGAAGATGCTCTGCTGATAATATATGATTAATAATAAATGGATTTTAAAAACGTGATGTTTAAAAAAATAAAATTTGTAGTGATAGTTGTAAGAAAGTTGTAAGTGCTCTCAGTTTTGGTCACATGTCATGGTTTCGCAGTAAAATGACAAACTGTGCAGAGAGAGAGAGCGAGAGAGAGAGAGAGAGAGAGAGGGAGAGGGAGGGGGAGAGGGCAAGGGAGAGATAGAGAGTGAGGGAGGGAGAGA
>JAQQZX010000019.1:16585415-16598331 GCA_030068355.1 Notoglanidium maculatum | reverse complement strand
GATGTCTGTGTGGCCATTGAAATCCCTAAACACTTCTCAGTGAATCATGAATAAATGTTACATAGAGGGCAGTGTAATAACAACACAGACAGTAATTACACATTACAAACATTATCATTACAGCACAAATTAAAGAACAGGAGAGTGGTAATAACATACTGTACACTGCTGTTGATATTGATATACAGAAACATTACACATCAGGTGCATTTCCGAGTTCAGTTTTCAGCCACTTGAGATGTTTCCTAACACACCTAAACCACACAATCTAGATGACTGGATACCTGATAATTATGGAATTATGGAGTCATCTGGGATTAAACACACATTCTCAATACCTCTACTGTTTCAAAGCTGTAATGTTGCTTCAGAGGGATTTCAAGTGTTCTTCAAGCAATCAGGAAATAATCCACCATAAGAAGATCCCAACTGTGTCAGAGACAGGTAACATGGAAGAGGTGGATTTTTTGTTTGTTTGGTTGTTTGTTTTTGAATTATGTGTATTGAAGAAAATCTTTTGGAGAAGAGAATCACAAATTTGTCCATATTTACATATAAGTCACATATAAAAGTTTTGTACTTTATACATGACAAACATGTTACTATTTCACTTTAAAGGAATTGTTTAACTGAAATGCAAATTTTTACCCTCTTTTTTCCCCTTTTGCACTTGACTTGCAAAGTGTAGCTAACAAGTAATGGAAGTGTATGACCTCCACTTTAGCCTGGCATGTGATGACACACTGTTATATATAAACACCAACAAATCATCAGAGAAAAAACCCTCACCATCAAAAATCACTTTCCACCTCAGCACATCAGCATCAGGCTCGAAGAAGGGACATGGCCTAAAGCCTGAAGGCTGCATTTGCAGAATTCAGATGTGATTCAGGAGAGAATATAGTTCAAAATTGATTTGTGCATTTTTTAAACTGACATTTTGTTATTTCATAAAAATGTTTATGTACAAATCAGAAACAGAATCAGAATCAAGTTTATTGCCAAGTATATTGTCATATACAAGGAATTTGCTTTGGTGCTTGGACAGTTAATATAAAAGAATTTTAAAAAGTAGTAATATAAATAGAAAAGAAATAATCAATAGGAAACTGAAATGTTCAGATTGAAGAATAGACATTTAAAGAGTATGTCCCTGGGTTGTTTAGAAGTCCAAGCTATACAGAATATCCTGGAATGTGCAAATATAGGTCACAGAATGAAGGTGAAAAGTCATGACATGAATGTGCGAGAAGAAGTAAATATGTGCCATGGGCTGAATAAATGACCACGCTGTACATTGTGTGCTGGAAACACAAGAAAAGTTCACAGGATGAAGACACATAACATGACCATGAAATGTGCAAAATCACAGTGCAGGTAAATGGTGTCACAAAATTAGCAACTAATACTTTGCACAATGCTAAACTGGTGGCATTACGTTTTATCTACATTAGCCTTGTAGCTCCAGTGCAAAGAGAAGAATAATTCAACCATGAACACTGAACATATCTTTGTAGAATGACTTATAAAAGAACCCTTAATTGTCCAGTGAACCCTTAAAGAGTTGTTCTTTGCATGTTCTTTGAGGGGTTAAGGAAAAGTGTACATTTAATTAATAGCTAAATAGATCTCATGCTGTATGGTTTAAAGACAACATTATGATTTGATGTTCTGCATTTCCTTCATTTCCATCTCCTCCTCATTTCTACTTATTGTTTACTCGTGAACTTTCACAGGAAGTGATGAAGGAAGCACAAGAAAGGAGTTCTGAGACTCAGCCACAGCAGCAAAGTCCTGCTTTTGGGCCACGCCCAAATGAATGTTTAATGAGCTGTGAGTAGGGTTTAATCATTCAAAGTTTGATCATTAGACGAAAACTGTGCATCTCCACCAAATGATCTAGAGAGCGCAATATCACACAGCCAGTGACGTCACTGAGGAGCAGCACAGATCCACAGTGAATAACTGGAGATTAAGGCGGATTGGTGACTTATACTGCCACCGTGTGGTGAAAATTGTAAACTCATGTGTAAACCGCTGAATTGAAGCGATTAAACTGATTCATGCTTTTCTGAAACGTCGTAGAACAGTGGTAGAACTTTTAAGGGTTCCCCTCTAGGGTTCTAAAGTCAACTTTTACATGTGACTAAAATAATAACAAACAAAGAGATTTAATAATGCTTCATAACATATTTAAATATTTAAATCAATTCCCCAGTATTATTAACTGAAATTTACTCCTTATAGTTAACATCTGATGGACAGTTTACTCTCCAGATTCTGAGTGACTATCCCAGTGTTTATAATATTTTATTCCTCTTATACCATGCTTTTGTCAACGATTACATCTTTTAATTCATTAATGAACATGTCATACTTTTGTATCCATTTATAATGACATTGATGTTATAGAACGTCTTCAATATTTTAATTGTGTCCTCAGGTAACACGCTATGGCTCGTGCATCTGCATCTATGTGTATTTGTAAATGTTCAGACTTAATAACATCAGACTTTTTGCGTTTCAGTGCTCAGTCCATCCCTTTATTAATCAAGTGTGAGAGGTTTTCTGCTTCATGCTGGTCTTTACCTGGACATGATGTAGAAGTGGAAGTGCACACTAACCCCTACAGAGTGCTCACTACAGAGGATGTAGCCTTCTGAGGGTGTGTTCCATAGTGATACTCACTTCAGGATGGAGCCCAGAGCTGCTGGAGGAAAGATGTTCAGGAGGAGGAACTAGAGATCACTGATCCAGAGAACCTGCATTTCTCTCTAGAGACACTGTTTTTGTTTGACTGCTCGGAACTTCTGTATTTTATTAAACACAGACCTAAAGCTGTGAGGTGCCGAATGTGTGTGTGTGTGTGTGTGTGTGTGTGTGTGTGTGTGAGAGAGAGAGAGACAAAGACAGAGAGAGAGCTCCGCTGTGTTGTATGTTGTGCTGTGCGCAGTGCGCGTTTAGTCTCTCTCCTAGTGCAGACGTTTGTGTGTATGTGTGTGTGTGTGTTTGTGATTTTGTGTGTGTGTATGAATGTGTGTATAAATTAAGTATCTATTTATTATGTATTATGTATTATGTAAGTATTTATGTATACTCTTTTAATGAGATGGAAAGAATATCGCTTTTTTCTGCGAAGTGTGAATTATAACCTGCACCTCAGGAGAGACAGAGATGTCTCTGCGTCTTTGCGCTCTGAGATAAACCCTCGCGCAGCTTTATTTTATTTTATTGTATTATATTTTATTGATTTTTATTTTATTTCCGAGCTTCTGAGATGGGTTCATGAAACAGAGACTTCGTGTAGAAAGCGCATCATTATGACTGACTGGACGAACGCGTCCACCTGTTTGTGCGACGGGAACGCGCCGGACAACACAACAGAGCCAGATTTGGACTTTGACTTTGAGTACCCAGTCCATCTTTATCCTGTGCCAGTGTTAACCGGGATAACGGTCACCTGCTCGCTCCTCTTCCTGGTTGGGATTAGCGGAAACCTGCTGACCATCCTGGTAGTCTTGAAGTACAAGGACATGCGGACCACCACTAACCTGTACCTGTGTAGCATGGCGCTGTCGGACCTGCTGATCTTCCTGTGCATGCCACTGGACCTGTACCGGGTGTGGCGCTACCGACCCTGGAACTTGGGCGAACATTTGTGCAAGCTCTTCCAGTTCGTCAGTGAGAGCTGCACCTACTCTGCAGTGCTGAGCATCACGGCGCTGAGCGTGGAGCGATACGTGGCCATCTGCTTCCCGCTCCGGGCTAAAGTGCTGGTAACCCGCGGGCGCGTGAAGGCGCTCATCCTGCTGTTGTGGCTCGTGGCTCTGTGCAGTGCGGGACCCATCTTTGCTCTGGTAGGTGTCGAGCACGAGAATGGCACCGACCCACACGAGACCAACGAGTGCAAAGCGACCGAGTACGCGATCCGGTCCGGTCTGCTCACCGTCATGGTGTGGATCTCCAGCGTGTTCTTCTTCCTGCCCGTGCTGTGCCTCACTGTGCTCTACAGCCTCATCAGCCGCACTCTGTGGAGGAGGAAGAAGAACCCAGTGGGACCTGTGACCAGTCGGGACAAGAACAACACTCAGACGGTAAAGATGTTAGGTGAGTGATCCTTTTACACTGTTACATTTATACCGTTACATTTAAAGTTACGCTTTCACCGTTAAAATTTTGCTGTTACCTTTACACCATTACGTTTACACTGTTACAGCTACACCATTACGTTTACACTGTTACAGTTACACCATTACATTTACACTGTTACAGTTTCACCATTACATTTACACTGCTACAGTTACACCATTACATTTACACTGTTACAGTTACACCATTACATTTACATATTACAGTTACACCTATACATTTACACTGTTACTTTGATACTGGCACATTTTCACTGTTATATTTACACTGTTACATTTAAACTGTTACATTTACACTGTTTCATGGATAATGTTACTTTTACAGTGGTACATTTACTCTGTTACATTTACAAGGTTACAATTACACTGTTACATTTACACTGTTACATTCTGAAACATTTGAGGGCGTTGTGGTTCTGCATGGTTAATATGAATTTTCTTGTTACGAATAGAGACCGCTAATGATTCCTCTTCGTGTCCTCCTCACAGCGGTGGTGGTCTTTGCATTTGTTCTCTGCTGGCTGCCGTTCCACTTGGGCCGCTATCTGTTCTCCAAATCATCTGAAGCCAGTTCTCCACTAATCACTCAAATCAGTGAGTACTGCAACCTCGTCTCCTTCGTTCTGTTCTATTTCAGTGCCGCCATCAACCCCATTCTCTACAACATCATGTCCAAGAAGTACAGGATCATGGCCTGCAGGCTGTTTGGAGTGAGATGTGCTCAAGAGCGCTCAAAGTCGACCGTGTTGAATTCGGAGAACTGCACAGTGTGGAATGAGTCCAGTGGAACCACGTGACAGAGGAGGAGTGGATTCTGCTCTGGGGGCTGAGAGGTTCCTGTGGAGACGAGGGGATTTATACACAAACTTTTCTGAGATTTCAAGCTTTTTAAAGCGGTGAACGATCACTCATTTCATGGAGGAGGCTCAGAACATATAATCAACTTTAAAAACTGTATAATTACTCCAGTAGAGTGAAATCTTTTATCTGTACTATATCATAAAAACCATGAACTGCTAATTGTGTAACTTTTCCGTGCATTAGCAGGAGTTTCATTGTTTCAGTCACTTTCTCACGAGCAGATCTGCAAATTTCTGCAAATTTCTCAGATATCAAACTAAAGCTATCAAGCTGACTGTAATAAAGCCACAGTATATTATATCAGAACTTTAGTTTTTATATGGCGATTTTCACTAAACTGTTGTCACGTATGTAGAGTTTATATGCGTCTACCCAAAAATGCCTTAAACCTTGTGAGTTACTGGAGGACAAAGTGAGCACTGTAGATGAAGCACTGTACATTGTACCCAACAGTGGGAAATACAATCGTGCTGCCTGATTAAACATCATACGTCCCGAACCAATCACACATCTGTGCAAATACAAAACACACATCTGTTCTGTTTAAATATACGAAACAGAAAACATTGAGCTCATGGTATAACTACAGCACTGTGCAAAAGTCTTGGCACCATTAGATTTTTACCTTACATTAGAGGCTCTTCATTTTGTACATCTTGAAAGGTTCTGTGTAGAATCTGAGAACAGAGGGTTTCCTTTTCTGCAAAGGAATTTTTTGGAAAGGAAATTTTGAAAGCCATGAATTCTGTCCAAAATTATCCAAAGAATCCTTTTTTCTTTTTCCGATGAAAGTGAACTGTGAAGGTTCTCCCACATGCAGGAAGCTTCTGGCTGATTTCTTATAAAACTGCAGCTCAGATGAAGTTTTAAAGGGGAAAAAAATCACCAAATATTTTATTTTCTTATGTTTATTGCTCTTTAGAGTCCATTTTTGTTAATATTCACAAAATGTCATCTTTACATTTTCTTTAAAATGATGCTTTGGACTCTTGCATATTGCTTTAAATATGTGGTAAATGTGTTCTGTTTGTATGCTTTAATGCTGTTTGTTGTTTATAAGATGTTTGACTTGTGTGTGTAAGTGCGTGAAATGAAGCTTTTTTGACATTTTTAAAAAGTCAGTAGCAAAATCATTTTTTCTGTAAAAGCAAGACATCAGTGAATGTGTTTGCATTTTAGAAATTTAGATTTCATTTACATTTTGGTGCCAAATATTGTAAAAATGACAAAACAGCCATCCTATTAATTCATATTCAGAAATGTTTAAAATTTATTGTGTATAAATATATTACATATATGCTACAGATACATAATCATCTTAAATACAAAGGGTATTACTTCAACTCTATACATTAAACTGATATGGTAAGGATTTTTATAATGCCTATGATTATAATTTACAACAATAAATGTGACATGATTATATTTCTGACAGAGTGGAATGATTCTCATTGACCGCGTCTGTGATGGGTTTTTATCACGATGTCATAAAATCTTTAAATTAATGACCTGAAAACTTGAAACTTGTTCTTTTTTTTTCAATTGTGGGTTTGAAAGTTTCAGGCAAGAATGATTGAAATGAAAAATGTTCAAGTGTTTCCACTTCAAGTTTTATATCTCATTATGATGTCATCTCACACCGTCACGTCGCACCTCTTCAAGAAATACAAATGTAATGGAATGTTGGTCCTTAATGCATGACAGGTGGAGACTGAATCGATATAAAATAGAGAGAGAAAATGAAAATACAAATATATATAAACTCTATATTAGGACAAACATTAACTTGCTGATCGGAGAAGAAATAACAAACTGGTAGATTGTAGTACAGAAATCAGCATTTGGTGAATTAATCAGAGACGAACTTGAGTAAAAACAGCGTATGACTGAACAATACACATATCTGAGAGAAAAAACAGGTTAATATTAAAGATTATTGCTCTATATTTGAAAAAAAATTCATCATAACCAAAAAAAGACATGCTACATGAGGAAAATATTGAATATGACAGTTCATTTGATTTTTTTTTTAAAGAAATAAATAAACAAAAGATTGCACTGTGATTTGCATTATAAAGTACTGTATGCAATATATAGTATAAATAAACCTAACAAGCTAGCTCCCTTGCTAACTTTGGTTAAGGTCTGATTGAGCTAGTAAACATTTTTCTTGTACTGCATTAACGTAGTCTGAGCTAAAGACATTAAATGCTAGGAGGAAATTCTGAAATAGCAAAAAGGGTGAAAAGTGATTTTAAAAAATATCTTCGTGCACGGGAGGAAGTCTCTCACGCGGCGGTTTTACTGAACAGAGATCGGTGAACAGAAATCGGGGCACTTCAGTCCCTGAGCTTCGTACATTCCACACTTCAGTTTGCTGTTAAGACGCCAGTGAGAATAAGAAATAAAGTCTTTGGCCAACAGGAGGCTGCTTTAGTTGATAAGAACATAATGATGGTGATGATGATGATAATAATAATAAGAATAATAATAAAAAGAAGTCTGCTTTCCCTTTTACACTTCTGTCTGCCTGTGAGGATTCAGAGAGAAATCACTGACAGAGCTGTAAATAAACATCTGAACGAGTCTCAGTAACTGTGATTTTGTCATTAAAGAGCATTCATTAATGGGCACAATAAATACAACGGCCTCCAACTTTACTGTGAGACGTGACTCTCATTTGTACCTGTACTTTTACACTTCTACTTTCTCTCCTTACAGTAAAAAAAGGTGACTGCGTTTAATACTAGTGTAATCATTCAAACTACTGCTTTAGTGTTGACATTGAAGCTAACTGATTTAAACAATAAAGGACATGACATCATGACTGATGTGTTAAAGCTGTATCACATATACACTTTGTAAAACGTATAAAAATATGAAACCATTTTAACGCTTAATATGAACCTGTTCAGGGGCCTAGCACAAAAGATCTTTGTAGAAAATGTTTTTTTTTTTAATTGGAAGACATATAAAAATACTTTCATTTACCACTTTACGTAACGCTTGTAGATTAAAAATCTGTGCAACAAAGAAACAAAGTTTAAACATATAAAAAGCGACAGACAAAAAACAAGCAGGAAGGGAATATAAAAAAAGACAGAAGGTTTTTCGGAAAAGCCGGTCTTTAGTCTCACTGGTTTCACGTCTCGTCTTCTCATATGAAAAACTGGAGCACCGAAGCGATGACGAGTGAGAATAAGGCCACGCCCACGACTTTGATGACGGCGGCGAACTGTTCGTCTGTGAGCTCCTCTCCGGAGGACGAGGCGACGGGTGTGGTGTCCACGCTGAGAGATGAGACAGCGCGGCGAGGACAGAAGTGAGTGGACGGGCTGAAGGATCCACACAGCTCCTGCGAGGTGTCTGCACAGCGTCTGCACACAAACACACGCAGACGGTAGTCCGTGTTCCACTGCAGGCCGAACAGCTGGAAGACCGTGTCCTCGCCCTTATACACCTGAGGACAGAGAACCAGGAAGAGAACGTTAGTGATGGAAAATTGGGTAAAATTCTTATAACACAGATTACGTTTACAGATTACATGGCCACAGGCACAAATCCGATTTTCTGCTGTAACGTGGCACAGATCTGATTATTTTCAGGACAGTGTGGAGACAAAAATCTGATCTTTTCAAATCAGAATCAAATCTGAGCCACTTCCATGTATGGTCCTAGATCAGGTGCTTTTCCTCGTTTGTGTCTATATGCAATGTTTTCTGAAAGGGCAAAACTGGCACAAACTGAAGAACCCGTTAGCGTTCAATACCGAACCTTTTTTCCACCCCTAAGTATGTAGGGCTTTCATTTGCTTTAGGGGAAAATATCTATCACTTTAACCCTGATTCCTGCACGAATCTATCTAAAATGTTCTCTCATTTCATTCATAATCCACATCAACCCTAAGAAAGCACTCAGTGATGGTGAGAGAGAAAGTCATGCTGATTAATTTAATGGATTTTTTATGCTATACTCGACACAGCAGTTTCATTTTCTGAAAGCACAGGAGGCCTTATAGCGCTATTCTACAATATTATCAACAAGAAGTAGAAACACATGCAGATAAAAATGAAAAGTGGCTGCATCCTGCAAAACAACAACAATGCAAAACAGCAGAAAAAGGATTTAATTAGAAATGAGGTGGATTTTAAAGGGATCATAAAAGGAACATCTCTGAACTCAAACACGCTAAATCTCAATAAATGGAATGTTTTCTTTGTTTATAAGAAGGGTGTGCAAACTTTTGCATCCATTTAAAGTTTCACTTATATAACCATGAACTCATGTGTTTTTGAGCCATCAACAATCCTCAACATGCAGCAGGTATATGAAACAAAAAGGCAAAGTGCAAAGTAAAACGCTGTGTATAACAGGAAGTGATGTGTAAACAATCTGTTTTGTGTTATCAGGGGCTTATTAGTGTGTGTAATGTTTGTGTAGTGTGTGTGCAGTGTGTGTGTGGTGTGTGTAAGGTGTGTTGAGGGAAAAGGACAAGTTTTCCAGACATCACACCCTCTCAGCTCCCGTGAGGCCGATGTGGCGCATCATCCTGCAACAGCATTACTGACCAGCGGCAATTAACCACCATTTACTGCTCCATTTCACACACACACACACACACACTTGTACTTCTATCTTTGTGAAGACAGTCACTGACAATGAAAATGCATTCCCCAGCCCATTACCCTAACCTTAACCATCACGACTCAATTTCTAACCCTAACCTAAACCTAATTCTAATCTGAACACTAAAACCAAGTCTTAACCATCACACAGCCCTTTGAGGAAGTGAGGACCAGACTTCTCAAAATGTCCTCACTCTGCTGGTTAAATACGTGTTCCAGTCCCCAATGTGTAGCAAGTACACACACACACACACACACATTTACATTTATGTCATTTGGCAGACTTACATACATCTTACTTTTTTTATACAAGTGAGCAGTGAAGGTTAATGGCCTTGCTCAAGGGCCCAGCTGTGGCAGCTTGGCAGTGCTGGGATTTGAACTCACGACCTTTCGATCACTAGTCCAATGTCTTAACCACACACACACGCATATGCACACGCACAAACACAGAAGCATGTGCATCCTCACACATTAACTCCATGATGTACTTACTCACACATTAACACAATCAACATCTCTTTGCTCCACAATTACTGCACTGTACTAAACTATATCACACTACTCCACTCCACTATTATACCTCACTATACTGCAGTATTTTTCATTATGTTCCGTTATACCATACTATATGCCATTATATTTCACTATACTCCTTTATACTACAAAGATTACAGTTACAATTTTAATTCATTAATAAACAGCATTTTGTATTTTGTATCCATTTATAGTTACATTTAATATATAGTGAAAGAAGTTAGTTCCTGCTGCCACTTGTTATAGCAGCTATAAATAGTCGTTCCCTCACCAGCCTCCCTTTATTCTCTCTCTTCAAGTTAAGAAGACAAAAAATCGCAGCTTGTCATGTTAGTGAGACACCACAAAGAAGTGTAAACTCCTCCGTCCTGAAGATGAGGAAAAGCTTAAAGTTACAGCTTTACCTCTGAGCGTTACAAAGCGCTGACACTGGAGACTCCTTCCATACATGTTAGAGAAACATCTCCTTACAGAAAATTTCACATCAATGACATGTTTTTTTTAACCAACACATTTTTTTCCATCTATTTATTATTTTTGTTATGTTTTGCAGTTACAGGTGTGAATGAGCTGTTATTACTCACCTGCGCTGTGGAATAAAGCTGAATAACACTGTAATAACACTAATGTATTAGTTATTACATGACCTCTGGATTTAACACTGTATTCAAACTTCACTCTAGAGATGATCAGGATCACACACACACACACACACAGATCCATACACTAACTTCTCTATTTACAGTTACATGGCTACGGATTTGTTCTTTCATTCATTCACTCGTTCTTTCCTGCTTTCGTCCGTTTGTGTCTCATTCTTAGGTTTGTTCCTGCACGTGTTTGCTATTTTCATCTTTCTCTTTCTTCTTTCATTCATTCATTCTTATGTTCATTCTTTCCTTTGTTATTTAATTTGTATTTAATTTAATAATTTTTTTGCACACCGGCACACTTCATTCTCTCGCTGTTATCTCTACAGTGACTCACTCTGCAGTTATAGTAATGTGCTGTGCTGATTGGCTTTACCTCACTGCCTCGGAGTCGAGGGAATAAACGGAGCGCTCAGGTTTTACTGAACACCTCGCTTCAGTGCAACGTGAACGTGTGTTTTCGCCTAATGTGTGTAAATGGATTCTCTAAACGAGACATGATTAGACCACTAACAAGGAGCAGCAGACTGAACAACCATCCACATTTCACTAACAAATGGTTTCCGAGAAAAGTTTCCAATGTGATCATACACACCACGTGTCCGCACGCTTCAAAACAAAAAAAAGGTGATGTCCAGAGTTCAGGAAAATACTCTTTGAAAGTGAAATATTTCACATTCAATAAATATTAATTATATTACATAAAATGTAATATACACATACACATCATTATAATGTGTTCAGTTTGCAGATGTTGGTGTGTGGGTGTATCAGTAACCTTGATGTTATTAGTCAGATTAAGCTGTTTATAATGGTAGATCTGATGTATTTATTTGAGGTACTCCTCTGCTCTGATGCTAGAAATGCATTTCGACTCAGCAGGCTGAAGTGAAAGCAGAGTAAAAGTGTTACAGACGGTTTAGAATAATTCTGTACCTGTCTGTACTCGGACTCTCTCCCACCCAGCACCTGGAGGACGTAAGTGATCCGGTCTCCTCTCATAGGCGGGACGCTTTCCCAGCTCACCTCGCACGCATTTCCCTCCAGCTGAGACACTCGAGGAGCTGCAGAGAAGAAACACACACACACAGACACACACACAATGTCCGTCTGAGAGACTCGACCAGAGCAGACAGTCAAAAACTTATAGCCACTAAATACTTATCTAAAGAAGGTTGATAACATGGCATTGACTCTGACTAAATCTCTCCACATGTCCAACAGCATGTTTACACATCACTCACTCAATCATTCGCTCATTTATTCATTCATGAAATTATTTATGGAATGTGGAGTTCAGCCCGAGTGGCCATGTTTACGTGCAAATATGGATGAACCTGGGACAAATGAAAGTAGCTCCTAACGCTAATGATGTGAATGCAATATTTCCATCAGCTCTTTTCAGAAAAACACTTGAGATGGAGGGCAGGAACACTGGGCAAGGTCTGTCCCTGTCGTTTCATTAATGGCCACGTTTCTCATAATTCATGCATAAATTTATCATATTTAAAAAAAAAAAACATTAGCCATCAATAGCTCATAAAACCTCATTTACCCTGATGTTATTTATTCAGAACATATTTCCATCTCAATCGGCTTTTCCACTTCACGCCAGTCTTTATATAGAGATATAATTGCAGTGTGCATCAGGCATAATTAGAGATGCAGTAAAAAAAACGTTACCTTCTTTTACTATGCTGAACTTTTACTACTAACACACTCACACACATGGCTTTCATACCATGTTTAAATTTAGATATTCAATACTTTCCATTTTTTAATAATGCGACATTAAACATTTTTCAAAAACCCTCAGATCAGAGCTGTGCAATGAATCTTATCTTAATTATGATTATTTTTTAACTTCGTCAATTAATTTGACAGAAATCAACTACAATATTGGTCAAATTGATGAACTTTTACCAACTTTTACCATCTCCACACTATATCGTGGTGCCATAATTATATTATATTTATTCATAATTTATTTTTTACAATTTATTTATATATACTCATAATATTACAGTTGTGCTTGAAAGTTTGTGAACCCTTTAGAATTTTCTATATTTCTGCATAAATATGACCTAAAACATCA
>JAQQZX010000019.1:16574520-16585315 GCA_030068355.1 Notoglanidium maculatum | reverse complement strand
CTCTTTATCTACTTTTAGGACTTGTGTGAAAATCTGATGATGTTTTAGGTCATATTTATGCAGAAATGTAGAAAATTATAAAGGGTTCACAAACTTTCAAGCACAACTGTATTTAGTTTATATTTAGAATTACTCTGAATGAGGAGCGTCTGATTCTAACTCAATAATGTACTATGTAACAATAGTAATGTAATGTAATAATGTAACTGGGAAGGAATAAAATTATAATGAGAGCAGTTTTCAGTCTAAATCAATGACTAAAGTGGCTAAATAATGATTTTAGAGGAGGAGATTTACTATGTTAATAAACAGTAAAACTGTATTTATTGTATATGTCAGTTATTATCTGTGTCAGTATTAGATATGGGAGTGCAGTTTTACACTATGGTTATAGTTCTGTTATGAAAGTGTTATGAAGTCAATAGAACTTATTATACGTCAATAATCACATGACCAATAAACATAATTCCTCATCAGACATCAGAATGATGATGTTCACACCAGTCAGAGTGGACAGAGTGACACTCCTGCATACCTTTCAGTGTAGGAGGCACAGATTTGGTTGTGGTAAAGGAGTAGGTCTCAGACAAAGGACCTTCTCCTGCCTCGCTCACGGCCTGGATCCTGAAACTGTAGCGGCTCAATTCACTCAGACGCTGCACCTTAAACGTGTGACTCGGTCCTCTATAGATTGGCACAAACCTGACACAAAAAAATCCCCCTCTGTTTACTCATCACAGCATTAAACAGTGACTCGAATAAAATATCACAAATGACATGAAAGGAAAATCAGGACACAGAGTTTTACAGCAGAAAGACCTGTATGCATTATTAACAGAGGAAAACTATGCTAGGAAATTTGGAAAAATAAATCAAGGAGACGTCTAGACTAAGAGACGACTCGTCTGTGAGGTGTGAGGTGTGTGTGCATGTAGCAGGTCAGTGACACTCTGACAGAACACCAGAGTCCATTTACTTCAGCATTTATTGAACCTCATGCTGAGTGAGAGCCCCTGTGTCATTACCAAGAGAGCCAGAGACACGGACAGAGAGAGAGAGAGAGAGAGAGAGAGAGAGAGACACAGAGAGACAACGAGACAGAGAGAGACACAGAGAGAGAGACACAGAACAGAGAGACACCGAGACAGAGAGAGACACAGCGAGAGAGAGCGAGAGAGAGACACACACACACAGAAAGAGAGAGAGAGACAAAGAGAGAGAGACAGAGAGACACAGAGAGACAACGAGATAGAGAGAGACACGGTGAGAGAGAGAGAGAGAGAGAAAGAGAGAGAGACACAGAGAGACAACGAGACAGAGAGAGACACAGAGAGAGAGACACAGAGAGACACCGAGACAGAGAGAGACACAGCGAGAGAGAGAGAGAGAGAGACACACACACACAGAAAGAGAGAGAGAGAGAGAGAGACAGAGAGAGAGAGAGACAAAGAGAGAGAGACAGAGAGACACAGAGAGACAACGAGACAGAGAGAGACACGGCGAGAGAGAGAGAGAGAGAGAGAGAGAGAGACCGAGAAAGAGAGAGACACAGAGAGAGGTACGTAGGTAAGTGCAGTGGAACATGCTATAGGTGTGAAAGAGCGACAAATGATGAGCGTCAAATAAATCTAAACCCTCCAAAAGAAAGTTCACATTTAATTAAAGAGTTCCAAATCTTCATGATTACAAGCTCAGAACATCCTCAGAACATTTAAGGATCTCAGAACAGCAGGTAAACAGCAGAAGTGTAGCCGAGCAGATGATAATTCTCCACCGCTGCGCTGAGAGCAACAGAACATCACACATCGCTGACGTCACCAAGCTACAGCCAAGAGACACAGCGGCCCAAAATATCATCCCACAAACAAGCTCATTATTAATGACTTATCTACTGAGAAAATAACTGCTGTGTGTGTGTGTGTGTGTGTACCTCTGATTCCGGTCCTCCATCTGCAAGATGTATGTGGTGTCTGTGTCGGTGTTTGGACTCTTGCTGCTGTCACCCCAGCGCAGTTTCAGACTCTGAGGTCCGGCGCTGCCACACTCCAGTCTCGGGGGATTCGGGGGCAGCGGCCTGGTTCTGACCAGGAGACTTGGACCAAATGGACCTGCACCGACCGCATTCTCCGCCCTCACCTGCACACTACACACACACACACACACACACACACACACACACACACAGAAAGCTTCACTAATTTGCTTGTGTCTGCTGTACAAGTCCCAGTGAATGAGCTGTTACTATAGAAACGATACTTCAGCCTTAACCCTGCTGCACAAATTCACCTTCTCTTCAGAGCTCCACATCCAAAAAGCTTTCCACAAGAAACATCACACTATTATTACAGCCTCATTAGACATAAACAAAGACTACAGTGAGAGCTGGAGCTGATCTATCAGGACACCTTCAGATCCTGCGCTCATTCTGTGCTCCAGAGGAGACGAGAAAACAAAAGACACACAGACAAAAAACAATCAGACTGACTCATGAGGCGAGTCAGGGTTCAGCTGGAACACAAAGAGCTGAGAAACTTTTACATTCTGCAGACGGCCTGATCCCGAGCGACCTGCAGCAGTGCTTCATCAGAAACATCTCCACAGGATGATGAAGAAAACCCACAGACATCGCTCACGGGGGGGGGGGTTGCATGCATGTGTGTGTACTATAGTGTGGTGCTATAGCGTGCAGTGGTAACTCAGCGGTTAAGCCATTGGACTTGTGATCAGAAGGTCGTGAGTTCAAATCCCAGCACTGCCAAGCTATCCCTGATGGGCCCTTAAGCAAGGTCCTTAGACCTCAACTACTCAATTGTATAAATGAGATATATGTAAGTCGCTCTGGATAAGGGCGTCTGCCAAATGATGTAAATGTAAATATATCTGATTGTCATATAAATCATTACTTATAAACAATATCTGATCTGCTGTCTCGATATATGTACTGAAATAATCTTTATATTATTATACTGTTTATTATAGTATATATATATATATCACAACATTTATGCTTACATATAAAATGTTGGAAAATGCATAACAGTAACTACTACATTGCAAATGTAGTAGTTACTGTTAGGCATTTACAAATGCTTTAAAGTTTCTTTTTATTATTTGTATCTTATATTTTGCTGTCTTTAATAAAATCAGGTTGCTTTATTTTCTTTCACAGTTACGCCTCATTAAAAGTGAGTATAAGATGTAAAAAGGCTTGTTAGAAATAATGATCAGTAAACACGACGGCAGGAAAGCATCCTATATTTAACCAGGAAGTCCAATAAACAAGCCGTCTGAACATCTATTACAGTCCGAGTTCTACATGAGTTTTTCAAAGCATATTAAATAAAAATAAATAAATAAATAAGAAGAACACATGCATCTGCTGTCAGTACAACACAGTGTAAATGTAGGAAATGTAGAAAAAAGGTGTCCCAAATGTGTGGCTCAGAGGCTGCTTTAGAGCTGGTTATCTGAAGAGCACTTAACAGATTTATTTTTATCCTTTAGATTTGTCCGATTTGTCTTTATCCTTTCAAAACGGTCTAATTTCACATCTGTTAGGTCTCAAGGCCTGCTCTGAACACTTAATGTGCCATCAACAATGGGAGCAAATACAAAGAAGTGTTCTTAACCCAGATCTGAATTAATTACACATGAACATTATCATGTAGAAATGATTGAGGTTTCTGTAGAAGCATAAATGATCATGAAGAAAGTGCAGGACTTACCAAGAAGTCAGACCAAGCGATTACCTCATTTTCTTTACATAAGCTTTTACATTTAAACTGTTCAGGAGAAATCACACCGTCACTTTCTCACTGAAACGGGGAAAACTCATCAGCTCGCTGTCACACATCACTGATAATTACTGCACCTGATGGGTTTCACAATGCTCGTCCATCGTCAGAGTGGTGTTAATGAATCATCTCTGATCATCCACTACATTTCTCTAAATAAAAGGTCTGTATTTATAAACCTCAGCAACACGACTGCAAATGTTAAAAAATCTAATAAACATTCCTGTAACAGACTGAAGGAATATATACCACAGATCTGTTAAATTCTCAAATATAGAGAATTCAAATAGAATAAAAAAAAAATAGAATTATTTTACTATAACATCACGACCCAGAGTGATATATACCTTACTGAAATCCCTGAAAACACAGCATCAAATATTAACAGCGGTGATACTGAAATCTCATTTACTTTAGAAGTGCTAGATTTAAATAATCTATAGTCCTTAATAGAATTTAATTTGAACTAAGAGCTGCACAAACTCCTCTTTCGGCCTGAACTCCTGCTTCAGTGGAAACATGTGGGTGTGGCAGGTCACATGATAATTGCCAGCGCTGTCTCCATGGCAACACTGTAGAAATCCTCTCCACGCCGAAAGCCGCAGTGAGTCCAGATATTTATTAACACAGAAACATTAGCAGGTTTGATTTTAGCGAGTATCGGCAGCACGCTGTCACTCCTCCGCTCACCTGTACTCTGTATCAGGTTCCAGGTTCCTGATGATGGTGCAGGTAGCCCCGCCCACAGTGATAAGCTCCTCCCCCAGACTGAGGGTGTAGCCACTGATCTCCTGGCCGTTGCAGATTGGTTCGTCCCACGCCAGCGCCAGGCAGGTGGAGGGACAGAACGGCTCCACGTCCGAGGATGAGGAGAACCCGTCCTGTACGTACAGGTTGCTAATGGCGCTAGGGGCAGCGGCCGGCGTACGACACCATGCCAGCTCACTGTAAGGCCCCGCCCCTGCCTGGTTGGTAGCCTGAGACACAAAAAAATCAGAATGATCAAGATTGGGAAACAGTTTGTCAAGACAGGAGAAACTGTAAAGGGGGCGGGGCTAATTTTTTGAACAGCTTACTTAATCTAAAGCATCACAAATCAGGAGGCTGATGTTATTCATCTCACCCACAGAGTTTTCAGCATCAAAACTGTGCTCAAACTAGTGTATGCAATAACAGGCCATGCCCACATGTTCAGTCTGCTCAGTGGGTTGAGCTGCTGTTTGAGTGTTTTATTTCTACCTTATGTTTTGAATTTAAAGTTTGCTGAAGGTTTAATAAATGATTATTGTGTTTTACACACATTTCTGGACTACAGATTAAACACAGCAGTAGCCATGAGAGGAAGCAGGAGAATGCACTAATATTTCTGAGGACAATGATAAAGACATTTGTGCAGGAATCAGTGTACACGTTTATGTATAATAATAGCTTATGTATAAAAATAAAAAAAGACAGCAATCGTTCTTACACAAAAGGATCTGGTTGTAATTGTGTGTATCATAGTAGAGTGATATTCTTTCACTGTGATCTCTGTTGCTTCAACAGTTACTGAATTTTCTGCATTGCTCTCCAGGACATGCTTTTCATGTCAAACATTAAAAAGAGCCTTAGGACCCTCAGATGCTGTGTGCATGCCTGTACCGGCTCAGTACCCGTGTGAGAGTGTCGGCACCCGTGTGAGAGTGTCAGCACACGTGTGAGCCTGTCGGCACCCGTGTGAGCGTGTCAGTACCTGTATCCTACAGCAGTAGCTCACTGCAGCCTCCAGCTCAGAGATTTTGCAGGAAGTTTCTGTGCCGCTGTAAACCAGTTCCAGAGAGTCCTCATCGCGTCCCCAGTCCAGCCGGTAGCCCGAGATGTCCGCGCCTGTGCTCTCGTCCGTCTGATGAAACAAATCACAGCCTGTCTCAGTCTCCTGGAAACGACGTGTACAGCCCAAATCTCACTAATTAACATTCACACACAGCGCACGTCTGGAGGAATTAGGAGAAAATGAAACATGCAGAGGAACAGCGAGGCCACTTTCAGGGAGCGTGATGTTCCACCTGACAGATCTGCTAGTGCTAATTTACTGTGAGCCATGTGCATTATGGGAGGAGGAGATAACTCATGTACAACTGTAAGAGCTGGGCTTATTCTACAAAATAGTTCAATTTCTGAAATAATGTATAAAAAGAAAATGGCATCTGAGGAAGTGCTGCTATTGGATGCTAGTTTTTACAGAGAAACCAACAAACCTCTAATGTAAAATCTATATATGTACATGCTGAACTTTATTATCTCGCCCCTCTATGTTTCCTAAAGTAGAACTGCATATCGATTATTTACTTTTATGTTTCTAAAATGAATTGCAAAATGAAGTAACTGTAGAACAAGCTTCAAGCATAACTGCAGCATAAAACTAGTGGATCTGTAATCACACCTTCGGAGACAATTAAAGATAATCACAGAATAGAGTGTTTTTTAGAGAAAAAAATCAACTTTAATTCAGACCCGATACGAAATGAAAGAGAGCTCTGATGTGTGATGATTCAGATGGACTTTATGTGACGATGACGCAAACTGAGAGCCATAAACACCCCTCATATCACACACACACACACACACACACACACACACACATACACACAATAATTATTTGTAGGTGGACAGGAGTATAATAATAATAATAATAGCACCCTGGCTTTTCTGCCATCTCTATTCTCTCTTTCAGGCCTATTTGGCATCTTTGCACTGGAACAAAGCTCCTGATTGCAGCTTTAAAAGCTTTGCTGCTGCCTATTACAAGCACAGGACAAAATCCTTTCCTCTTCACACACACACACTTCTATGAGTAAGGAAGTCGAGATTTACTCACCACCCAACTGACCACTGCACTGGAGTATGAGGTCAAAGAGATGACCGGCGCCCCACACTGGCCCGGAGGTCCCGCTGCAGTCGTCACCTCCAGGAACCTGGTGTACGGACCAAACTGAGAACAAGGGGAAGGAGTATAATCAGTACACAGTGTGGACGGGGAAAAACAACAACACACTTCTGATTAGCTCTATTTAGACGGGATTAGTGTGACGTCTGGAGCAATTGTCTGAGGAATTCAAGGAGATTTTTATTGTTTAATGGAAATGTAACTGAGTAAAAACACAAGGACAAAAAAGGGTTATTTGGATAGTTAAGAGTACGTATGTTCCTAAAAGCATAAGTTCCTTCAAAGCCTTTCTGACACGGTGACACGCTGGTGTAAGGTTCTCCACAGAACATTTAAGAGTTCTCTTGAAGGGAAAAAGACATCTGCTATCATTGTTTACAGAGAACGTACTATCATTCAATAATACCCGTACCAAATCGCTGAATATTTGACAGGTTACTATGGAAACCAGTTTTTTAGCTATGTATAAAAGAAAGTTCTACATACAACCCTACAAAGTAGTTTCTGAAAGCAGAACCACTGAGACCATGAAGCACCTAAATATAGAACACAGTAAATCTGCAGTGTGTTTTGACTAAGAGAACCCCACTCTGTTCTGCTCGGTGTCTCACCCCGGCCTCGTTGGCAGCTCGCACTCTGAACCTGTAGGTGGCGCCGGGCAGCAGATTACCCACAATGCACTCTGTGCATGAGCCGTTAAACACCTCAGTGACCTGCGTATCGTCCTCTGAGGGGGACATCTCCACACTGTAGAGGAGAGCTTCATCCTCCACAACACACACAGGACCTTCTGAAACACACAATATACCACATGGTTACACACACATCACGCACAAACACACCAACAGCCCATCACGTAAGGTAAAATGATGGACGGTGTGGGACTCTGAAAAAGCAATTGAACCTGGTTTTCCTTTTAGTTTACAGTGCTTAGAGCCCTGACACATGATTCACGCACTACACACACACCTTATTAATGAGAAAATAAATGATTATTAGATGGATGTAATTGTGCATCAATGTGCAGATCATCAAACCTTCACACAGTGAAGCACAAATAGGTGTAAATAAACATGTCCATCACACATTTCTGATTCAAATTACTGAGTGACATTAGTGTCCTGATAATCAGTCCTGCTCCTGCAAAAGGGTTAATCATACTTGTTGCAATCGGATGTGTTTGGAGCGAGGCTAAACAATATTCAGGACAGTGGGCTACAGGAGGAGGATTGAGGAATTAAGTAAATAAAACTTAGTAAATAAATTTTACTGGTTTGATTCATGTAATTAAAAAAAGCCTGCTGCTCAAATGCACACTTAGGATATTTCCCAGTAAACAGAACAGAAATAAACTAAGAAACACCGAATCTCAAATTATTTGAGAGCCGCTTTACATTTATTATTCCTTTTTCCCGACCGTTTCGCATCTACTGCATGTACATTTCAGAGAAGTGAAGGAGAGCAGTTAGTATAACAGAGATGCGCAGTTTTCAGCAGGAGTGCACATAGTGCTAACCTCAGTTCCTTGTTTTTCTTTTCATCCCCTAATGGATGCACAAAATCGTTTAGTGGATTAAGACGAGAAGCTGGTCACCATGAACCTCCGGTAAGATTTATTATATTTATAGAGGATAAAAATACAAGGAGGAGGAGACACCGAGCAGAAAAACAAGAACAGAACTGACTCACAGGGACATGTGTGCATGTGTGTATGTGCGTGTGTTAACATTTGGACGGTCCTCATAAGATAAGTGCTGTTTTCTTTTTTTAAGCAAAAATAAGAAAATAAAAGAGAACAAAATTTTTCCTTTTCATGACTGAGGTTAAGGTGAGGGTTAGCTTTAGGTGCAGGTGTAGCATTAATTAGCTGCATTAATGTCAATGGAAGGTCCTCACAAGGGTTGTAAGATAGATGTGTGCGTGTGTGTGCATGTGTGTTAACTCACCCCACTGTAAGCTGACCTCTCGGTGTTTGATGCTGCCCTGTACGGCGAGGGTGTGACAGGGACCTGGGGGCAGACTGAGAGTGCAGACCACCAGACTTTCTGTATACTGCAGGAACACACACACACACACACACACACACGCACACAAAAGATATAAGCCCCCACTTCCATGCAGTAGTAAGTAATTTAAAAGCAGATCTCCATCATTAGGTCCTAATCCACTGTTCTTGATGTTCCTCACACTCACCTGGCTGTGACCCCCCGCGCTCTCCGTGCTGATGCGGAGCGAGTACTGAGTTGCTGCTTTCAGGTCCTTACACACGTGTTCTTGTTGCGGGCCATGATACACAACCACCCACTGACTCACTGCTGTACAACAACAACCACAAATCAGTGACGTCACACTGCACAGATCCACTAATCACACCACAGACCATCACACTGACACACACACACTGCTGATTTCACTCTGTAGTTCATACTTCATTAACTTAATTAAAAAACATAATTAAAACTACATAATTCAGAAACCATCCATAACACACTCATTTATCACTCTTGTAGTCGGGTATTATTAATAAATAATATTATTATTAAATAATATTAATTATAAATAACATTTTGCAGATTCTCCTCACAGTCACGTCTGTATGTTAGTAAACTCCATAAAAGATGACAGAGCGCCTCCTAGGGGCTGTTCAGCCACTGCAGCACATCGGCCACAGATACACGCTAGCTCTTCTTCCTTTTATAGGGTGCCATTACTTTTGTCCTAATTGTGCAACTATCTTATTTGTGTTAAGTTCTGGGTTTATTTTGGAATTGCTTTCTTTCAGGTCATTAATGTGAAGTGACCGAGTTTCACGAATCACAGGAACTCATCAACGTTTACACGATTTGTAGACGATCGCTCGTGGGTCACATTAGTGAGTCTCCTGTTCAGAAATTTACACAAACTCAGGAGGACAGGATGTGAAGTGCTGAAGTCAGTAATGCTACCTCCTGAATTCTCTTCAGACATTTCCAGCAGGTACGAGAGATCTCCACTGCCTCCGTCATCGTGGGGTGGCTCTGGAAAGAAACACAGTTCAGATGTTAAAACATGGTCATGTGTTCCAGCTGTGTTCCAGCTGTGTAAGGTGCTGGTAATGAACTCACCCCATGACACGCAGAAGCCGTGTGAGGTGACGGCGCTGACTCTGGGGGCCGTGGGCGGGCCAGGTTTATCCACACTCGTCCGACACATGAGGATGGAGCTGGGGGAACTTCTCCACTCCGCACAGAAGGTCGTCAGCTTCAAGAGGAACAGAAACATCATCAGAGCTTCTGCAGCGCTCTTTAACGTCAATTTAATGGTCTTAAAATTTTTTTTACTGCAAATGCATAACATAAATAAACTCCTAATGGTCAGTGATTGTGTTTTAATTAACTTATTAAAACATGAGAAAATGTGCTTCACTTTTATTCTACAACTAGAACAAAATGCATCAATGTATGTTTAACAGAAATATTCTGAGCTCAGATGTTCCACTAGTTAATTGCTTAGATTGGGACTTTCTCAGTACTTCATTTTAAATCCCATTTGGGGGCGGGGCTACAAATGAGCTGAGTTTGTGATGTCACTAAATATATTATGAAAAATGCAAATTACTGGAGGATTGTTTGAAGTGGGAACTTTTAGCCACAGAGTGTTAAAATACCCAGCTAACTAACTTTGTGATAGTTAGCGATGAACACATGGTAGTTGTCATGGTTACATGACATTATATTTGTGCAGGTTTGTCTACTGTTAAATAAATTGAGGATCGAATCAAGACTCTGAGACTGAAATCCCACTCTGTAACTAATGTGAGCTAGTCTACTAGAAGTTAGCGAATGTTAATGATATTATTAGGGACAGCAAGAGGACACGAAGGTGTTTCCTAATTTGCTAAAATTAAATAAAAAAAATTTTTTTCACTTACCCTGAACCTGTACTGTGTGTTTCTGCTCAGTCCCTCCACCCTGCTGCTCAGATCCACACCGGTGTACACCGCCTGAAACTCTGCCCCCTACACACACATACACACACACACACACACACACACACACACACACACACACACACACACACACACACACACACACAC
>JAQQZX010000019.1:16530080-16545895 GCA_030068355.1 Notoglanidium maculatum | reverse complement strand
CACACACACTCACACACACTCACACACACTCACACACACTCACACACACTCACACACACTCACACACACTCACACAGAGGTTGGTCCTAATTATTACTCAGAAATGCCAGGGAGGAACACACTCCCCTCCCAGCGCCGCCGTCCCCGGCGTCCTCCAGCAGCAGGCCACCCAGAGCGAGCTTCAGGCCCAAACGCTGCTTTGTGTGGACAAACAGAATCAGACATGGGGGCAGACACGTGCAGGACGAGTCCACAGCTCACACTCTTATTACACAAAGCTTCATGGCCTGAGCAGCGCTGCTCTGCCAAGCTCAGGAATGTAATGACAGAAAAACAATAATCTTCAGGAATTATTGCTGCAAAACTCTGTCTACTGGCGCTCCGATGCTCTGAGGTAATCAGACATTTTTGTCCAGTGTAATCAGACATGCAGCTCTAAAAAAGGTTCCAGGCGTCTGTCCGCCATGCCCTGGCCTGGGAAAGCCCTTATCAGCAACTTTCCAGCGCACAAAAAACAACACGGAGCGCACACAGGCACCTGGCTGACAGGAACTGCAGGAACATTCAACACAAACACACATCTGGAGCGCCGCTAATTATTAACGTTCACCTACGAGCTGCTGTTCAAACGAAACCCGCCATCACATCATCTCCGTGCCCACACACTCCTCTACACTCAGCTTATAACCTGCGTTGGGTAAGAACACTTTCAGTAAGAGCCACTCGACTGTGTAAACAGGGACGGGGCCGATGGCACGTGGTAGAGTTCACGCCCGTCACTCGCTCAAGGTTCACGTGTTTACAGGAATAATGCTCGGATCCTCGCGCTGCTTTATTGACACCCACTGAGCGGTACCGCTTCTCGTCACGTCATCATACTGAAACAAGCACTCAGGTGTGTTTCACATCAAGTACGTGTGTGTGTGTGTGTGTGTGTTTCTATCTGTCTATGAAGCATTTATTCATCAGTCATTATAACTGTGTGTGAAATTTGGTGAGAACATTTTAAATGCCTATAATGATTTTTGAATTATTCATATATATTAAATTTGCTTTCTACGTAATTATACACAGGACATGATGAGTTATAAAGGTTTGCATGCAGTTAGAAACACTTCTTTACAGAGCATTATTAAAGTTTATAAAACGCTTGGAGGAATCAGGAGCACCTTACAGAGGATTCTGAGCACGCTTATAATGATTTATGAACACAGGCTTCGTAGAAAGTGTCACAGACGTTAAACTCAGTGTGACGTCATCACACACTGCTGTGTAAATCCGACATATGAGGTGTTCGAGGAAACAGCGCGTGTTATTCAGCGGCTTTCTCATCCAAAACACAGGAACCCCCGCTGAGGAAAAGCCGCTGTCATTCAGCAAGCTGATCATTCTTAACTACATCCTGGAAAAAGTGCCGTTTTCTACACAGCGCCTTTAACTGTAATTATTCCTTTTTCTAAATCAAAACGCATCAGTTCAAGACTTAAAAGATTAACGCTTAATGGAAAGCAAACTTTTAAAATATCTAATTAAAAAAAATGTTTTTAAATCCATTGCTGTAAGAATTAAGGGCACAACAAAAAGTAAACAGTTTAATAACAGCAAGTTTACATTAAACTCAGTAAATCGAAATGTGCACACTTCGGAACTCTACTGTAGTAAAATGGAAATTACAGCCATCTGTAAAAGCTTTTTAAAGTGTATTATAGTAAAACTTTATTGCAGATTTACTTAATAATAAACTAATACGGGCTTCATATTAGAGGTGGGAAATGCACAAACGTCATCATGATACTTAAAGTCACTATATTTACATACCATCTCTATCAAGACCTTCATTTCTTCTCTTTATGTTACATAAGTGAAGAGTCTGTTCACAACAAATGAGGAAATATTAAAGGAGCACTATGTAGGATTTAGGGGGATCTCTTAGCAGAAATGGAATGTAGCATTCGTAAGTATGTTTCAGGACAGACAAGTGGCAGCGTGAATCCTTACGGGAGCACCAGAAGGATCACAAGGAAGGAGGAAGAAGAGGACTCCGTGTATGCTGGTGCTGGATAACAAGTTTGAGAACCCAAATGAAAAATGGAGGATCACATTCATTATTCAGCACAGAAGAAGCAAGAGAGTGTGAATGTAAGGACGTGGAAATACACTACTGGCACCTGACGGCCACCGTACGCGCTAACACACGCTCGGAAATGGAGGGGTAAGGGAGGGGCATTCAGGAGGCTGAATCCTACATAGTGGAGCTTTAAACATTATATTTCAATATGATGAACGTGTAATAGATCTTGCGCGTATTGTTATAACTGACTCATTATTCCTCACAGACTTTAAAGGCTTTCAAATATATCTTTGCACTAAATCTTTAATATTTTCTGTTGTTCTCATTGAAATAATTCCTTTCATAGATTTAGGATGAAGTCAAGAAAACAGCATTGTGTTATAACTGATCACGACCCTGATAATATCTGTGTGTTACTTTTTCTAAAAGATTAATAAATAATATAATCCTCTGAACCTTTAAACACCATATTTTGATCAGGCTGAAATTCATTTCTGGAGACGGAGGAGATGAACAAAAGTTTTGTGCCACAATCGTCTCCTCCATGCTCCATTCCTCTAATACCCGACATGCCTGTGACGTTCCGCTTATCTAACCTCAGAGAACCAGCCGCAGCGCTCGATTAGACAGAAACGTGTTGATTCAGGACAGACCTGGGATGCACTGCAGCGTCCCGTCCTCTCTGCGGATGGTGAAGGTCTCTCCGGGGTTCACCTGGACCAGGATCACCTGAAAACACACACCTCACATCAGTCCCCTGAGCACTGCAGCTCCCTCGGGAGGTGACGGTGCTGAGCGAGGGTTTACCTGCTGCGAGGCGTCTCCATTAATCATGTGGTGCATCATGGGAACCTCGCCGTTCAGAAGCGGCGGGAGCTCCAGCATCTGGTCCGTCATCATCATGGTGACGTACATTCATGGAGCCTTCCCCTGCGCAGCCGCTGTGGAGACACGCAACACGTCTGGGTCAGCATTCGTATAAAAACATCAAACACACCACACATTACTGCCCCTTCACACCCAAACACACAACTTCTCCCAAAAAAGGTCAGGGTCAGGTTAGGACTCCAGGATGAGGTCATGATGAAGTCACTGGGTTTATATGATGATGTAATCTGCACAGGAATGAAGTAATGTGTAATATAAATGCCACTGTGGGGTAAATGAATTCTGCACCACAGCTGCTGGAGCGAGCCGTCTCAACAGTGTCTGCTTCCATTATCTGTGAAATTCCACCAACACAAACTGCTGCGTCTAATACACACATTAATGAGCACACAGGCAGGAAAGAGCGGCCCCGAGGAAGACCGGAGGAAGACAGACGCGCGGCTCACCCCGTGGAAATCTAATTAGACAGGAAAATGAACGAGATTGGTTTCAAATGTCCTTGCACTGGTGATGAACCGGGACTCAGCGATTTCTTCTCTAAGCTCTCTCCACTGAGAAAGGAACAGAAAACTAAAACTCCAGTCTCACACAGGATGGCAGTCCAAACACAACTGCTGTGGCATTAAACGTCTAAAATACGTGACTATAAAACACTGGTTTAAACAGTGTTCAGATAAGACAGACGTGAGAGGAAACCTACCCTAACCTGTTCTTACTGGACTTTTTCTCCCATGTTCTACCACTGGTGCGATGCAGTAAAAAGTAGTGCTGGTTACTTTACACTTTCCTGAACATTTTGTCGAATACATACGCCGTCAGAGACACGGGACTCTGTCGGGAAAATGAAATGAACGCAAATGAAACTGTAAAGGTGTTAAAGCCTTTCAGAGATGGAACTACTTTCCCAGAGGGAAGAATCTGGGAGTTGTGTGTCTCTGATGGCGGAAGGACACCACAAACCTTCATGGAAGTGTAAAGTAACCGGAACTCATTTTTACTGCGTCGCTCCAGTGGTGGAACGTTGGCTAAAAGTCAATAAAAACACGTTTGGGAAGTTTTTCTCTTACTGTTCAAATGTGTGTTTTATATTCACGTATGTTAAATGTTTACTCTCACAGTATCTGCACTTAGACTCCCATTGAGTCCATTTTTTTTTTTTACTACAGGGAAATTTGTTGAAATTACGGACACCTGGATGAAAATGCTGGAGTACGCCTTTAAGTGTAGCACAGGTGAGCTCTCTTACTGAATTAAAAATGTCTTCTGGACAGATGTAATCTGAACACTCAACTCTTCAGTGCTTTGTCTGCTCTTCCTGTAATTTAAAACTCTTTGGGCCATCTCTCTCTCTCTCTCTCTCTCTCTCACTCACTCTCTCATCCTGCAGGGCTGCACACGCTCGGATCATCTGCCCCGCACCGGGCCCAAAGCATGCATACTGATGAGCCCAACAAGAGCCGGCGTCAGATTTCTCTTTTCTCCAGCAGGAAAAACATCCTCGTGCCCCACCAGTCCAAAAGCCCGAGCTAACAGAGAAACATTTAATGCTGGTTAAGAGGTCAGCGGGAGGTCGCTGGCATCTGTGATCCTCATCAACTCATGAAGTTTGTAAAGCATTAATGTCTCTTAATCCCAAACACTTGCCACGTAAAGAGCCGTGTTACGGCTGTATTTGAGGCTGATCTTTAACTTTGTGATTCTGATGCTGGAGATTCAGGGAGAAAAGAAATACTCTAATCCTATCACAGAAACTCCAGGAAAGTCAAACGTGCAGCATTTTCTTCCACAAACTGGAAATTGTAACCTTAAATGTGGAACTATTTCACGTTGCTTGGAGTGATTTTTCTCGCACACGTCAGGCCGTTCCCTTTCACTACACCCTGTAATTATCTAAACGAAATTCATTAACACAGTGACTGCGCACACAAATCCCTGCAGGGCTCAGAAACTCTCTCCACGTCTCTTTTATCTTCTCTTCATTCCCGCCATTCCTCAGGAGGACTGGTGCCTCCACCTTTGTGAGTTCAGGGGTTGGTGGGGTGGGGCTGGGGGGGCTGTTTGCAGCTTAACACCCCGGGGGAAAAGATCCAAGAAGCTATACAAACGGAGCGAGGGGAGGGCTAAACAAACAGGCGAGACCCGCTAGCTTTCGGGGGTCATGTTGTTATTGCCACGTCACAGGGTTTGTTATGCAGGAGACACACAGAAGCTCTTTTCACTGGGCTTGGTGGAGATTTCTCCAAATCCTGATGCTTATCCAGATCAATTCCAGTTTACAATGTGGAAACAAGGCTTTTATGCAACAGCAGGAGGTGCGTGAAGGTACGTGAGCGTAAATCACACGCAGGCATCAGAAGGCGCGTCTTTCGCCTGCGGTTACTACGCATAGCGTCGCCTAAAACAGCTTCTGGCGCTTCAGGGCGACTGCACGGGGGAGAGTTTATAGAAGGACGTGTGAGCCTTGCGAGAAGCTGATCGCGACTTCAGGTCAGACAGGACATTTGAGAACCCTGAGCAATAAGATTATTTACACACTCTTTAAACGATCTCCTCAGCCTCACGCACACGCTGCTCTAAAAGACAGGTTTCATTCTCGCACAAATCTGTTTTCACGTCTGGCACTTTTACGGCCCCAGATGGGGAGTCGGTCTGCGCAGGCCCTATAATCCAGCTAATGATATGTAATAACACAGAGGAAACCGGGGGGAACCGAGAAACCATCCTGCTCTCTGCTCGTCATCATCATCCCCAACCCGCCTCTTTTCCATCACCCCCTTTCACCCCTTCGCCTGGAAACCCGTCTCCAAACAACTGTGTCTCAACAAGCACATGCACGCACACACACACACACACACACACACACACACACACACTGAGTGAGTATTGCGTCTTCCTTCCTGATTATCCCATTTTCCCTGCCATGTATCCATCTCACCTCCAAACATTCAGCGTTTCCAGCAGCCTCCAGCCTCCTCATGAGTCACGTCTGCGACTCCGATCAACATTTATTGCTCGGATGAAATCACCTTGTTAAAAATATCCCTGCACATACCCGTCCTCCTCCTGCTCATTCCACACATCACTTCTCCCACCGCCACATGCTTTCTCTGTGCCCAACCCGATAAGACCCCAGACCAGACCGCTAGCAGAGGCGCAGACAGGAAGCTGAGCCCCACGTCAGCGGGACACCGCTACAGCTCTGTCTAAATGTTAGCAGCTGATCAGCTGTACACGTGTGCTTATTGAAACCTACGATCCAAACCGTCGAGCTGCGAAGAACGTGTCTTTAACACCTGTATACTCTAGAACTACCTGCGGCCTTCACACTCTGCCTGTGCTTTCTGGGACGAGCAGGCAGGAGGGTCACCACATCACACCACAAGTAGCATCAATGGCAAACAGTGTGTTAAAGTCAACAGCAGGCAGAGCGCACACCAATCCCACACAGTCCAAAAAGTCTGAGTCACAAAAAGTACATTCTACTTCCATTGATGCAACGCCAAACAGGCCATGGTTTATACGTTTTCTGCCATAACCTTGAGATTCAGAGGCTTTTTAAGGTGAGAGCATGTGATTCTTTCTGTTGAACAATTTTCATGTTTCAAACTCCGGAACAAACGCAACTAGCAAACATCTGCCTCGGACCCCGACCGCACAGATACAGAGGTTACAGATATCAATATTTTTTTTTAAAACGAAAAAAAAAAAAGAATTTCTATGCGCGTGAAGAGAGTTATTTAAAATATCTTTCGTCTCACGGAGGCACAAAAACCGATTTGAATTCGCTCACATGGGAACATCGGCCCTGTAGGAGGCAACAGAATGTCTTCAAGTGTTACAAGCAGCAGGAAGATTCATGTGTGGACTGATGATGATGATGATGATGATGATGAAGGTTCCGCTTGACTACAGCGCGTTCTCTCGGCTCTGATCCTCAGCCCGGGTTCTCAGCACAGGATTCAGGAGCAGTACAGCGCACGTCAGATTCTGTTTCTCCACACACTCGAGGGTTTAGGAATAACACAGAAGTGAAACTGCAAACTCTTTATCAAATAAAAAATGATACAAAGTAGTGACCGGATCGGCAGCCGTGATAAACCCGGTCCTACACATTCATCCACATGCTAAACGCACGCGCCAGACACGCTCAGAAAACTACAGCAGGAGAGTCTGGATCCCTCACTAGCGTTCTCATAGAGTCTGACGTGATCCCTAACAACATTAACACATCTGCAGACATCATCGATCAACATCACACATTCCTGAATAAATCTAGCATCGTAAAGGCGGAGCTCGGACCACACGTAGCGACTGAAAAAGGCAAGTTTGTTGCTGTTACCTGATCACCATGACAACGAACTAGCAGTTCGGAGCCAGAGCATGTGGGCGTGGCCTTCTTTACGCTCGTTCCCTAACCTGACCGTGAAGCGTTTACTTTCGCACGAAGTGGCTGTTCAACGTCAAAACCAACCAACCACACACTGATCCAGATGAAATCTGCGGCAGCAACTTCTCAGATCGTGGAATGATTTCATTTCAGCCTGAAATTAAATTATCCCATTCACTCATCAGCCGCTTTAAACAAAAATACGTGAAATATGTGATTCTGTGATGGGTTTGTTTTTTTTTCAATCCAGCGACTACAGGTTGCTGTGAAAAGCTCACTGAGCCACGCGATTTTACACGTCTGAAGGAATCACGGAGAGCCAATCAGATTGCGTCTTCCAGGATTCTGAAGCTTGTGGCCAGAAAAGTGTTTTTGACCCTGAACGTTTGCTCGTTACATTTTTTTAATACTTTTAGGCAACATTTTGGTTTTAAAGTCTCAGAATGTCTCTACAACGTCTCTGTTTATACCTCCAGCATGTTTCTGTTGCTAGTTTTGTGTATTTTCGGAAACAAATCAAATTTCATTGAATTTGTACTGCATGTATCAATATTTCACTGCCTTTATCAAATCATTGCTTTTTGTAGACAATCACGTATTGTGAATATATCTCCATCTCGCTAAGAATGATATAACACATAAACACACTGATAACTGCACAAGCTTAATCATTACAGCTTAAATATCTGTAATCTGGATAAGCCACCTGAGCAGAATAAACCGTACTCATGAAAACGCTGGGGATTTTACTAAAGATTAGATAACTGGAAAAACTCGATTGAATTTGAAATACTGATCTAAATACAGCTATTTTCTTTATGTGTATGCTACCATGTTAAGTGTTGTTTCTTAGCAGTTAAATGGATTATTACCAGATGTTGAAGAGTTTTTACATAAATTAATAAAGAATCTTGTTCATTTCACAGACAAACTTGATTAACCTGATCAAACCGCGTTACTTTTACATAACTACTGAAAATAAAAGCAGGTCCTGGTAGTTTTTTGGGCCCCATTATACATTCATCACATCCGGCACACATGTTCTCGGTCTCCGAGCGCCAGGCAGCAACATCTGGACTCGTCCCAGAGCCATGTTTTAATGGAAGGGCTTAACTGACCCACTTAAGCTGGGGTGCAGTCCACGTCCTCGATTTCCACAACACAGCAGCTGTAGTCCACCCAGTCCAGCTCACAGCGTTCCTCTCAGTGTGTGTGTGTGTGTGTGTGTGTGTGTGTGTGTGTGTGTGTGTGTGTGTGTGTGTGTGTGTGTGTGGAGCTTAAACACAGGACAATGCAGGAACAGAGGCACAGATTCCCAGGATGGAGCTTCAGGATTGCGTAACTCCTCTGAAGAAATTCAATGCTGGTTTAAAGTTCTGTGGAACGACACAGCGAGCATCTAAACCAAGTCAAGCTGTTCCCGGTGACTGACTCATTCCCTCCAATCGCTGCGGATCAGGATCACTCCGGGGATCATCACTTGCTTTTTCCCCCAAATATAAAAATCCCACCCATTAGCAAAGTCCCCTCGATGTGTGACTGCATGAGGGTTCAGTCCTGCCACAAAGCACCTGAGTGTATAGACGGGGTGTTACGGTAACCACCAGGCACCAGGGGGAGGTAGGCTGGGGGTTGTTTGTGGAGGTTGGGCTGGCTGTTTGGGGGGTGGGAGTGTGTGTGTGTGTGTGTGTGTGTGTTTGACCTGTCGCTTTTCTGTTTAGATCAGACGAAAACATGCACATCTCATTCCTTACTGTATGTAACATCTTTTTCTGAGTACAGGAAGAATCAAAGTGTGCATGTAAACATTTCTAGTCTCTTAACAAAAACAGACATGTGGCAGCTTTTTTTTAACCCCAAGCGTAAAATCCCTGTACACACACTCCGGTGTGTACTGCGATGGGCGTGACGCCGCTGTTTAAACGTGTCTGTGCTGATCAGTGCAGGACAGCAAACAGCCGTTTAGTCACTTTCTAATTTCTAATACTGTTAACGTTATTAAATGTGCTGTATTGGACACTTTGTTGTAGGATTATTTAATCTTTTTTTTTTGTCAAAATTTGTAAAAATGCCTTTTTTGAAAAAGGGCAGTTTTTAACCATTTTCACTTAATATTTTCAGCACTTCCATCCAAGCCATTATTTATACCTCTTCTCTGTCAGTGGGACCCGCCGCTCCCAGCTGCCTGCAGGTGCACCCCGGACAGGTCGCTAACCTAGCGTAGGGCTAACACAGAGTCTGACAACCATTCAGACTCACGTCACACCTTTGGGCAATTTAGAGTAGCCAGGTGACCTAATATGCATGTCTTTGGTCTGTGGGAGGAAACCGGAGCACGCAGAGGAAACCCACACAGACACAGGGAGAACACGCAAACTCAGCACAAAAACCCCCTGTCAGCATTCAGGTTCAACCTCAGAACCTTTCTGCTGTGAAGTGAAACGCTAAGCACTGCACCACTCCCTCATCCCTAATCAATTAAGAATTAATATTTATTATTAATAAGCACTGATTGATTTTATCTCACATTAATAACCCTTAAAACATCCTCCTTACAGTGTGACCAAAACTGAGGATACCGTGTTAGCAAAGCTTGCAAGCAGGAAAATCGAGTCAAATGAGAGATTACTGTGAGAATGTGGGAAAGAGGCGGGGCTTCCAGGGCATCCGTTACTATCCGATAATCAGAAAGCTCTTCTGGCGTATTTTTGAGTGATAACTTGTAGCACTGAACTCCGAAGTTAAAATGTGTAATAATGTTCCTCTGAGACACATGAACGTGCTGCAGCTTACTGAATATCAGGGGAAAAAGGCGAACAAGCGGTTCCCCAGCCCTCATCGCTGCGGTTATCAAGGAGCAGCACGGCTCGCATTCTGATACAGGGACATGGAAAACCATTCCAGATATTTTCAAGATTGTTTGTCAGTTAGACACACTATGTTTCTGAATTCTAACTGTCATTGTAAAATCACGGCCGCATGAATGCAGGGGAAAGAGGAATGTCTAAAGACAACAGATTTAGAGCCTTGGTGTCTTGAGTCAATAAGACTTAGACAACAGAATATTCTCCTCTTTTCCAGAGCGCTTTGAGAGTTCTCACTAAGCTTTAAACTCGCAGTCTCTTAAATACGGAAGAAAAAAACTGCAAATTGATGGTCTGAGAAAATCAGCTGTCAGCTAAAAGCGCAATACAGTTTCCATTCAGTAAATATTCAAGCAAACGCACATTTAGACGTATCCATCTTAGTGAAGTGTAACGTTTAATCTTAATGAGCTACAACACAAAAGCAACATCTGTGAGAGAGGAAAAGGAATTCTCCGCAGCGAGGGTCAAAAAAACCTCGGCTAGGCGACACATCTACGCAGGGAAAAGCACACAGAAGCCCCTTCCAAACTCTCCCTCCTTAAGAAGGTCAAGAGGTCAAATTCCTCATCCTCATTCGGGCCTCAGCTCCATTTTACACACCACTAAACTGGAAAGAAGTTCCTCCTGAGGACAGGATGGAGGGAAGGAGGAACTATCACACCTTGTCAGTAAGGATCCGAGTGAAGTGTGGCTCAGAACAGGAACGACTACACACTGCGTTCCACGCCTGGATTCAGCAGCTGGAGACGCAGAGAGCAACACAAACGCGCCGAACACCTGAACAGCGAGAAGTGTTGAACATCTCGGTCATCCGACTCGTTTGGAAAAAAGACGAGAGGCGGGGTGCCATTATATCTTAAGCTCCTTTCTGAGGAAATGATTAATAGGAATGAATATCATACGATGTCTGACAAACTCCCAGATTAAAGGAGAAGTTCATTACACTGCTAGCAAGCAAGTTTAAACGCTAAAAGTCTAATCTGCACTTTTGTCTTCAAGTCAGATATATCAGATGAATAAAGGGTCAGTTGGTGTTGCTTATGCCTCTGAGTCTCAGATTCATGCAGACTTCCTTAACTTCAGCAACACAATCACGGGTCAAAAGTAAAGACACCGTCAGACAATTATATTAATAGTGTACTTTAGATTCAGATGAAAATCTACTTATCAATCATTTTATATTTCATTAAAAAACTGGAGTCATTCTTGTAGAGCTCTAGTTTTGATGAATGAACTCAAAATGATTCAGACAAGATTGTGATGTATAAATAGCTCATTATTAGCCTTGGTGTAGACGGGAAGCGGCTCATTAAGAGGTGAGAAATGAGTCATCTCCTCCTGATGACTGTCTTAATCTCATCAGAATCGCTTCTTTTTGACCCCCTGAAGAAATCAGAAATGACGCTGCTCATCACCATCTCCACAGCAATGACATCATCAAACCCACGCTCAGTGGAAGGAACGACTCGCATTTGGATAAAGAGCTCATTTCAGCCGGGTCACCTTCCAAAACCCCATACTGCTTTCCCACATTCTCTCCAAATGCACCATCAGGTTTTCATAAAACGAATCCCTCCGAAGCCACAAAGTGGCCTTCGGGGCGACTGGCATTTACAGCGACTGACAAACCTGGCACAAACCCACAGGGTCGTATCAGAGAAGCAGCTCGGCTCAGAGACACGCTGGAAAAATCCCGCCGAGATCCCTGAAGGAGACGGACAGAGAGCAACACCTGACCTTCCCTCGCCATCAGCAAAACTACACTCACATTTCTATGATCGGAATTTGTGGATAACATCAGCAATCTTCAAAGAGACTGCGGAGGCTCCGGCCTCGGGGAGGAGACGACATCGGGAGAGGTGGAGAAGAGCTGAAGGGCTGCAGATCTGTAAACCTGGTGTGAAACGTGAGACCAGGAAAAGAGGAAAAACTACACACAGGCTATAGTAACTGAGCAAAGATAAAGACAATGATCCTGGAATATCTGCCATGAACTCCAACCGTGACGCAATAACGCTTATCTGTACGTCGATGCCAAACTAAACGCTGCAGAGAAAAACGTGGCAAAGCAAATCCGTGTTATAAATAGCTGGCTGAGGTACGCCCCAATGAGACATTCCTGATATCAGATCAAGCCAAGAATGGCTCTGCACTGGAACGCCACAGGCCTCCCATTCGGCCAGACGAGGATCTGCAGCTCCATGGGGCAGGGAAGAGACGGGGAACGGGGTGAAACCTGCACACGATGCTAATACACAGCGTGCTAACACAGCCTCAGCTATCCTCACTAACCAATTACAGGCTTTTACAGCACAGTTCTGCAGACGGACCAGAGATATTCTGCAGTCAGGCGTATGAGGGCTTGATCAGGGATCAGAAAAGACGAATATGGACAGAAAAATGTTAGGCTCGTGTTACACTGAGACGGCACTATAGCTGAAAACACTGGTGAAATCTCGTCCTTGCAGAGAAAAAACCCGTATTACAAAGAGTGATTTTTTTTTTGAGCATTCCTGACTATGTTCAGTTTTATGTGTAATGGCAAATGTGATGTGCATTATGGAGTTGCAGAAAGTAAATACATTTTTGAAGTCTAATTCCAGCTGTGGAGATGAGCGTCTCAACTCCCAGACCTTACCAGAAAACAACCATGTTGAAGACACTGGTGTCTATTTATTTTCACCAAGTTTCTGTAGTGAATATTTGAGATGGAGCTTCTTCATCTCTCCTAGACACACACACACACACACACACACACACACACACACACACACACATCTGGAATAGTCAGCTGTTGAGAAGCTGATGTGATAACTGCAGTGTGAAGAATTGTATCTTGATAACTGTTCACACACATATATTGTGCAGCTGCTGGATCCTGAGCCACCATCACACACACACACACACACACACACACACACACTCCAGCTCTTTACTTCCACTCGCTCTGGAATGCCGTGTGACGTCATCTATTTGGGCTCAGATTTCATTTGGAATTTTTGAAAACGGTTCAGAAAAAAAAACGGATTCGGTTCTGAAATATTTCAAATTATGCTGCAACATTTCTCTGAACTTTCCCCTGTGCTGTTCACCTGAACACAAACTTCACCAAAGTTTTGTGGGTTTTAACTGAAAAGGGGGAGTGTGGAGAGAGAGAGAGAGAGAGAGAGAGAGAGAGAGAGAGTAGGCTAGCAGTCCACGTCAGTAAAGTCTGATAAATCAATTAGACAGTCTGATCTGAGGTAATAAAGCTGGAGTGAAAGTGAATGCCCACCGGAGCTGCTCCTGTCCGAGCGCTCAGGGCTGAAGCTCAGCAGTACAACCGGACTTCCTTTACTGGATCGCGGCTCTGAATCGCTGGCAGGATGCCACGGCTGCTGGGCTTTGACGTGTCACTCGCAGAAAATATCATAACATTTCTGAAAAAAGCCCCAATCTACTTTAACTTCTTAACTACTTTTACTTCTCGCCACAGAGTCACTTACTAGCGTGAAAAAGCACAGATGCAACCGGGCGAGAATTTTCCAGAACTTTCCTGATGAGCAAAAAGGCCGAATGAACAACTTTCCCGAAAGTCTTCAGCTGTGTAGTGATGAGAGTTACCGGAAATCGAAAAGTTTATTAAATGTTTCTGAAGTGAAAAAGGGAGACACAAAGAAGCGATATTGCGAGAGAGAGAGAGAGAAAATCTTAAAATCAGCTCCAGACGCCGTGGAGCTCAGTGTGATAATACACACTTATAGCACACTTAGCACACGCTTAACACACAGCCCAGCTCCACACACTAACACACAGGAACATAAACACGAAGCTCAGCCGCTTTACTAAAAGACTCAGTGGAACAATGATTTAAGTTTCGATTTCCATCAGCTCCGAAACTTCCTTTTTTTCCAGCCGAGCAGCGAGCCGGTGTCTACTCCTCTTTCCCTCTCCTCTTTTCTCCGCTCCTCTCTTCACTTCTCAGCTTTTCTCTCTCAACTTTTCACCAGATGTTCCTCACCTCCTCCACCTCACACACAGCCTCTCGAAGTGTACACCACAAAAACACTTTACTTACTTGAACTTCAGCAAATCTCGCTAATCCTCCTGTTAGTCCTCTGTGGCTGAAAGTGAAATAATAGTCATCCCTGAGCGGCTCCGTCCGCAGTGGACCGAGTGCAGGATTCCGCCATGTCAATTATGTGGCAGTACGCGTGGGGGGGGGCACGTACCGTAATTCCCCGAGTTGATCCTCCTCCCAGCACACACAACACACGGGCAGGGGAGGGCACACAGCTTACCGTAAAACTGCGAGAAGGTTCAGATCAGATTGGCTCGCAGGAAAGGAGCTCACAGAGTGTACTTAGGTGAAAATTAGAGACCAAGGATTTTGAACATGAGTGACTGAATAAAAAAAGGGATTTCTGGTCAGCAAACAGGAGTGTCAGAGTGTCAGAGTGTCTGAGTGCCAGAGTGTCTGAGTGACTGAGTGAGAGAGTGTCAGAGTGTCTGAGTGACAGAGTGCCAGAGTGTCTGAGTGTCTGAGTGCCAGAGTGTCTGAGTGTCTGAGTGACAGAGTGACAGAGTGTCTGAGTGGCAGTGTCTGAGTGACAGAGTGGCAGAGTGTCAGAGTGACAGAGTGTCTGAGTGTCAGTGTCTGAGTGTCTGAGTGTCAGAGTGTCTGAGTGCCAGAATGTCAGAGTGTCTGAGTGTCTGAGTGTCTGAGTGCCAGAGTGTCTGAGTGTCTGAGTGACAGAGTGACAGAGTGTCTGAGTGGCAGAGTGTCTGAGTGATAGAGTGTCAGAGTGTCAGAGTGACAGAGTGTCTGAGTGTCAGTGTCTGAGTGTCTGAATGTCAGAGTGTCTGAGTGCCAGAGTGTCAGAGTGTCTGAGTGACAGAGTGTCTGGGTGACAGAGTGTCTGAGTGACAGAGTGTCAGAGTGTCAGAGTGTCTGAGTGTCAGAGTGTCAGTGTCTGAGTGTCAGAGTGTCTGAGTGTCAGAGTGTCAGAGTGTCAGAGTGTCAGATTGTCTGAGTTTCTGAGTGCCAGAGTGTCTAAGTGACAGAGTGTCTGAGTGACAGAGTAACAGAGTGTCTGAGTGAGAGAGTGTCTGGGTGACAGAGTATCTGAGTGTCTGAGAGTCTGAGTGACAGAGTGTCTGTGTCTGAGCGACAGGGTGTCTGAGTGTCAGAGTGTCTGAGTGTCAGAGTGTCAGAGTGTCTGAGTGACAGAGGTCTTAGAGTCAGAGTGTCTGAGTGTCTGAGTGTCTGAGTGTCTGAGTGACAGAGTGTCAGAGTGTCTGAGTGACAGAGTAACAGAGTGTCTGAGTGTCTGAGTGACAGAGTGTCTGGGTGACAGAGTGTCTGAGTGTCTGAGAGTCTGAGTGACAGA
Source organism: Notoglanidium maculatum (assembly GCA_030068355.1). Lineage (NCBI taxonomy): Eukaryota > Metazoa > Chordata > Actinopteri > Siluriformes > Auchenoglanididae > Notoglanidium > Notoglanidium maculatum. The sequence continues at coordinate 16,530,313 of JAQQZX010000019.1, read as the reverse complement.
GTGTCTGTGTCTGAGCGACAGGGTGTCTGAGTGTCAGAGTGTCTGAGTGTCAGAGTGTCAGAGTGTCTGGGTGACAGAGTGTCAGAGTGTCAGAGTGTCTGAGTGTCAGAGTGTCTGAGTGTCAGAGTGTCAGAGTGTCTGAGTGTCTGAGTGTCTGAGTGTCAGAGTGTCTGAGTGTCAGAGTGTCTGAGTGAAAGAGTGTCTGAGTGTCTGAGTGTCAGCGTGTCTGAGTG
>JAQQZX010000019.1:16480280-16491824 GCA_030068355.1 Notoglanidium maculatum | reverse complement strand
CACACACACACACACACACACACACACACACACACACACACACACACACACACACACACACACACACACACAATTAATGGTTGTGATAAGCAAGTAATAAGCAATAAGTGGGTTTAAAATACTGAATGATAAGGTAGTATGATGAAGCAGAGTTACTGTTACCACTTTAAAGTTGATTATTTTCTTATAACTTCACGTCCCCAAGTGTTTTATTCCTCTTATACCCCAATGCGTATTAGTGTCTATTAGCAATAATGTGTGTGGTTCAGCATGATTGAGGAGGTCAGGGATAAGAGGACAGGACACACACCCATGCTCTGGTTCTCGTCGTCTTGATCGATAAAGACGTGATCGAGGACGAAGCTGAGCAGCTCACTCTGCAGCGTGTTGTCAGGATTAAACACCAGTGGCTGCAGGGCTTCTCTGCTCCCCGTGGTCAGCTGGTGACTGAAAATCATCAGCAGGTCACACAGCAGCATGAATGCCTGTGAACACACAATGAGGCCCTGTGAATGAGCTGTTGCTATAGAAACGATAACATATTAGAACAAGTGCATTAAATATAAACCTGTGATTTGCAACTGCACTACTGTCAGAGCTGTTGTTATAGAAAATTATCAACACCTTCTGACTAATCACGACCTAGAATACAACAGCATTGTGGGATCAAGTGGTTAAATGTTAAACCTCCTGAGCTTCGTTCACCTGTTCTTTAACTGGAGTGTTCACATTCGACAGACACTGCTGACACACGGCCAAGAACGACTTCACCACTCTTCTAAGAGCAAGAAGGTCATCCTGAGAAAGAGGACACAAACAAACACAGTTTTGTGTTCTGTTCCTGTCTTACATGAGTAATATCAGAGCTATTCGTTATGATCAGTGTACCTTGGATGGAGAACCCTCAGTGATGCGCACAAGCTGCCACAGGATGGAGTAATGAGAACACTGAAGAGCTTGCACTGCAATCTGAACACAGAGAACACATCACTACACTGACAAATCATCATGTGTACCAGCAAACTAATCACTCACACGGTCTCGTACCTGCTCTGGCATGGAGCCCTGCTCTATCCCCATCTTCAGCAACCGGTAGCAGTTTTTAAAGAAGTCCCATTTCGTTAGGTCATGAGCACTGTTCAGGGTGTCATGGAAGGAGGATTAATGCAAGCAGAATCGGTTTTATAGGTGAAACAGACAAATAAATTGAGGAAAATGTTTTAAAAAAAGAATGTGTGTCTTACTTATGAAAAGCAGTGAGTTTCTTCAGGGATGAGAGAACATTATAGATGTCATCATCATCAGCTTCATCCCCCTGAGAAAACAACAAATAAGGTTAAGTTCAATGTACAATAATCAATATACTCATTTAGCACAATTTTGTTTTCCAAAAAATAAAATCGTATTAGATTACCTAATCTACCCAGAGAATTTATAACATAGTGCTTTTACACCAGAGTGTAGTTCACTAAAAATCACACATTCTCACATTTATTTTCTACATTACTGAGTGAGTACTGTACTATTACTGGTGCTGAACTAGTTCCCCTTTCGGCAGGGTAATAAGAGAATTGAACAAGGATAGCAGCCAGCTTCTATAATCAGTAATTTTTCTGCAGGATTTAGTAGGAGTTAAGCACTTCACAATTTAATCATCAAATATAATGTTTCAGATGAAATTATTTACCCACAAAACTGATTTCCTGGCACTTATGTTGTAGAGAAATGTCCCTGTGTGTTTGTGAGCTCACCTCCTGCAGCAGGTCCTCCACAGAGTGATTGAAGCGATCAGAGAGCTCATCGATGAGCTGGCTGCGGGCGATGTCCACACGGTTCATGATGGTGTACTCCTCACTGCACAGGATGCTGTATGTCTTACTGCATGCCTCCAAAACCTCCGTCTCCGTGTGCTTCTCCACCACTAGCTTGATCTGCTTCAGCAGGGCATCTAAATGCTGAGTAACAAACACCCAAGAGAGTATTTTAATACAATGTGTGTGAAATCCCTCTACACTCACCATTCTCCAAATCTGAGTGCTGCGTGTTACAGATGGTGTGTGTACCACTGGGAGATGGTACTGTGACAAACACAAAGTCAGATGACCATCAGTCCACACGCTATTCCCTTTATATGTGATGTGTTCCTCCCCAGGTCTCAAACAGTCCCTAACAAACAGCAATGTGCATTAAAGTTGTTCTGTACCTGGTTGGCAAACCCTGTATGGAATTATTTATCCCAGCTTGTGTGTGGAATTGCATTGTGTGGGTGGGAGTTCATTGTGTGCTGGATATTTTCTGGGTAATTTACTTTTAAAAAACTAAAGTCAACATCTGGTATGTACGACGTTTGTTTAACACACATCACTGTGATTAACTGATTCACTGATTGTGAGCTTCTCATCCTAAATTCGACTGCATGCTGTACTACACACATAAGCCGAGTCACAATCTGGTAGAACACTTTTTCGTTTTTAGCGATTAATCTGCATGCATGAATAACAGGCAATGGACAACTATTTTATTAGGTTAACTACCCCTCATCTCAGTTAAATGTCCAGGTTTCTTGGAGCTTCTAATTTCTCACTGGGCTGGCAAATAAATTTCTTATCCGTCCACTGGCTCATTTAGACAGTATGCATCTCAGTGAGCTCTCATTTGTACTGAATGTTGTTTGTTCTTTTAAGAATCTCTACACTTTTGAGACTATAAAACTCTGGAGAGTGAAAATATCATACTGTATAGTGAATAGTGTGTTGTTTAAAGTGTGCAGTGAATCCTTTGCTCAGTGTAGTATGGACTCAGTAAATAAAACTGTATACAAAACCTTTTCCATTCGGCCGGAACTATACACCTCCAGGTCAAAATACTGAGGGATCTGCAGGAGGTTGGCCACTTTCTCAGCATCTGCCTGATACTGCACAGAGCCAGACAAGAAACCAACATGAACAGAGCTGGAACATCCTGGATATGCAGAACATTAAGAGTTAAGATAGAATTGCTATTTATAAATATTGGCACCCTAGTATTAGAATACTAATGGCATAGGTAAAGCTAAATATGATTATTTTAATGCACTGAATACTTAAGTAGCAGTAGTAATAATGTTTAAATAACCTAAAGATGATTAAGAAATAATTATAACAATTATATACACAAGTTGTACACGAGAAATAAATGTATACAGTATATAAACACAGAATAACTACATACTAAAAACAGGGTAAATGTCTGTGAATAGCTGTGCCTACAATGTTACTGTTTAAATGTGATCTTAATTTAAAAAAACGGAAAAAAAATGTTAAATATATTTTATATCTGCTGTAACTGTAGTACAGCAAAAACTTTTAATCCTATATGTATATGCTTGTGCATGGATGCTCCACACACAAACACACACACGCTCTCAGATGCATACACATTCACACAAAATGCGTGCATATACTATATGGCCAAATGTTTGTGCACCCCTGACCACACCCATATGTGCATGTTGAACATCCCATTCCAGATTTATTCCCCTTTGCTGTTATAATAAGCTCCACTCTTCTGGGAAGGCTTTCCACTAGATGTTGGAGCCTGGCTGTGGGGATTTGTGCTCATTCATGAGTGAGGTCAGTCACTGATGTTGGGTGAGGAGGTCTGGGTGTAGTTGGCCTTCCAGTTCAGCCGAAAGGTGTTCAGTGGGATTGAGTGGTGGGTATCTGTGAGGGACACTTGAGTTCTTCCACTGCAACCTTTAACACACCATGGAGCTGACTTTGTGCGCAGGGGCATTGTCACGCAGCAACAAGTTTGGGCCTCTAAGTTCCAGTGAAAACATACAAAGATGTTCTATTTAACTGTGTGTTACAGATTATGTGGAAACAGTTTGGGGAAGAACAACATATGGGTATGATGGTCAGGGGTGCACATACTTTTGGCCATACAGTGCACTAAAAACATGGTAAAAGGTCTGTGAACAAATATGTGATCCAAATTGATCCTCTTTATTTATTTTTTTTCCACAGTATGACGAAACACACCTTTGAAAGCAGCATGGGCAGTGCGATGATGAAGTGCTCAGTCAGTTTGTTCTTATCATCAATCTGAGTTTTCTTTTCTTTAGCAGTGAGAACCTGAAGAGTCCCAGCATAACACATCACATTAGCATCACATGAATATCCATGCATCACAAATTCAATAGATTAGAGCACCACAGCAGGAGTGTGTACCCTCTTCCCCGTTCCCCGGCCCACAGGGGGGTGAGCCTCGGCCGCCTGTCTGATGGTGCACACCATTAACTCGATCAGAGCGCTCTCATGTCTGTCTCCCAGCACTGAAACCACACACAGAACCTCTTTATAATTACGGTAACAGACTAGCTGATTGTAATGCAGAGAGAAAATAAGAGTGTGTGTGTGTGTGTGTGTGTGTGTGTGTGTGTGTGTGTGTGTGATATATCAGTGCTGTTACCTTCCTCTCCCTGTACAGGTTCTTCCAGCAGCAGCTCAATCATACAGTCCCAGTCCTTCAACAGTTCCTGAGAGCTGTCCCACAGACTGTCCACCAGATATGCTGCATGCTCATGAAGCTGAACACACACAAATTTCATGAAAAAGAAAATGTAAACTGATTAAATGTCATACTGTTACTCTCTATATTATAATGTTTATTATGTGCTTGCATTATTTTTTTAGAATAAACAATAAATTCCAAATAGATTTAGATCTGTTTTACAGAAATTATACCCATATAAATATATTTTGTATATTACTGTACTTTAAAATCTCTCTACATTTGTATATGTTACAAGAGTTAGTTCCGGTTCACTACTCTGTTTAGGTGAATGGGTGTCCCAGGAGTGTTTAAATTTCCTATACAGGCACTGGGATGGTTCACTCCGCTCATCATGTGTTTGCCGAATAAAACTCAATTTCCTAGACAGAAATGGTTACTATAGTAGAGTTAGCGACATCATTAACAGATATGGCAAGTAATACTTTTCTGGAATGTAACTTTTGACTTAAAATATGAAAGCTCATCAGACAAAGATGAAAAGGAAGAAGGGATGCCAATTTTACTGGAAGCACATTTAATGGGAATGTACAAATCAATAGAACTGTTGTGTAAAAGCAATATCGTACTCCTGCAGTTATAAAGATTGTGTCTATATGCAGTATATGCATTAACTGCATTCTTGCTCATACAATATTGCTTAATTAACACCTCAAGTTTGTCCTCTGTTCATCTGTAAAATATTAAGATGTTTATATTATGTATTTATTTATTTATTTTTACTAAATCTGGGTTGACTGTATGATGGTGCAACGCCCCTATACTGATATGCACACACACGAATGCTAGTCTCGTGGTGATTAAATTACTATGTAGAAGATTTGAAAACATTTTGAGAGGTAATGCAGTTTACAGGTCATGTCTCTCACCTCACTCTCGAGGAAGAAGAGCACCAGCATTCTGATGAGGTTGCCATTAGGGCTATTCCTGCCACGGCGTTTAGCCAGAGCCTCCTCTGCTTGCGGGTCGTGTCGACTGAACAGCCTGTAGGTAAACAACAAACAACCACCAATGACTGCAAAGCTACATAACCTGTTTGTGGTTTCTGTGTTAACATCACTGTATAAAGTATAACAAGATGTAGAATAGAAACAAAGTGACGCGTTTACTCACTTCCTATGGAGGAATTCTCCTGCAGCTACAGCTACGGGCCGATGGGCAGAGTAGACCAGGTGATAGACATTCTCACAATCTTCATTAGAGAGAGCGTCCTCACTACCACTGCAATACACGCACGTCTCAGTGAGACACAACAGCTAGGCTCACTGACATTAAATTAAATCACTATCTGATTAAACTATGCCCTCATTTTTTTAAAATAAATAGAAAGACTAATTACTGTGTGTAGTAAAATACAAACAAACACTCGAACAGAATCTGCACATGTGTATTTGAATCACGGTGCCCGTTGGGTTCAAAGGGGAAATAGAACTATGGAAATGAGTAAAACTGGGTAGAGATCATAAAACAATTTCAAGTAATTGTGAGGTTGGGGGTTAAGGGACATCCAGCTAATGATTTCACATAGTAATCATTAAGGAGAGCCTTAGCCTTAGTAAACAAAAACAACCAATTAATTTATTTCAAAAACATTTATCAGTGAGAGATGAAATAAGTAAAACTCACTGTAGGATTAGAGTGACGAGCCGAATCGCCTCCACTGCTACATCGTATTCTTTATCTAGAGTCATGGATACAATTCGGTCCTGAAGAGATGAGGAAATAAAAATGGTGTAAATGTGTAAAGTGGTCAGTTTGTTTATAACTGTTATAGGCATGTAAACATGATGCGAATCTGACCTTAAAACGGTTAGTGAAGAGTTCCAGTTTGGGGAAAAGGCCTCGGTTTGTGTAGAGTGTCTGAAGTGCTTTGAGACACTTGAGACGGACTTCTCCTTGCTGTAAGTGCACAAAGATTTTAGAGACTCTTACATTCTCACACACCCCGCCCTCAAGGCTTACCATCACCACCATGTTTTTCTTGTATTTTATTTCACAGTTAATCTGATGAGTCCAAGTCATAATTCTCACTCACCCGGTCATGTAATGTCCAGCCCACATACTTCAGATAGCTGTCATTGAGAAAGGCATCGCTGTACAGCTTCATCCAGACACCGATCTCCTCAATGCAGATAGCTCTGATCTCAGCAATCGCATCTCTAAAATAAAGTGATATAAAACTTTGTAATGCCATTTAAAATTTAGGAGAGAATAATGATTAATAAATATTACTTCTGAATCTAATACACACCTGTAGCGATGAACAAAAATTCCTTTGAAGATGGAGTTCATCATGTTCTCGATCTCATCTTGGTTCTCTTGCAGCTGGAAGATATTTTAAATGAGTTAAACACACGTCGCGAAAACATAAATTTATAACGTGAAGATGATGATGACTGTACCTCCTTCCTCTTCTCCAGCAGCAGCTCCAGCTTGTCTGTGGCCCTTTTCCCAGCGACCTTGTTCCGCTCAGCCTCATACTGTCGCTGTGTGTTGTCCTGGTTGATACTGAGGTTCAGGGCCACGTTCACCAGCGCAGTCATCAGCTTCATTGCTATGGGGGAAAGTATTAAAGTTATTAATGCTATTAATGATTTCCATTGATGTTATGATTTTCGGTGATTTATGCTTATAGGTAATTTCTCAAAGACTTTCCATAGAGCAAATCTTCACAGGAGGAAGGGCCACAATGCTTCATCACACAATTCTTCACACATTGATTATATCTGTCACTATTTGGCATGTTCTCACAATAAACAAACAAAGCAAAAATGTACATGGTCAGTTGCATACTTTGGTATTAACCCAAAAAATTCATCTGCTAATATATCATGATATAATTTTTATAGTATAGGGGGAAAAAACAACATAATATGAAACAACCTCTTAAATTCTGCAACAGGGTGGATGATACTCATGAGTTGAACTTCTGGATAATTCAAGTCTCCTTGTCCTAATTTAATTAGTTACGTTTTTTTTTTATTTATTATTTGTGTGATTTCGCTCTGTTCACATTTAGGATGTTTATAGCAGCTTTGAGTTGAGAATAGCACTGTACAAACTCATCATCACTATAATTATTCACTTTTATCAAGCTGAACAGAGGTACACACCAAAGAACAGTGTGAGCCATGGCCTAAAGGCTAGAGATGTGGGTCTGGGACCGAAAGGTCGTTGGTTCGATTCCCGGGACCTGCAGGAAAAATGTGAATGAACATCACTTTCCCTTCCCTCTGCATCCACGGCTGAAGTGACCTTGAGTGCACCTAACCCCAAAAACTGCTCCTCGGGCGCTGTAGAGCTGCTCCGGGTATGTGTGTGTTCACTGCTTGGATGGGTTAAATGCAGAGGAAACATTTCACTGCATGTTGTACCATGTATGATTGTGTATGCGACAAATAAAATTTGAATTTGAACAGAAACTGTGGCTGGACTAGACACCTACACGTTACACATTGTAGCCTAGTATAAACACTGCAACCTAGCAAGCAGCGATCAGAGTTTTTAAACAACAACACCTAGTACATCCAGCATAATAAGAGATCTGAGGAGGTGTAGGAGGCGGCATGAAATTCACCCATGAAAAGGCTGTGTGTGTATGTCTCCCTATACCACATGTTCATGCCTTAGACACACCATGCTGCAAACTAAATATTTGGATTTTAACACAGTTGCTTTAAAAATAAATCGCAATAAAACATTAAATGCGTATTGACTTGAAAGTCAGAGGTGAAAGGTGACTAACCTGCAAGGGTGGAGGTGTGCCTGAAGGCTCGGACCTGTGAGTCGGACAGGCCAGTGAGGAGCGAGATGACCGTGTCCATCATGTACTCATCATAGATGATACTGTACTGACACTGACGGATCAGAACACCGATAAACTCACAGAAATTATAGCGGAACTTCTTCCACTGAGGCCCAGCGATGGTGAGCGGGTAATCACCGCTATCCTGAAACACAACAGCTCATCAGTTCATTGCTTTTAAGGAACATGCATCTTATGCAAAAAACAAATAAACAAACAAAAAAACAAATTAAAAAAAACCAAACAAACTAGGGAAAAAGGATTTATCCCTGCAGAGTATACACTTTAAAATTGTTAAAGTTCTTGGAAATCTCACCTCATCAAACTCCTCTGTCATCTTCCTGATAATTTCTGCATTCTGCATATTTCTAAACATCTCAATTCGTACAGTACCTGAAATTAAATTAACAGGATGTCAAGATTTAAACAAGGGTACATCTTGTTTACACAGCATGCAGAGCAGAACACAGGAGAGCAAGATGGTTATGAAACATGGCTGAGCTCGTTAGGAAATCACACATAAGCACAGCAGACACCTGGATGACATTAACAAGGTTTCAGGGTCAATAAAACATTTGAAGCATCTGTGTGCATTAATACACTCTCCTGGTGAGACTCTTTTTTTTTTTTTTTTTTACCTTTACATCCAGAGCACTGAATGAAGAAGTTGATGAGATCCAGAAGAGCCAAATCTCGGTCCTGCTTGTACGACTCGATCCAGTCATCAACAACAGACTGCAATTCATCACATGAAAAAAGATATTTGTTAGAGGAAAGACCACAGCAGTGTTATAAACACAGAAACCTTTTAAAGCAATTTAGTGTAAAATGAACTAGTGAGTCACTCCCGGTCCAGAAATGAAAATAATGTCTGCATTACACAGGAAACAGACTTGAGTGTTACCTGCATGGCGCTCTTGCCCAGTTTGACCACCTCGAACAGTGTAGTGGGATCTCCTCCATCTCCGTTGTGCTGTGCCATGCCATTTGGCCTCCTGCCCCCCTTGTCTACTGGAGACTTACGAGCTTTCTTACTGGCTGCCTGCTGAAAGAACACACATATTACTTTGTTTCACATTCTGGTCTGATACACATTTATATTGTGTATGAACTGAACCCTGGGGCATGACTGAGATCAAAGTACTGCTGACTTAATATTTATTTGTTATTATCATCTAATGTTGTTTTGCATGAGATCATACAGGGGGTCTTCCTGGCCGTCCTCTCTTCTTCTTCCCTTTTCCCTCGCCAGGCTCCTCCAGCTCACTGACACTCAGACTCAGACTTACTGTGTCACCCTGTCCAGACTCATTAGAGGAGTCCCTGCACAAAAACACACGCACTCTAAGATTTTACAAACAACATCTAGAACGTGTTCTGATAGCTGCTCCTGCATTTTAAATATCACAAGTCATACTTACTGTAAAACGGGGAACTCTGAGTTAATCATCGTGGCTTTGTTGTGAGTAAAACAGGTTTATGGTAGACACTTGATCCAGAGCAGGATACACACAGCCTCCTGCTTCGGCCGAGCTTCAGTAATATGATTCAGTCAGAAGAGTGAGTGAAGACCTCCATTCACTCACAGCACATCAATCTGCATGCACAGAACAATGCACAGGCTGAAGCATATATGAAAACTGCATATTTGTAACGTATATACTGAATAAGGGGAACGATGAACACTTTAGGAACACCATCTGGCCATTTCATGAACTGCAACCAGAAAACGTGGCACATGAAAGTGATCATCCTTATATTAGCTGACCACGTAATATTATTAATATTATTTCAATAACCAGTGTACATATAAACATTAAACACATCTAACACTTTAGCAATGACATTTACAACATTTACAATCTGAATTAAAGGGAATATTGCTTATTGAAGACAATCAAATTTAAAAAGAATCTGAGATTTAAAATGATGTAATTTCTGAAACTTAAAGTCCTGCTGCAATTTTATGCCCAATTAGCGATTTAATACTTTGTAGTGTTGAATGTCAAAGTTTCAAATGTTACATTTAAAAATCTAATGATAATAAATAATGATAGATTTAATAAGAAGCAAAACTGCTTTTTTTTTTTTAAAGTTATTACTTTAGTGATTCAGTTTGCAGAATGCTTTTCTACAACACAATGCAGTTTTGATTGCACTTATATCTCTCTACATTTTTAACTTAAATTTTATACATTATCCAGTAAGCCGTTTTGTTGTTCATATCAACATGGATAAGTGCAATAAATTAAAAAATAATATACACAAAATAAAACAAATTTTATCCTTACAGTAATAAAGCAAAATCAAAATAAAGCATAACTACACTGACTAACCCAGGGGCTGCAATTATATTACCAATAGCTGATATGAAAGAGGAAAGCAATGCAAAAACAAACAAACAATTTAATATTAAAAAATGAAAAGATAAATAAATAAAAGAATAATAATATAATAATAGCCACTAGAGGCAGTGGAGGTTAATAATCAGAATAAAGAACAGACTCACACCCGAGATCAGAAAAGATAAAACCTACATATAATTAAACTGAGCTGTTGATATTTGTTGAGCATTTTTTGATCAAAAATATTTAGCTTTTTTCATGTCTGGCTGCCCCGACAGAATGTTCATTGTGTAATACTGAAAGTGGACAGTAGGGGGCATACCAAGCATGGAGTTTCACCGTTGCTGTGGAAACACACGAACTCCGAGCTTCGGTGTAGACTTGGTCTGCTTGTTAAATAAGAGTGTGTCAGGGTGAAACGAGGCCAAGTTATTTTAATACAGAGCGAGAGTTAGAGAAAGAGAAGGTTCATCTGACAGATGAGCTCAGACACACAGACAGTCGTCGCTTAACGCGAGGTCAGTGTGGAACTGACACTAGATGGCTCTCCACCTCCAGTGGAACAAGAGAAGGAGAGCAGCCATCTCTGCACGCGCACACGCACACACGCACGCATTTCCCATTGGGGTAAACACTGTTTGTGTAAAATAAATGCGTGTCTGAATCACTACAGCAGGTTACTGCAGGCTGAGTCATAAAAATACACATTTGCACAGAGAACTGCAGAATCAGGTGAAAATAGAGGGAAATAATGGAAAATAAAATCCCTGTGTGTGTGTGTGTGTGTGTGTGTGTGTGTGTGTGTGTGTGTGTGTGTGTGTGTGTGTGTGTGTGTGTGTG
>JAQQZX010000019.1:16459220-16480180 GCA_030068355.1 Notoglanidium maculatum | reverse complement strand
TGTGTGTGTGTGTGTGTGTGTGTGTGTGTGTGTGTGTGTGTGTGTGTGTGTGTGTGTGTGTGTGTGTGTGTTCCCCTCCCCCCGCCAGAGTAATATTATGGCCGAGGCAGTCTGGGCTCCTGCGTGCAACACTGATTGTTACCTGATCCTGAATCAGTGCATCACAAACACTACACAGAAAATGAAGAACAATGAACTCATTAATAAGGGGAAAGCACTTCATTTACACATTTATACAGTGTTCTTTGTACAGTAACCGCACTTCGCCTAAAGATCAGTTCACTAGGATGAGGCAAAGTTACATTATTTTCATCTGGGTGTCGCTGTCGCAGACTAAAATCCCACATCGTAAAATAATTATTTAACCATGAGCTGTATGTTAGAGGACAATGATTCTGATTTATTAAAACTGTGACCAATGACAAAATCAGTGTCAGTGTTTGAAATCTGTGATTAACGTCTCAAAGTGTGAGCGCTGCTCACATACGATGCTTGTCTAAACTCCACCAATAGGAGGACGGCAAACTCACAGGACAGCTACAGACACAGTAGTGGAAAAGGAGAAACGTAAAGGAAACATGCTAATGTGCAGAAAAATCTCCTCATTGACCTCCTCCTAGAACACACACTATCACACAGTTTGTTATAGAATTGTTATAGAACGGAGTTCATCAGGATCTCGTACAGTGTGACGAGGAATCATCTTAAAACACACCGCTGAAATCAGAGTAAAACCAGGGTTAGAAGAAAAAAAATCCCCTTCTCTAATTCTTAAAGGCCTTTTAAAGTCTCAGGTTAATAGAATAGAGGTTAAGAGAATAAAGAAGCCACATTATTAATGTTCAAGTTTGAATTAGTACATTAAAATACTCTTATTAAGGGCAGGTACAGAAACGCAAATATATAACAAACTACAGAAATGAGGATTTAAACAAATAACCACCAATAAATTAGAAACTAATCTGTCTGTTCATTTAAATAAAGCTACTGTAGAATGGATGCAACACACTAAAGGCCAATTTACAATTCTGAGTTGAATCTACGCTGTGGAGTACGGCATAACCACATATCGTACACCGTAGGCTGAAATGCACCGCTCCAAAAATGTAACTACATGTCACGGCGATACAGACAGCAGCAACTGCGATTGGTCCACTTGCTAGGAACGCATTTTGTCCTACGCATACCTGGTTGCTCCTTCTTCTCCATGAAGAAGGGAAATCTACAAAATCTACTAAATCTCCCGACCTTGTGTTAATATAAATATATGAAGTGTGAGGCTCTAAGGCGACTGTAGATCATTATAACGGCCAGTTTAATCCAGCATCTAATCCTGTAGATTTAAAACTAGTTACACTGCAGATCCTCGAGCTGCTCATATTGCTGAATATGACGAGTTAAAACACTTCAGAAATTCTTTCAGTGAGAATTCACTTGGTTTATATTTAATTACCGGAGATCTTTGTCCCCAGTAAATTTGTTTCAATACAATATTTGGTCTGTGTTATTTTCTGTTTGTTATTCCCACTTGCAATTGCTCTTGCATTGCTCTTATTTGGGTATATAAAAGCAGTAAATTCTGGTGTGTTTCGTGTGACAGCGCTCACATTACTTGCAAGTATAAATGCTTCATCCTGCTTGTCCTTCAACACTGTACCTACGCTGTAGAGTTGACGCAGAAGTATAAATCGGCTTTAACACACCACAAAACACAACAATACACTAACACCCTATTGATCTGACTTGACATGGCATCGGAGGTGTGAAGCCTCTCTCTTTGCTCCTCTGAGGACTGAGAGGCATGCCGTATGACTATGGAAATCTAAAATATGTTTAAACACAAATATTTCAGAGTGTATCTATAAGCCCTTGGCTATTCACATGGTTGTGTTTGAGAGAGCAATTACAAAGCATGACATTTCTGTTTTTAAAAAATGAGTACACGGCTCTTGAAGTGCAGCGTAATTAAACATTACTGCTCTGCTCAGACAGTGAGGTCAGAAGGGAAATAAACAAACCTCTACACACATAAAAGATGAAAAAGTTTTCATAAAAAAAATAAATAAAAAAAAAACCCAAATACGAACACTTCAACATTTCCAGACACTTCTTGTGTCTTTTTTTACAGCAAGACTGTTAGATCTCTGTGCTGAACTTAACACTGTGGCCATGATTTCTGTTTGTAATAGACAGCTCTCTCTATATACACCACAACCTTAACAGTCATAACCTACACACAGAATTAAGTCCACCATCTCTGTCATAAAGCTACAGTACAGACACCGAGGTCACTCAGGTTCACAGTGAGTGCAGACATTTCACTCCATCTTCTTCCTCAGTACAACACTGAACCTCAGAGTCCCTGGGCAGCTCATGAAGGATGGAATGAGGGCTGAGATTTTCCCTGAGAGATGAATTACAGCTTGAAATATCTGAATGGCCAAATACAGCCCACAGCACACAGCCATGATCATGATCACGCCGAGAACACACTCACGCACGCACACACCATTACTCATCCCATCACTCTTCTCTTTTAATCATCTAACTAAACCTATTTTCAAAATTCTTTTCTTTAAAATGACATTCTAGTGGCTAAAAAGGAAGGGCTATCTGCTGGCTGCTGCTTTAACCAACACTGTTATATAATTAAAACATCCATGAAATCAAAATGGGTCTTTTACAGCTGTGTGTCTGCTAGATATTAACAGGGAGTAAATGTTCCCACATTAACTCTTAAGGAGTTATCCAACACATCTACAAACACACACAGACAGACATACACATACGTCTACACAAATATGCTCAAATCTACACACATAAATACACACTTTCACAATACAATCACATCTACACATCATAGAATCACACACACTCATCTGTGAGAGCACACACACTCATGCACATACACGCAACAGGCACATCCGCACACAATCACATCTACATGCGCTCACGCTCACGCTCACACACACACACTGATCATACACACTCGATCCTCTTTAATGAGCCGCGCTACAGATTGGCTTGACAATTGCCCGTAGTCAGGCTAAAAGACACACCACTTTACTGCCAAGAGCAATGCATTATAGATCAAAATCAGTCTCCCAGTATCAGTGCAATCAACAGCTCTCATAACACACACACTTTCTGAATGTCTCTAAAGATATCAGCACTTAAACCCATGCACAGATTTGCTTTTAACCAAAAACTCTATGATTAAATAACAGAAAGAGCTTCTTCCCTAAGCAAAGAAGGCTCTGAGTTTTCTTCTAAAATCTGCAGATAAAATCCTGATCACCGGATTAACTACAGATAATACTATTACTACTACTACTAATAATAATAATAACAATAATAGTCACAGAAATGCTTATGAAGATGGTGGTTAAGAACCCTGTGAGAGTCGGACCATTACTAAAAGTCTATTTAATGAGCTGGGAAATGCTCATTCCCATAAACCCTTCCCATAGTTCAGCATCTTGCACTCTCACACGATTCTGTTATAAATAATGTGTTTATGGCACTCTAGTGCTGAACTCCACATTTCAGTTCGGTTTTAAATAAAAGAATCCCAGGAACACAGATCATTCAAGAAGAAATGTTTTAAATTGAAATCGATTACTAAATTTCCAAACACAATGATATAATTTCACAAAATAAGAGAGTATCATGAAACACTCAATGACCAATTATCTGGCAGAAGATGATCACAGTCTTATCTTGCTAGCTGGCAGCTCCGTGCCACACAGAGGAGATATTTTTCACATGTTCTTATGTTAAGTGTTGTACCAAGCTGTACTGTACATAGATATATATCATTCACACTGAAAACTGTTTATCACTGTTAGGCTGTAATGGTGCCATGTGGGAGCAAAATGGTAAAGTTGAAACATTAATCTATCCCTGAGTGACCTAGGTAAGCTTTAGGTTTCATCTCAAGGTTCTAATCTTTATGTTCAATCTTTAATCTAAAGCTTGCCAGGGTCATTTTTTTGCTATGGCTCCAGTGGGAATTGGTTTGATTTTGATTAAAGTGTTGTGGCCGGTCATGATGTTCTGGCAATGATGTAAATGATGCAGTGATAATGTGGTCAAACTATGGTGAGGGAGAGTGTCCATATACACCGTTTTTTTTTTATATACATATACCGCACCCAGGCTCTTTTTGAGAATGTCGCTGTCTTTATGCAGCTGCTTCAAGCGCTTGTAGTTGAAAATATGTGAACTTTTAAGAAAGACACTGCTGTCATCACTGTTGCTCTTTTTCAGGCAACCAGTCATACAGTGGTTAGTGGGATATATTGTTAAGATATTACTGTCATATTAACAAAACCAACATCCTGGGTGGGAGCACTTTTTTTGATGAGGCGCTGGGATGAAGCGCCCCCCCGCAACCTGCCAGCACTTTCTGCCCGCATGTCTATCTGGGCACCTGCCGTAATGTGACCGCCACAAATTCAAAACAACAAGAAAACAAAAAAAATATTCATGCATCTCAACGTAGAAGTGATGCAGCTCGACTGGTGCCATGTTTCTAACTAACTAGCCAACGCCTCAGCTTGGACTTTTCACAACAATACGGATTTGCAGAGTCCATGAATAATAAATAATGAATAACAGGTTATATCTGGTCTCGCATGTTTTAAACGTCTCAGGGAGGTTTGTGCTCTGAAGTTTCCTGTTAAATATAGTCAGTGAATGGGGCTACAGAGAGCAGGACACAGTAGTACTGTACATTACTAGTTAGATTGGTGTTGATGCAATCAGAAAGTTCTTTCAGTGTTTAAGTATGATTATGTCAAATAGGTGTGGCTAGAGTTAACTCTATTACTGACAGTGTTAAAACTTGATAATATATGGTGTTATAATGTATACTCCATAACAAAAATGCTAAACATACACAACTTGCTGTAAGCCTTATCTTATGAAGTGTGAACTATTTTGCTCCTGAAACTGTTAAATTATTGAAGTTTCAGTATTTAGCTAAATAATCACATGCATAATATACACACACAAACACCAAATATACACATGACACACACCTTCAACACACACACACACACACACCAAATATACACACATTAATATACACTCATCAACAGACATACACACCTTTTTATTCCACCTTTTATACAATATAACCAATACTCACTTTCACACAGCCTGGTTTTAATCATACACATATGATCTAATAGAAAAGAGCTGAGTTGTGTAAATTTAGTTAATGTGAAAATATTGACAGATGTACATCATGATGCAGAGACCGAAAGAAAGGAGAGACAGAAAGACACAAACAGCTGTTAATTAGCTATTAAGCAGGAGAAAGTAATGGTTGGTAACGAGTTCAAGCCCACTGTATAAATCAAACAGACAAATTGTTATTCCCTGATCAGAATTCCAGACATTAGTGAGTACTTCTGTAGCTGCTGTAAAACTCCTGAGAGGTGAGATTTAACAGTTACTGAAGGCAACTTTAACTGTCTGTAGACTTTCCACTTTTAATTGCTGTGATGCTGCAGTCTAAGTGATCATGATTCTGACATAAATGAGAAAAAGCCTCCATCCACCCATCTTTAATTCAAAATATTCACTCAGCACAAAGGCGGGGTCGCTCGCTCCTCGTCTTTTTATGCGCCTGTCGAGCTGTGTTCATCGATTCTCCTGTCAGGGCCAATGAGAATACGGACACGGATCATGTGACATACAGGGGAGCTGTTGCCATGGTAACACCCGGCCTTGTGGAATTGCAGGTCATGCATCCGAATAAGTGAAAGAAAAATGACTACGCATGTGAACAAATAGTGCAATTGTTCCTGGCAGTATAGAGATAAATGAAGGATAATAAAATAATTTGATAGGAAATAGGATCTCCTGCTGAAGAATATTTTCAGTCTGCTTTTAAATTAAAGGCTCTGAAACAGCAATAAAACTCCAGCCAGAGAAAGTGCACATTATTAATCACCATTTTACATCTCTACAGAAACAGAAGATAAAGAATGAATTGTTTTTCCAAATAAATGTACAGAAACCTGCTGCAAAGGCAAACACACATGAATACGGCAACAATGAGCGACATTAATAGGTGTGTGTGTGATTTTTTTGTGTGACCACATTGTGCTATAATTAAGGTATTTACTCTAGTGGTTCTCCCAGAGGGACAGAGCCAAGGACAGAGATGCAGCTGCATATGAAATTGGATTTCAGCCTCGAGGATGCGAGAGTCTCACTCTGAAGAAACGATAAAACAGGAAGCTAACCTGTTCAGAAATGCCACATGCACCTATGCGCTGATTAAATAAAGCAAAACAGAATTATTGGGGACTTTTAAGCAATGTTAGGCAGTGAGTCATATTTGCAAAGCAAATTATAAAGGACATATGGCATGGTGATGAAAGGAATACTGTAGACGCCGGTACTGCAAAGATAAGCAGAGTGCCAGAAAACTGAAAGACAAAAGAAAACCCTGATGGAAGACAAAAAAAATAAATGGTGTTGAAGATACAACACAAGTGACACTAATACAGACGAAACCTGTGCGGCTACAGAACAGTTAATCACCTAATAAACAGAGCAAACACCAGACTCCTTTACAGTACAACATGTCTTTAAAAGTTGAAGAATCACATGCTAACTCAACATCACCAGGCTGTTTTAAACCTCTGCCAAAGATACATTTAGAAATTTGCTGATTTTCTTTGGATTTCTGTATTTACTTAATAATCTTTTACTTGAGACAAACTGATGTGTGAAATTCCTTAAATAAGCTGTCTCCAGAATATCTGTGGGAGAATAAATACAAGACAATCTTATTACCAACTGAGAACTTGATTAATTTATCTTGGTAAGTAAATCCTGCTTTATAAAACCTTCAACGCACCATCACACTGCAATCAATCAGTGCTTTCCTACAGGAGAGGAGAGAGCGTTCATCACGCCAAACACTATTTTTTTCCTCTTAATGGATCCATCCTTCAATCACTGAGACTGTCTGCCCTTATTTCACACTCAAACAACAAACTTACACTCTTACACCCTTCTCATACCTGCAAATACGACACATACATCACAAGCAATGAAGATCAGAACAGATAACGCTATCCAGATAAAAGTTTAAAGAGTTCTCCACTCCAGAGATGGCACTTTAATGTAAAAACACTCGCACTGTAAAAATGTAGGAGATTCAGAATAAAAATGAGTGCTTTTCTGGGTAAACATTTAATAAACTGTGGTAGATGTTTTAACACTTGCATACACTAAAAGCAAAATTCACACACACACACGTGTACATATATATATATATATATGTACACATTACATACATACACGTACACATACATTTAAATAAACGCAAACATGCATTGAAGGACAGTTACATATTTCATTAAATTTTAGTCCGGTGAATGAGTAACACAATTTTGCACCACTGAGCCTGAACATTACTGCAAACACATTTCTTTGTTTACATGTTTTTATATTAACTGCCTCTCTGTAAGCTCAGTACTAAAAAAAAAATGAAGAATGGGCAAAACAGCATTAATCATGAGAGCTGTTTTTGACTCATGCATTAGAAAGTGATTATAAAAAAAAGGTTATAAAAGAGATTATAATAGACTTAATAAACTGCAAGAATAAACACTTAGGCTACTCAGCAAGTCCTTCACTCCTGAGGTCTGATTATCTAACAGTATGTAAGGATAGTATCAGTGCCAGACATTCTGTCCTCTTTATGAACTCTAACACAAAGTGAAAGTAAAGCCTTTATAGGAGAAAGTGAAGCTCCACTTCTCGCACACAAACATTGTGTTAAATCGGTGTGTTAGTTTCAATAAATCTGGGAACTGGGAAAACGTATCTAAATACAGGATAATGTTAATGTACAGATCAGGAAACCCATAAGAGCGTTTATCACAGCTGTAACATGTCAAAATGAACAAAAAGCTGTTAAAAACTTTGTTCAGCGAGTGGAGAAATCTGCAGAAAATTTAGCTCCTAATGTGGCAAAAACAACGAATAAAACAAAAACCGCTGAAACTGGGCAATGTAGTCATTTTATCAGCCCCCAAAAAGGGCCAACAACCACCCGTTTACTCATTCTTTATTCATTAATGTATTTATTTTGTCCATGTGAAAAGCAGCTGAGGCACTTCTGAAGTTGGCGCCCAAATTCATGTTATGTGCGCGAGACCACACATTAGTTAGCCGATTAGCTAGCCAGAACCAAACTCCTGGAATATAGCAAACAATAAAATGAAATAACACTGTTGTAAATCCGCTGCATTTATTAATTGATCCTAAACTCTAATACATGGCGAAAGTGGGGCTGTGAGCAGGCCTCAGCACTGTGCTGCACAATAACACTTCACATTAGCGTTACAGAGGAAAGATGTGAAGCATTGAGGAGAGAAAAAGCGGCGAATCGATATGTAGCACTGGCGCGAGACTCCGGTTAGCTTAGCATAATCACAGTCACAATCACAATAGTAAACTGAGGGAAGCGGCTTTAGCAGCGCGCCTCACACAGCCGAGTATAAATAATATTAATAAAAAATACACACAAACACACACGCGCGCGCGCGCGCGCGAGCGCAGAGAGGGAGGCAACCTGCGATAAAAACCAGTACTCTCCCTCAGTGTTTAAGAACACGCTAACTGAGGTGTGTGTTTATTACTAACACTAACACAGATACAGGATGATCATCTGTGGTGGCCATAGAGAGGCGCGCGCTCCCCTCCCCCACTCTCAGTCTCTCAGTCTCTCTGCGCGTCCTCCATCTTTGATACGAGCTGCTTTAGCTTCAGCTAACGCGCCCTCACCTCACAAAGATCTCGGCAAAGGTTCAAAACTCGCGCAAACTTACCTCCTGTCCGCCACAAAAGAAATCTCCGTAACACGACCTTGCGATAATTGGGTCAATATAATGAAAGAATACTTTATGTTTTATATACTAATTTAGACCTCAAGCGGAACCGCGCCTTTCGCCAGAGAAGCAATCCTAAACTGCCATCTGGTGGCACTCAGCGCTGCGAAATGGCGCGAGCGCACTCTGATCTCAGCGCGCCTCCTTGTGGACAAACCGAGTAGTACATCGCTAATCCAGAATGAAGAAATGAAGTGCAAAGAAAAAACTACAACAACCTATAATAACAAACATAAAACATTAAGATAAACTCTAGGTTATTTAATATAAATAATCTAATATTTCAGAGAAAAAAGGGCAAAATGAATCTCAATAAAGTTAATCACGTTTTAATACGTCCTTTAGATGCCTCTGTATCTAACATTGAAACATTAATCATTTATATTGCTTTACATTGTATTTATTTGCTTTCCAGGTTGCTATTTTAGGAGAATATGAACAAAGAAATGACGTTTCTTAAATCCATCGTAATAATCGATAAACACTACTAACATTTTAGTAGCAAATTGTGAATAACAAACAATCAATGAATAAAAGTAAATAGTATACAGTAATAAATAATACATAGTAAATTACTTCAGTACTCTTGAAGTGTCTCGGATTTAAATAATAAAGTGTAAAATATCAATCTATCAATCTATCTATGGATTAATTTTAAAATATGCAAAAAAGACCCCTCGCAAATTAATGAAAATATTTCATTAATTTTAAACATAAGATGATTGTGTTATACATTTATAATAACGACAATTAAATATCATTAAATTGCATATACACATTCTTCTAACCCTGACTATATTAATTACCAGTTATTTGTTTATTTTTATTCATTATTATTTTTGTTTTAAAACCCTTTTCGACTATTACACGATGATAAATTACTTCACTGTTCAACACTGAAGGCGGTGGGAGGTTTATTATAAAATGAGAAAGTGATCTGTTTCCATGTTGCTGCAGATGGAACACACGGGCCAGGCCTCCATGTTGGTAACAAATAATTTCGCGTTTTGTATTTTTTGGCCACTGCTGGTATCCATACAGCCGGCTGGCCAACCCAACCGCATGAGTCTCGCGCGGCGCTGAGGCGGGATTTCATTGAGGGACGAAGCTAAAGCTAAAGCGAAAACACAGAGTGGGAGGCGGAGGAAGCTGAGTGCGCTGAGACTCCGGTTAAAATATAAACCAGACGGAGACACGGTTGTGGAAAACCGAGGGAGAGAGACAGACAGACTGATTGACAGCGAAACAGAGAGAGCGAGACTGAGCTCGCGCTCGTGTTTGTCTTGTTGTGTAGGAAGCAGCGCGCGAGGCGTAGTTCGTGTCACCGCCGATTCGAAGAATAACAGCGCTGTGATGTTGCTAGGCTAGTTAGCGAGCTAGCTGTGTGCTAGGTCCGGGTTTTACAGTTTAAAGTTAGCCAGATAGCTAAAGGCGAGTAAATCCGTGTGTCCGATCAGAAGGTGATCTGTTTTTGCGGGTATAATTCTGAGTATATGAGTAATCTCCAGCGGTGAGAGTGCAGTGAGGAGCTCCGGCCCTACAGACAGCAGCTCGGTGTGCGGATTAAACTGCAGCGCTAACACACAGGTGCGTCTCTCACCAGCATTAACACCCGAACAGCGTCGCCAACATTGTCACAACACTAAACTCTACTGCTAACCGCCACTTTAATCTGCCACTCGCACCGTGCTTCATAATCCAGTAGCGCGGTAATGTTTTAACATTTAGTAAGGAACTAGTTAGTTTGCTAACACTTAATTAGCTATCGTGTCAGGACGATAGCTAGCTAGCATGCTAATTAGCCAGTAGTCACAGCTGTTAGTTTGTTGTGTAACGTTTCACACATTTCTTTTATCTTTTATCCAGATTACTGCTTATTTGCTATTGACAGCGTTTAATCACGATATTCAGTTTTTATCTCGGCTCACTGGGCAATCACGGGATTGCTAATCCTTCTGCTAGCTTCCTGTTAGCGAAAAGCAGCTCAGTTAGGTTTCGATTCATAGCTAAGATTTGTGTGCGTGTTTTCTTTTCTTTTTTATTTATTTAAAGTAAACACATTTATAATATTAATCACGAACACCCGAGTGCCTTATTGTAATTATTGTTTTTATTTTTATTACTATTATTATTATAGTTCGATTGTTTCAGCTGTTTACGTTCCTATGTTTACTGTAGGAAAGGGTAAACATTTGAGCTGTTCAGATAATGGCGTGTTGTAGTTTTGTGTGGATTATTTTGCCTGGGAATAATCATGTCAGGAGAAATTCACAAAGTTTTCCACCAAGCTCGATCTCAAATTTGTCATTTTCAAAAAAAAAGGGAAGACTTTTTAAGTAACCATTAATAAATGCTTCTAGGCTTCAGTTTCTTAGACACATAATTGTAATATGTTACTTTTGATAAAGTTAGAGAGATTACAGTGTAGTACTCGCTTTGCTCTGACTGACATCCAGCTCTGTGTTTTACCACGTTCTGTGTGAACCACATTCAAAACTAAAACATGTCTGATGTCTGGTTATTTGATTCGGCTCAATAATGTCTGCGGTATTGTCATCGTTACGCTGTGATAAGATCTGCCAAATTCATCATTAACGATGTGTGAGTTATGAAGGGTCCTTAATGGAGTCCATATCAAACAAGTCGTGTAAGGATAGCTACAGATCCCCGGCGTCTGCGAAGGACGTCTCTCAGGCCGTGGCAGAGCGAGGATACGGCTGGTTCTGTCAGTGTGAAATTAAAGGCCTTGAGGCAGAACACAGGGGGGCTAAAGAGCTGAGATAATCTCAGTGGAAGCAGAATCACTTCCTGTCTACAGCCGCACTGATGGAAACGGCCAAAAGTTGCTGTTTTCAGTTGATCTCATTTTATCAGGAGAGTGATTTAAACATAGCACTCATGAGGCAGGTCTGATGTATAGGTAAACAGATGGGACAAAAAAACCAAATCTAATATTTGTTCTCCACAATGCAACACAGTGTAGTGTATACATCTCGTACTGTTGTTTAATTACTTTCTAAAATATCATTTATTTTTAGCATCGTGTTACTGGAACAAATCAACTAATGGGATTTTTTTTAATGGCTATTTCTGATGTCTAATTTAGTCTTGGCTAATTCCCACCCAACTTTCTCCTGTCACACAGCCGCTGCTTGGGGAGGGTGAAGGCTGACACGTGCTTCCTCTGAGATGTATGAAGGCAGCTGCAGCTTTTTTGTCGTGCTGCATCACAGGCTGGCGTAAAACACTCAGAGGAAAGTGATAGCTACCATCTTTCACATTTAACAACTCCCAAATGTCCACAATTGGTTGTTTTTGCTGTGATTGACAGGGGAGAGAGCATATGCTCCTCCCACCCGGAGAGAACAGGATCACTGTGTGCATTGTCGGGATCTGAACTCTCCAGACGATGGGTTGCGTATGCCATGAGTTTATTTCGATTATTGTTGTTAAGGTTGTGGACATTGAGTGAAGAATTAACCACGTGATTAACACTAAACCCAAGCTAAATGCAGTAGTAACGAGGTTCTAAAAGGTTCTGGTGCAGTCGCACTGTGGTCACAGCTTTTCCTCTTCTACTACACCTGGTTGAACTGATCCAGGTGCTGCTCGTCATCTCCCTCAGGCATGCTTACGGAGGCAGAACCTGTGCAGTGAGGTCTTTTTCAGGCACAGCTGGGGTGTGATTAATTCTGTGATGTGATTCTGTAGTTTCTTTTAATATTTTTAAGTGAACTAAATGGTTCTAATCTAACGCTGACCGAGCTCCTGCAGTACTAAAATGAACTTTCCTCAACTTTTTAAAGAGTTATATATATCTCTAGAGTAATTATCAGTGAGCTGATGCGCTGCTGTGACTGTTGTGGGTGGAATTCTGTTTTAGGTGAGACGTGTGTATTTATACACTGACGCTGTGCTGACACTGTTTATGGAGTTTTAACTGCCGATCGTACCGCAGCCTGACAACCACGACTCAGTATTCTGATTCAGATTCAGTTTTTTATCTTCAGCACTGATCTGGCTCGCTGAAGCGCCGCCCTCTTATACCACAGCAGTCTGTCAACGATTCCCATTTTAAATTCGCTATTAAAGAACGACACGTTGTACTTTTCATCCCTTTATAGTTATGTTTATTGTTGTGGAATTTCAGTGAAAAAAATTCGTTCCTGTCCTCTCTTAAGTTATAGCAGCTATCAACAGTCGTTCCCTCACCAGCCTCATCTTTCTCTGTTGAATTTAATAAGACAAAAAAAATGGCAGGTTGTCATGTTACTGAGGAACCACAAAGAAGTGTAAACTCCTCTGTCCTGAAGGTGTCAAAAAAACTTCAGGTTCCAGCTTTACGTCTGACTGTTACAAAGTGCTGACACTGGAGACTCCTTCCATACCTGTTAAATAAATTACGATGTTTTAAATCTTTGTCTACGAGTTGTTACTATAGAAACCATAATGTCAGCTGCACTTGTCACCTTCTGACCAATCAGGATTCTGCAGCATTGTGTTTGATGTTTTTTATCAGGTTGTATATTTCATGTCTCTCACAGCCTCTGTGGTGAAGTTGTGAGCTCTGAGTGAAGAGCCAGACGCTGGACGGCTCATGACTTCAGACCAGGAAGGGAAAGATCTAGCTGAGCCAGAGGAGCAGCAGGAGCAGAAAGTGAGGAAGAAAGAGATTCCTCTTTTGGTAAAGTATTTTTCTTGTCTTGTTTAATCTGGTCTGTTGTTTCGCTCTCTCTCTCTCTCTCTCTCTCTCTCTCTCTCTCTCTCTCTCTCTCTCTCTCTCTCTCTCTCATGTAAAACTTCTTGGAGAATATTTTGGCTCTAATTTCAGTCTGCATATAAAATGAGTCAGTATTTTAATGTTGAGTTTAAGAGTGTAGGCTTGTTCACAGCTGAGCCCATTCATCTCGTCTAATCCCGCGAGGCTGAGGAGTTTGTGCTTGAGTGACAGCTCCATGTGAGACACTTGTACAAATTTAAATGTGCTATTTTGAGTCTGGGGAGGGGGATCCAGCACCATATTGTACCTCGCTTTCTTTCTCTCTCCCTCTCTCTCTCTGTCCCACGTTGAGAGCAGCTGCTTGAGGTTTTTGTCTGTTGGAAGGATTCTTATTTTAAAGTTTAATATGGGGTGTTGTTTTAGTAAAGAGCTCAACCCTAATTCACTCAGTGAAAGAACAAGTCTTCTTCAGACCCCTGTTACTGAAAGCTGCTCAGATCAGGAAGTTAAACAGTACTCTTCTGTGACCAAGCTGGCCGGAGAGAAGCGTCCTGAGTACGGCCAGACAAACAGAGCCGTGGATGTTAGGAGTGACGCTTTCTCCACCCACCCCTCAGCGAGTCTCGGGTCTACCGACGAGAGAAGCAGCAGCATGCATGGCAACGTGGTGGTGTGGGACGAGTTTAAGGATGACTCTCGTAATAGACCCCTGGGAGACATTTCAGATGTCCAGTCTGAGGCAGAGACGGCGGTGTTGAGCTCTATAAAACGGAGAATAGCTGAAAACGCAACAAAACGAGCCAACTGGTTCTGTGAAGGTGATTCGTCTCAGCACGCAGGTTCACCACCTTTTAAACCCCGATGTGAGAACACAACTGTTGCAGACACACTCGTACCAAACAGTCGTCACGTCACACCCACGTGTACTTCAGGTGACGCCAGTTCAGAACTCTCGCTCACTCAGAACCAGGAGCACGAGCACATGAAGAACAGCATCAATCAGAAATCCTATGTTCTTTTCACAGCTAATTATCCGTATAATGATCATCTCAATTCAGAAGAGAAAAGATCTGATTTTCTGACCTCAGACTACAGCGTGAAAAGGAGAACCCAAAGCTTCTACAGCATTTGTTCGATTGATGCAGATGATCTTGTGGTTGAGTGTGACCCGACAGCCGTGACGCTTCCTTCAGCATTCAAGCCAACAGGTTTATTAACGAATACTGAAACAAAGGTCTTTATCAACACCTCACTGAGTAATGCTGCTTTAGAAACCTTAAATTGGACCAAAGAAACTCGAGAAAGTGGTAAGATGGTGTCTGAAGATCTCCTTGCAGAAACGCTGCCTCTAAACACCTCTCGCATGCTGCCTGACGTCATCGGGACATTTCATGGTGTGGGCTCGGATGAAAACGCACCATCAGAAAATCGTGTTTCTATTCCGCCTGAAGACAGAGTGACGGAGAAAAGCAAAAAGGATGAACATGGATTACACATCACTGATTTACTCAAGAGTGCGGATGAAACCATTCCTGACCTGTTAGAAAGAAACCGCCAGCTCAGTGAGTCTGTACTGGAGCATACGGATGTGGCCTGTTCGTGTCAGACTCATGTAGAAGTGACAGAAAAGGGATGTGAAGTTTACCACTCAGAAACAGCAGAGCAAGAACCCAAAATTGTCTCCTCCAAGTCAGGAAGCCTGGATAATGAAGGGAGTCCTTTAAATAGCTGTGTCCACTGCAGAGAACCCAGGCAGGTAGAACCCAGTACAGCAGTGAACCTCCGTGTGATGAGAGGAACATGGCATGAACCTGCGTCACATTCTGATGTAGAACTTAACAATGATTTGGCGCAAGACTATTCACGCTCCGAAATCTCCAGTGTGTCTCAGATTATTGAGG
Organism: Notoglanidium maculatum; assembly: GCA_030068355.1. Classification (NCBI taxonomy): domain Eukaryota; kingdom Metazoa; phylum Chordata; class Actinopteri; order Siluriformes; family Auchenoglanididae; genus Notoglanidium; species Notoglanidium maculatum. Next base: position 16,464,641 of record JAQQZX010000019.1, on the reverse strand, counting down.
ATCAACCTTCATGTTTACTTGCTTCTTCATTGGAACGTGAAAGTGATGTGAACATTCGAGGGTTTATCTCCGAGAGCAGCTCCCGAGACGCCGACATGTTAAATCTGGACTCTAAATGCTGTTTATCTCCTGGTGAAGACAGCATGTTGGAACCGGCCAAGTCCATTTGTTCTTATGCTGAAACGGAAGCTGCGGCAACGGAACCAAAACCCGGATCCGAGTCAAACTTGCGTCAGAACTTGACCTCTTTCACATCAGATATCTCGGAGGGAAATAGTGCTGCACTTCGGACAGGGTTAGTTGATTACCCTGGATTTGTTGCATGTCTCCTGCTGACTCACCATGATGCAGAAAAGAGAGAAATTAACCTTGGCATGGAGGACGGCACCTGTCACATTTCATCCACTGAGCTGTCAGACGTAGCGCCAGAATTGGAGATGGCAGACGAGCATGTAGAGACGAGTGTGAATTCTGAGCTTATAAACTCCAGCACTGATCACGACGAGCCGCTTGAAGCTAATCAGAATTTAGTGAAAGGTATCAAGGAGAACTTGAGGAATTTAACACGGCTGGAGCAGAAGTTCTTACTATCGCCTTTTGTCGCTTCATCTGATGCTGACTTCTCTGTACACACTAATCCTCTGGAGGATGCTTTACAAAACCTTGAAGATCTCAAAATCAGTAAAGAACAGACGTTTCCGGCTGCAGCACAGGAAAGTTTTAACATTAAGGACGAAGACAGAAGTTGCCTGATGGAGAACGAGACGCCGATCAAGGTTGAGTGCTGTAATGACCACACACTGGAAGGACTGAATCAATCTTCAATAATTCTTGGTCATGTTACAACTCCTGAAATGGAACTGTGGAATTCCAAGTCGAAGGATTTTGACCTTACTCTTTGCAGAAATAATGATGAGCATTTATTTCTGGAAGGCAGCGGTGAAAACGCAGCCCTGTCTCTCCACTCGTTTCGTCATGCCAAGCCGCCTGACACCTTCGAGAGCGCCGTATTGTCTAAAAACAGTATGCAGTACGAGAGTGCTCACATTTCCACATATGCTCTCTTGGGGATGACTGACACACAAAGCTCCCTTGATGCATCCAACCAAGAGCCAGAATTGACACACGGAGATGTGCATGACTTGCAAATGATCAGCACTGCAGGGCAGCAGGTGGAGATCAACTACAGAGTTCCTCTTGGGAGAACCATAAGACCAATGTTTGAAATTGGAGAACCAGCACATGCCTTAGAAGAACATGATAGCTCTGATGAAGACTTTGTGACGAGCAGACTTCAGGGATATCGGCTTGCAAATGGGTTGCATTCTTCAGGTTCTAGTTGTGGTCTAGGAACTGGTGGAATGTGCCCCGTTCCCAATTTCTGTGCCGACGGCAAAGCGATTCCTCTCCCTGTCGAACCCGACCAGGTCGACCTTTACGCCACTATGCCCTCATACGAGATTCACTTTCTCGACCGAGACGCTGTAACGGTCCCGGTGCAGGTCGAAAAGCCACAAAGTCTGACCTCCACTAACGAGTCGGAAAGAGAGAGAGGTGTACTAAACATGGTTTCTGAGCTGCTTGGAAAATCCGAGGTGAACGAAGATGGAGACTGTAGTCACTTCCTGTCTGTGTGGGCAGCGGAGCCCGAGCTGGAGTCAGCATGGCAGTATCCTCGCTCTGAGGAAGTGCTGATGGAACGAAATGGACAAGAAGAGGGTAAAGCTGACTCGGTTCTCATCCCTGAGCGTGTGCAGGCGTTCACAGAGGCGTACCCATACAGCCTGTTGGTTTCTGATGGGGCCTGTGTGTGGGACTGGAAAAACGCTTACGGGCAACTTGTAAGGCTGCGTCAATGCTGTGGCTTAATAACCAGTTTGATGTGTGAAATGTAGCTGGCTGATTTAAGTCTTTATTTCTTCTTTCTTAGGAATCCGCCAAGGTCTCGGACCTCAATCCTAACGCAAAAGCATGGGCCAGTTATATTCCTAACCAGGAAGCATCTGGACCAGCCTACGCACATCGTCTCCAGTCATGGGTCGAGTCCAGTGATGTAGGAAACTCTGGCTCAGGAGGTAAACTTTCGCAAAGCCCTCACAGCCCGCGATGAAGCCTTCCTGATTTCATTTAGTCAGAGTTTTAACTAAAGAAACACACTTTAGACTTGACGTATCTCTGGATCAGAGTTCCTTCATGTCTATTTTATCAATATTCTCAATTATCAAATTTTCCTCATGGTCAATATAAGACATCCTGTATCAGATTAAAGCCTTTATTAAATGTATTTAAATTAGACAAACCTGGATTTCACCCTCAGTATCTGTTTCTTCAGCACGCAATATAATTCATTTAATGTGGAGTTTTCTCGGTGGATAATGATCTGATTACACATCCAGCATTTTTATCTGTAAAGGAGGAAATCCAAGTCCATGTCTAGATTTGACATCAGCTTGAAGGAGGACAACAGCATTACATGTAATTTGCCACCATAAATATTCTCAAAGAAATCTGTTAAAAACGTGGTAGGAAGCTGAATATTATTTTTCTTCTTGGTTAATGGGTTTAGTCAGGGATTGCAAAGCGCTTGTGCTATTAATACTAACTGTATTATGTTCAGAAAGAAATGTAATCGTTGATTGATTCATGTAGACACCGAATGTTCCTCTGTTTTGTCATTACTTAAGGCGGAGGATCTCCGCGCCATGTACAAGGAGCCACGGGCTCACTGACGCACATCCCTAACGCTAACGCTGATTTATACTGTTGTGGTGGAAATCACAACTCGTCTTTATCAAGGCTATTTACTGCATTACCATGTTCCTGTCCTTATTACACTGTTTAACAGGCCACGTAAATTAAAGCTAACAAGGACAATTGGGTTTGTTTTGGTGGCAAAGTTTCATGACTCTCAACAACATGCCTAATAATAATAATAATTATTGTTATTATAATACATATTTAATGAATGATCCTGATATTACAATAGTTGTATTGTGTTACAAATTAAATCTGTTCTGAACAGTTCCATGGAGTTTGTTTTTAATTTTTTAAATATTAATGTGGTCCCTGTCTGCCTATCAAAAGTTTGGGGACACCTGACTAACTGCTAAAGTGAGCATTTACTTTAATCAGAGAATATTAACTGTACACTGTATTAAATTTGCAACACTTGTTAATCAGATATGATCTAATGAAAACTTTGTTTAAAATGAACTTCCTTTTATCCGATGATAATTTGTCATCTTGTTGTCTCTTGTTCCAGGTTACTTGCCCAGCGATGATAATGAGAAATGGAATGAAGAACCACAAGTACCGGTCTCAGTAGGACTGCCTTCAGCAGAACCACCAGAACCTGTGGACATGGAGACAGCCGACAATCAGTTAGCCACCGGCTTACAGCAAGACACCAACATACAGGGTACTGTCATTAAAACCAGCACTAAACACAGTGCGGTCCGGATCGCCCTGTGCACTTTGAATTAATATCACACAAATGTTGTGTTTGTTTGAGTAGGAAGTGATGGCTCAGATTCCTCCAAGCAGCTTGCAGACCTCCGAGAGCAGCTGAAGTCTACGCTGGAGTTTTGTCTCTCCAGGTAATTGTCTCGGAGCTTTGTGTGCTGCTAATCACACTGATCTCCCTCATCTGGATTTGAGTGTTTAAGCCTGCAGCTGGTTTTAACCTTCACTTCAGGGCTTTTTGTCTTTGCTTATTTCGCAAACCTTAAGAGTACTAAATGCTGAGGTTAGTTTTCACTAATGTTTCCAGTGTGAGATTAAACTAATTTAACATGTTCCTTTCATAACGTCTCCCCTCTTTTCTTGACCGAGGGTGTCAATACTTCTGGAGCTGACTGTAAACGTTAATGAGGTTACTTTGCTTGTTTCTCTGAAGTGTTCTTTGTACAGATTTTAACTGGATTGTTTGGTTTAAATGCTTCATCACGGTATTGACCTTGTTTATAATAGAGTTGTAAGAAGCGGCTGTGGACGTGGGTGTAGATTTCTGACTGTGTAGGAGGCTCTTACACAATGTGAGGCTTTGTAAAAAGAGTTTATTCAAGGATGCTGAAGTTGCAGCTCAGTTTATTGTGGCTCTCCTGCCGATGTCGTAGGGAGAATCTGGCCAACGACATGTACCTCATCTCTCAGATGGACAGCGATCAGTACGTGCCCATTGTGACCGTAGCGAATCTCGATCAGATCAAGAAGCTCAGTGCGGATGTGGATCTTATTGCAGACATTTTAAAGAGTAAGTCATCATCTGCCAGTAATTAAGGCTAATCTTTTCTCCAGTCTTGACATTTGATTTGGGATTTATATTTTCTTAATTTTTTAGCACTTCCTCTTGTGCAAGTGGATAAATGTGGTGAGAAAGTACGACCCAATCAGAATCGCTGCATTGTTATCCTCAGAGAGGTGCCTGAATCCACGCCTATTGAGGTAAATGTTATTTTCTGATGACCCTCGTGTACAAACGGTCAATGCTGTCTGTCTAACCTTTTTGTGTCATGATTGTTTTGCTTTTTAAGGAAGTGGAATCGCTCTTTAAGAGTGACAAGTTGCCCAAATTTGTCCATTGTGAATTCGCCTATAACGATAACTGGTTCATCACGTTTGAGTCAGAGGCAGACGCACAGCTGGTAAACCTGACGCTTATTTTTTTTTTTCTTTCTGTACTTCTTTCATAAATTTTGTTGTACTGTGACGTGTTTGAGTGATTGTTTGCTGTGTCGTCTGTACAGGCATATCAGTATCTCAGAGAGGAAGTGAAGACTTTTCAAGGAAAGCCTATAAAGGTAAACCTCATCACAGCATGTCTTTGTTCCATTATTAATGATTTTGATTTCCTTTAAAAAATGTCGTGATCACTTTATCACTTTAAATTGATGCTAGGCGAGGATCAAGGCCAAAGCCATCGCGGTCAACACTTTTGTGCCAAAGAATGGATACAGGCCTGTGGATATGTCCTCAAACATGCAGCAGCGCTATACCTCATACTATATCCCGCCTGCGTTTGGGGCGCAGCAGCAGTTCCCCCCGTTCTACAGGCTGGTCACTCATCAGGGGTGGTCCACCACACAGGGCTACTTGGATCCAAGTTTGGTCAGTATTAGACCTCTAACTCTTACACACACGAGTGTTCCTCTGTTTATACACACTTCAGGTTGTTGCTGGACCAGTGCATGACTAACACGTCCACTGATCTTCAGTAATTTGTTTAACGGATGTTCTCCAACATTAAATGTAACTATAAACAGATAAAACATATGATGTGTCACTGAAAAAATATGTAAGTAGTGTCATAGGCCTGTGGTATAAGAGGAATGAAACGCTTGATGATACGCTGTTTGTGGTTAATGGGGCTAACAGCATAGCTCTGCTTTGCGTCACACCATTTACTACCCTGAAGTTGATTTT
>JAQQZX010000019.1:16311823-16335599 GCA_030068355.1 Notoglanidium maculatum | reverse complement strand
CGCTCTTTGTTTCCCTCTCTCTCTCTCTCTCTCTCTCTCGCTCTTTGTTTTTCTCTCACTCTTTCTCTCGCTCTTTGTTTCTCTCTCTCTCTCTCTCTTGCTCTTTGTTTCCCTCTCTCTCGCTCTCTCATTTGTTCACTCGCTCTCAAAAATATTTCTGGGATATTATATATACTTTGCTGGAGTCAGTCGTACTTTGGGAGATTCCTGAGCTTCCAGGAGAGGGGGGATGCCTGTATTAATGAGGTGTGTAGTGAATAGTAATGTGTGGTATCAGTGAACAGTATTTCCATTGTTTTCATATCATAAAAACACAAAAGGAGAGAACTATTGCTTTATTATTCAAAGAACATTTTGTACACGCACGCACGCACATACGCATGCGCGCGCACACACACACGCGCGCGCGCGCACTACATGTGTGTAATATAGGTGGTATAGAGTCTACACAGTGTGTTATAGAATGTTATAAGAGTTTCCACCACAGAAATGAGCGACTCATGTTGTGGAGAGAACGAGCTCTTCATCTTAAAGAGTTTGCACTTGTCTCTCTTTTAATCAAAAGTATTGGCACTCCAGTTTTCATTTGGGCCGCTGTACCTCGCATTCAGTGAGAGAGAGACACACATTGAAACAAACAGGAAAATCAAACTTTAATTTCATGTAATGTGTGAATTAGTAGTGCTGTTTGTCTGATACTTTCAAGTACTGGATCAAAGGCATCATTTTCACCTGCTATAAAGGTAGAACATTTGATCTATTTTTAAAAAATGGCCTAGTCTGGTGTAGAAGGTGCCATTATTATAATTTTGTTAAAATTTTGTAATTATTTCCAATTACCCATATAAATAGCCTTAAGTGCACCTTGGGTACTAAAGTAAACCCAGTCCACAGTATTTATCTTATTATATGTATTTAATTTTTACCTAATTACTGCTACACCATGGTAATGAAAGTGCTTTAGCCTGGTCTCCGGAATGAGGCCGAGACGCAGGCTGTTAAAGAGTAAAGCAGAGGCAGAACCGCGACCTGTAAAGGCTTTTTACAGGGCCTTGTTGGCTCCAACGCAGCACGGCTCCAGGTTTTAAAGCAGTGTTTCCATCTGCAGCGGCTGAAAAGCGCTGAACACGTGTCTCACGCAAGCAGCTTCATCTGCAAGGCAAAGTGGAACAATGCCAGAGGGAGGGAAAAAATGCGCACACGTTTTTAATGAAGAGAATCCTGCAGATACCGTATAAACGCTCTGGAAAGTGACCGGTTGTGTATTTTACTCTTCTTTAAATTTAATTCTGTTGGGGTTTTTTTTTCCTCTCAGATTTTGAAGACCTCTTTGATGACGATGACATCCAGTGATGAAGATTTGCACTTTTCAATCATGTAAAATTGAACTTGTTTTGTCTTTCGCTTTTTCTCTTACCTGTATAAAGTCCAGTTTATGAAGTTGGGTTTATTTTGTTGTCAATAAAAGATTTTGCGGAAAAAGAACACCTTTTTAAAATTCCAGATGTTTCTAAACGTTTAAGATCCCACACATTCCACTTCACGAGGCAAAATGATCCCGATTCTGTTCTGTTCCTGTTGAAATCTGTTTCTAGCTCAGATTGCAGGTTTTTGTAAATTCCTGAACACCTGTAGCTGTGTATAATTACACCTTCAATCCAGCCTTAACACAAAGACACAGATGTTCCTCAGTTCACATCCTGACATTTGCTGAAAAACATGTTTCTGTTGAGACGTGCAACATCTCGAAACCTTCAAAACCCTTGAGGAAAGGAACGGAGGAGAAAGACACGAACATCCCAACATCCTTGTCTGAGCCATCAACACACAACAATAATTTATTTATAACTCATTTTTTTTGCTGATAAACTTATAATGCTGTGGTTTCGTGTCCCCATTTTGAGTTCCATTGATTTATTCTTTTTTTTTTTAGCAAGGGATTAGAAAAGATTGTTTTGGTAAAACACTTGTCATGTAAGTAATAAACACTGTTGTTTGTGTGTTTGCATTGCTGTAATAGTAAAATACCAAGTGACCATATTCTCTCCCATAACAGCATGTCCCCAAGTGTTCCTCTTATTCATTCCTCTTATTTATACCACAGCAATTTACCAATTACAATATTTATTAACTGAAGAATGACATGTCAGACTTTTTAAAATGTCAATTTATACTTTCAAAAGCAAGTTAGTTCCTGTTCTCAGTTATGTTATAGTAGCTATAAACAGTCGTTCTTTCACCATCATCTCTTTGTTCTCAAAGTTAGTAAGACTAAAAAACCCCTCAGCTTTTCATATCATCAAGAAACTGCACAGAAGCATAAAAGCCTCTGTCCTGAAGATGTCAGAAAACATCTACTGTCAGAGATGCTGTTATAGAAAGTTCATCAACTCCTTCTGACCAATCAGAATCCAGTATTCTACAACCAGCAAAAAAATATAAATGTTGTTTCTTGCACCAAATCCAGGGAGTAAAATTTATTTTTCAGAAAACTTTTCTATCTTTTGTATTTGTATACTTTGTAATCATTTATAACAACACACTGTGAAGTGTACCTACACTGGGAATTCAGAAGCACTGTATATTGAATATTGTATAACGTAATACCTATGCTGCTTATAAGGACCATATAGTAATATATGTATAAGCAGCAGTAATGCTGCTTGTAAGGACCACAGATGGGAAAGATTTTTTATGAAGTCCATCACTTTGTCTTTTTACATGAAAGAGGGAGAGAGAAAACAAGAACTTCAGTATTTTCAGATATTGAAATAAATGTTTATTAAATGTTCACATGTCATGATCTTATGACACGTGTGTTTACGGTCTCGACATGTCTGCTGAAGTCATGGTGGTTTATTTATTTACATTTCAGACTATTATAATGCATATTACTTCACTTACGTACAAAAACTACTATGTCAGCAAAATAAGGGATTTAAATCCCATTAATCTAAAGTGATAATTACATTTGCATTTATAACACTGTTACAAAGCACTGTTTACATGGGTAATAAATGTGCAATGACCATAACATTAACTACTTTACAAATCGTCATAACTGGGTCTTGTGCTCTCTTCACTGGTTTATATAAAGATGGAATAAATCCTCTAAAGTCAGCCCAAAGGCTTTGATATAAAACTCTAGTGCTGCTTTATAAAAGATTTATGGAACGCTTATGAAAGTGTGAACATATAAATGTGTAGAAATGTGGAATATAAAGTGTTACTGTTCAAGTTCAAGTTCAAGTGACTTTTATTGTCATTTACCGTATACATGTGGTACAGTGTACAGTGAAATGAGATAACGTTTCCCAAAGGATCCTGGTGCTACATATAAGGCAACAGAAGTACAAAGGTTGCACTTGTGCCACTGAGACACAACATCAGACAACAGACAACATAAAGTGCATGTGTGCAAACATGTGCAAACAGCAAAACCAAAAACAACCATATTGTTAATATCTAGGTTTAAGTTAACAGAAATGACTGTGTCAAATTGATATCTGGTGTTTTATATAATTATTTTCAGCACAGATTATCGATTAAATATTATTGTAATTAATAATAATTATACAGTGGAATATTCCATCCTGCACTTTCATGTCAAAAGATTTGGGATTATTTTGGTATTGAAACAAACCTGAACTAAACACCTGAAAAGACCAACAAATCTTCAACATGCTTTTATTATTATTATTATTATTATTATTATTATTATTATTATTATTATTATTTTATAGCAGACTTAAGCTCCTTGTCCTCTTTTTCCTTTCTTCTCCTCTCTCCTGCTATGTCTGTGATTCTGATCTCTGATTGGTCAACCAGTGAGACGAGAGGAAACCAATCGCTGTGTCTCGTGCAGGCTGTTCATGGCTCCACGGGATGCTGCATTTTGTTTTTAATTATCAAGGTGGTGTTTAAAACGTGCCTTAACTCTCGCCGGGGCACAAACAGCACCGGAGCCTCTGCAGAACCGCTGAAGAACTGCAGAGCCAGGTCTTCAGGTACAGCCTCTCTCCAGAGGCCCAAACTCTTCCACACCTATCGCAGGTAAGATGAGTCTCATGCTCCTGCATCATCTTATTATCTCCAGCTTAAAACTTAATATATCACTATTTATTCTTTCTCAAACCCCAAACCCCAAACTACTGGGTTTTATTTTTCATTATGCAAGTCATCAGAACCTGGGATAAATATCCTGAACAGATCAGCAGAATCCAGAGGAGGGTTGCCAGATATGTCAGATCAATTTACAGCATTTCTTTTGATTTGCATAAAAGATTGTCGTTATATTAAAATTTTTTGTTCAGTCACTTTCAACAATAAGAAATCTGGATGCAGATTTTGATCAAGCCATTAAAAAATGCAAACAGTAAATACACAGCTTATTATGCATGTTTTGTCTCTTAACAGTTAGAATTATACATCATTATGAATAAGGTTCTATACCTTCAGTAATAGATTATGAAATAAAAATCCTCACTGCTTTCACTGTAGAAATCTATTAAACTATAATCTATTCATTCTCATAGCTACTCTATATATTTAGGACAGTATAATTGTATAACGTTATGAGACCCTTTTACGATCTTTAAAGACAAACTGCTTAACCCTGATGATAAATAGTCATGATATTGAAGTTTATTGGATTTCCTGAAACTGTAATACATGTGATTTTAATGATCTGGCAACCCTATTATTTTAAAGTGCTATATCAATTATTCTCCTTTTATTTAAAAAATAAATTTCATGCATTAAAGTGTTTTAAAACACAAATTTGTATTTGTGTTCTGTTAAATTACTGTAATTAAACCCTAACTAAAGTATTAACCTTAAAAAGTGAATAATACTGTGATGGGTTTTATTTATTTTTCTTGTCTGCAGGAATCAATAGCTGAGAAATGGCTCGTCTCAGAAGATCAACCTTCTCTCACATCTTCATAGGATTTTTGCTGACTGCAGCGATATTTGCAGGTGAGATCAGCACTCTAGACCTGTAGGATTATAGAATTATTACACAATTATTCTTAACTGATGATTTGCAGAGAGGTAGAATTCTGAATTTTAAGGAATCAGACTCAAACATGCAAAGTGAGACTAATAAAGACTAAAATAAATATCAACAATAACCAAGCCGAATGGCAGAGGAAGCAATCCTAACTGCAGCAGGAGCTGACCTACAGACTCATGTGATTTTGATGTTGCGAAACGTTTTAAAATTTATAAAAAAAATCCTCTATATGATTCAGTCCCTAACACTGAAGCTGTAATAAGCACATCAGTGTTGGACAGAATTAATGTCAGACCTACAGCAGCTCATTATTTAAATGTGCACAAGAATGTTTTTAGGATGTTTATTTATTGGAGACATGTTTTAGTAAAACTGCCATTATTTGACATTGTTATTGAGATTTCGATTAAAATTACACTTAAATTAAGTTTTCATTGCTCTTGCTCTCCTTTTAGGAATTAATGTGCTAGTAAAACATATAATATTTTGATGATTTAGAATTTTAATGCTTTTTGGTCACAGGAACACTAAAATAAGGTCATTACTATAAAGAAAAAAGATTATCTTAGTAGGTAAAACATCTTAAAAATAAGACTAGCATCAAATTATCTTATTTCACTGGCAGATAAATGAATGCATTGTTATTGTAAAATAATAAAATTAATTTTTTAGAAAGAGGATCAACTGTCATTATTATTTATCAATAATCATACTATTAAATATGCGCTACAACAGACATGCTTCATCAGCACTGTGTCTGAAAAAAGTCCCTAAAACCTTCAGGCTGTAGAATTTCGGGAGATCATGAATGAAATCATGCTTAAATAGTCATTTTGAGCCATCTGTCTGATTGTTTACAGGTTTAAAACTGTAGTGCTGTGCATGTTACATAATGCAGCTTAATTAATAAAAATTCATTTTTGGACAAATGTTGTGTTTTTATGCATTTTCCCAGTGCGGTGAACTGTTGCTATGTCTTAGTTCTAGTGTTTATAGATGAATTGTGATGGCAGCAGCAGAGATGAAGGTCACAGAGGGTAACGTTGTTCACTAAAATAAAAGCCGGAAAACACATTCCGTACTTTTTCCAGAGATAATGAGAGCCTCCTGTGGCCATCACAGCTCCTGTACTTTGTAGATTTTATAGCTTTTGCTCTGAAAGCCCCACTAAAGTGCCGCCTCCTGCTGATCCACCTAAAAGTGCTGATGTGTTCTGTTTGAACATTAATCTCATACAGTGGCACCTGTACATTAACCACCACCTCCTCCCTGAAACCATAAAATCACAGTCTGCTGCACCCTCGGCTATTACACCTCCGCTTACCTCAGCGTTTTCTGCTTTACCTTTGATACATGCAACATCTGGTCCTTCTCCTTTTCTTCCTCCTCCTCTTTTACAGAGTTCCTCCTGGCTCACCCTCTGACCCAGCCCTCAACGGAACATGGTAACGTTTTCAGATTTTTGAAAGTCCTGCTATACAGAAGAGTGTTGTTTTTAACCTTCGAGTTCTCACATCTGCTGCAGGTATGGAGAAGATCAATGCTGAGCTCTCTTCCAAGAGACTCATCCGCAACCGGAGGAACATCAGCTGGTATAAACAACACTCTGACTTCTGGAACTGGTACAAGTTTTTCACTGACTCGGGCAACCAGCAGGGAGTGAGTACCGCTGCTCTGTGTAAAGATGAGAACACAAACCAGAGAAGAATATGTTTTTATCACCAACCTGTTCTTTATGTTGTTGACTACACTTATTCAGTACAATTCCCTGAACGTTCTTCACCTTGTTCCTCTGTAGAACCTGTAGAACCTAACAAAAGTTTTCCTGTTACCGAGTTCTATGTAAAACCTTTAGCAAACAACCCTTAAGTATCCAAGGACCCTTTGAGGAACCAAGGGTGTAGCTAAAGGCAACAATGGGATCTGATGTAATATGGTAGTCTGTAGTATGTTTACTGTTATGTTCAATCTAACACTCCTGTTAGAAGTTCTCCTGGTTTTGTTCTCCTGGAGGAACCTTTTAACACTTAACTATCCAAAATACAGCAAAGTAGTCAAAGTGGAATCTAACATAGCTGAGTGAATGTTCTTGCTCTCTCGGGTTGCCTCTCAGGTTGCAGAATTGGACCAGGTGTATCTGGCCTACCTGCAGAACAAGAACCGTGCTGAAGCCCAACGCTCCTACAAGCTACATCTGCAGCATCTGGGTGAGATCTACAAGTCATGCGCTGAGTCTGATGACTCAAACTGCATGGCCTCATACCTCAGCAGACCCAATGTCAAGGCTGAGCCGCAGAGACCAGCACCAGTTAAGGCCTGTGATCCTTTCCGGGATCCACAATGTCTCTATGCTCTGGGATACTCTTCTTATCCGTATGTGGCATCTGCAAAGTCGCCAGCTCCAGCTCCTCCTCCTGCTCCTGCTCCGGTTAAATCTCCAGCCTTCATCCGAACCCCTGCAGTGAAGGACCCAAGTTCTGGCCAGTACTATTATGCCCCCGTAGCACAGTCCTTCCTGTCTGCTGAGCAGAAAGCTGAGCTGTTGCGTATTTGCGGTGCTGAAGATGTCGAATGCCTGCAGTACCACTTCCGTGGTGCTTATGGCTACAAACCTGCTGGCATCCCTGCTCCTTCCTACGCCTATTTAGGCTCCTCCTCACAGAAGGTGCAGAAAGCCCCAGCTGGCCTGCACCGTCACTATCCCAACTGCGATCCCCGCGTTGACCAGTATTGTGTCTACACTGCTGGATCGGCTTCTCATAAATCAGAGGCACCATCTTCTCCAGCTGCCCTTGAGAGGTTCTGCAATCCACTATATGAAGACAACTGCAACCCGCTGACGGCTACCAGGTTTGGTGGTGCTAAATCAGAAGATCCCAGAGATGATCCAGCTTCTTCAGGCACTATCCAGGAGCTGCAAAACTCCCATTATGATCCCTATGCCATGTTCCAGGATGCTGCTGCTGCGTCTTCCGCCATGCGCAGACTTTCTGGTTCACGCCAAATTCCACAACACCCTCAGCCACCCAATATGGAGGAGAACTCCCAATCATTGGGACCACCTGGGAAGACCAAGGAGGGCTATGATTGCTTTATTGGCTACGATGAAGAGTGCTACCCAGTTGGAACCCAGAACATCCCCAAAACAGTCCCACAAAGGCCGATTCCTCATTCAATGAACACTTACGAGCCACACCTTAATGTAGATGGCACCAGAAAGGGTGTGATTGAACCCGATCCTCACTGCGACCCCGAGTATGACAGAAATTGCCGCCTGCGCCGTTACGAGCCTGAAGCTGAAGAACCAGAGAGGTATCCTTCCCACAAGGACGAACGTGAATATCAGGAACACAGGGAGGAACCTGTTCATCATGAAGATCAGAGGGAGGAGGTCTATGCTGAGCAGCAGCCAGACATGAACAACAAGGGATACGACCCACAGCAGTACGATCGCTACATGAGTGGCCAGGGGGATCCCTATGCCTCTCATGATCAGCCAAATCAGGGTTTGATCAACTTCCAGGACATCCTGAAGGCGTACGCAAGCCGCTTCCCAAACCAGGACCACCCTCGTGCCTTCAAAGGAGAATACAAGAAGAAGTAAGAAGCTGAAGAAAGCAGTGTTACCAATTACAATTTAACAGATGGGACAGTGTGTGGATGGCGAATGAAGTTCGCTGATTAAAAGTCTCACATCAGGTGTAATAAAGTCAAAATGACAGAGAAGCAGATCTTCAGCTCAAATGGTGAAAGGTGCAGTAGTGTGACAGCATTTGTATAGGATTTCATTTCTCTTATATTTTATTGATTTAAGTTGGTCTCATGTTAGTTTAATCAGTTTGATTGATTTAGATGGTTTAGAGAAGATTCATGGTGCAACTTCTTAACTAATGGATAATCAGATTTTTTTTCATGCCAGTTGAAATATAAATAAAATATGTTGAGTATTAAATTTTCATGAGGTGGTAGAATGCGAAAAGGTATCTGTATACAAAGCAACATTTTTGCCTTTTTCTTTTTTCCTTTCTTCCTTGAAAAAATGGATGTCTACCTAGAGGAATATTTAATATCTTTTCCAAAACTGTGTTTTTCTATCCTATAATGTTTTTTTATATGTTTATATGAAAAATTTTTTCTTTGAATGTCTTGAATAAAACGCTTTTAAATAAAATTTGAAATTGTTGGTACGTCTGGTCAATTTGATAAAACCAACAATCAGAAATGAAGAAACCTTGCATTAAAATAAATAAAAAAAACATGCAGTAATTTAATAATGGTTTAATCATATAGAAACACAGTTTAAGTGCATTTTTCCCAAGGAAGAGAACAATTATTAGCACCCTTTTGATTAGTATTGTGAATAACAAGGCTGAGCTTCTTACTGTGAGGTATAACAAGGTTGAAGTCAAAATAAAACACCGATTTTGTGTCTTGCAAAACATTTTGGAAGTAATTTGTAGTAATTTGTAAATCTTAACCTCCTTGCAGAGGCAACCAAGTTTGAGACTTCAGGACTGCCAGCGACATATGACATTATTTTTCTGCCTTCTGACAACATGTTTGAAGACTTGGACTAAGTTTCTAAGATCACTGTTCTTGTCCATTCAACACAATCAGTACTGTGAATCTTTATTCTTACAGTAATGATTTATAATGGTAATGATTTATAATATAACTATCTGTTGTCACCCAGATGACGATGGGTTGTGTTTTGAGTCTGGTTCCTCTCAAGGTTTCTTTTTTGTTGACTCTGAGCGTTTTTTCTCCACTGTTGCCTCTAGTTTCTCATGAGTGATCTAAATCTACATCCAGATGTCTGCTTTGGGACAATGTCTGTTGTTAAAAGCACAGTACATGATAAATATTCAAACCTTCTTAGAGCCCAAGAATTACTAAACATTCTGATAGTGTCGCATATTACAGTTCCAGTCAAAGTTTGGACACACCTTCTCATTCAATGGTTTTTCTTTATTTTTATTACTTGTCACATCATTTCTAAAAGCAAGATCACACAACTGATGATCTCAAACACATTAAGAAGGCAGAAAATTCCACTAATGAACTTTAGGCAAGGCACACTGTTAACTGAAAAGCATTCCAGGTGACTACCTCATGAAGCTGCTTAAGATAATGCCAATAGTGTGCAAAGCTTCATCAAGGAAAACGCCGGCTACTTTGAAGAAGCTAAATCATGAAACATAATTTTTTAAAATATTTTTTAAAATTTACCACATGATTCTATACATGTTCCATATGTGTTATTTCATTGTTTAGACGACTTCAGTGTTGGTCTACGATGAAGCAAATTGCCAAAATAAAAAAGAAAAAACACATATAAGTGAGTAGGGATGTACAAACTTTTGACTGGTATTGTATACTGCTTCAGCACTTATGAACTTATGCTATCTTAAATTTAAATAGAAAACTCTTTTTTCCTAATAGGCCTCTATTTTGTCCATTTAGCAATGCTTTTTTATTTGTTCCCTATATGCATCAGTGGGATTATTAGTAATTAATGTATGAAAGCAGTCCTATAAATGGATATAACAGGATAACTGACCCTGACTCCTGCAGAATGAGCAGGAACCTGCAGGAATTTAAAGTAAAATAAGTGGAATAAATAAAATAAAAGTTCAGAGTCTCCCTCTAGTGACGAAACAGATGTACAAAGAGTCTAGGAACGAGACCTAGAAAATGTTGATTAATCAAGTCAGATTATAAACAATCACATGCAAACTGCCAAATATATAATAAACTAAACACCACAGTTTACTGGGAACTTACAGTGTTGCATAATAATGATGTTCTGAATTTAGCAGAGCATTCCTCTACTCTAGCCTTTATCATTTTATCTCTGTTTGTAATATATTTAATTAAAACATGAAATTCATTGATATCAAAGGGGATGAAATAACTGCTCTCTTTTCCTCCATAAAGGTCAGTAAATGTCGCGTTCTAAGTCCACTTCAAATGGTGCGGTATCTTCAGCAGAATCATTTAATTGTCCTGATTTTAAAATGCCACAAAATGCCATATTTAAGTTAAACAGTGATAAACAAATGATATAACTTTGTTAAATTAGTTTCCTATTTTGCAGATGCTAATGAGGATTTTTTGTGCAGATAATTTGGAGAGATGTGCTACACTTGGAATGATTGGAAAAAGAGTGGAAAATTTAAAAAAGAACAACAACAGTAGTAATGTAAATTTAGGTAAATTAACATGAAATGATATAATTTACTGGAGCCATGAACAGAAGGTCAGTCACCTTCATGCATTCACACACCTGGCCTTTAGGTACAGAGACTCCAAAAATATCACTTGTGGTTAACTGATACAGAAAAATGCAGTCTACCTGCCTCAACTCTCATCTCAGTGACTTCCTCAGAAACAAAGCAAACAGTTCCTGGAACTGGCTTTGGAAATTTCTTGTAAATTATCACTGTTAGAGAACAGATTACAGCTTATATTTTCATTGTTATATACAATAGTCTGTACAGAGAGATAGGTGAAAGGCATAAAGCTAGAACAATTTTGCTGCCACAATTTTGCCATGCAACAGAGGAATAAAAATAATTGCTATTTCATACTTTTTATACAATAGAGCTCATGTATCAAACTGGATATGAAGAAATTTGATTCTAAATAGAGTAGTTCATACATACTCTATTCTTTGCTCCTGAGATTGTTGTAAATTAATGTATTGTGTACTATGTTGTAATACTGTATAATATACTGTATATATATATATATATATATATATATATATATATATAAAACATCATAATCATATTATTATATATTATTTTATATCATGTATATACATATTATTATTTCAGGTTGGCCATAAAAACTGTTGTACACAAATTCCACACAAAGGAATTCTCAGTGATTCACCTCACTCACCCTGATTGTTTTGTTCGTGTTTTATCGAGATGCTCTGTTTTTAAAAAAATAATTTTTCAGATCAGGAAAAGCGTCAAACAACAAAACAACCTCACTAAACTTTCCCAACCCTGTGGAAGTCTTCCTCTCAGGTGGTGTTGGAAGGAGATGAAGGCAGAGAATCCCTGGATAAACATTAGCTGTGAGCTTTAGTCTCTTTCTTCACTTAATCACAGAAGTGAAGCAGAAGAAATGAAAAGGATTAGAAGCAGGAAGTTACTGTGGAACTTCATAAAACCTCAGTTTGATCAAATACACAGTTTTCCTTCACTTTTTTATTATTGTTCAAATTTTTTATCATCAAAACCCACCATAAACCCACATAAAATGCTTTAAAGAATCTGCCTTGTGCAGTTTTGTCATCTTTGCATCGTTTTTTTACACAACCTCTCTGGTGAGTCTCACATGATGGATGATTCTTACTTCACTGTCAGCCTTGAACTGGTTTGGTGTTTATCTTGCTAATCAGTTCTGTGTGCCATCATTTATCTTACACAAGAGGTGATTTTCAACACAAGTATCATTTATTTAAATAAGTTCTTTTTAACTTCCAAGGTTCTGTATGTGGTTATAAATCCACAGGATTAATTTGGGCTTAATGAATCTTTCACATTGGATCTAACACTGACTCTGAGGAACTTCAGATTTTACCTAGTTGTTGAGTAAGTGAACGTGCTTGAAGTAATTAAAGTTTGGAGTGAAAAGTTGATCAGCGCTCACATGTGTAGACTACAGTAGTGGTACTTCTGATTACACACCAAAACTAACCCCCCTTTTACTCTGTAAGATTTTAAGATGATTCCTCATCACAGACCAACAGCATGTAATCACCATCATGGTAATGATTTTTCACTTACTGATGACTGTCCTGGACCGGATGCTCACGTACAAGCTCGTCTATCTAGCTGGTTGCCATGACAACCGGTTTCAACTTCTGCTAAATTGCTGAAATGGATTCTGTAAATGACTGCAGGTTAAAAGCAGTGATGATAAAACTGAGTAGACCAAAAAACCTTCTAAAATATCTCTCTAACAGCCCCAGCGTGACAGATTCACTTCCCTCAGCTCAATAACCTTAAAATTACTGCAGTTACAAGTTTCTTCTTAAATTTTTAAAAATTCTTAACATTTAAATAAATCAAATCTCTGTCAGAGAATCAGTGTCAATTTTCAGAAAAACTGGTATGAGAAATTTTCAGTGATCTGTTGTTTCATGATGGAAGCAAAAAAAAAAAAAGGCAAAAATATCAGAAATGATTGACCAGATGATGATAAAACTTTTTTCCCTGCTAATCTCGTAGCTGTAATATTCACTAAGCAGTGTAAGGTTCTGGCCATTCTTCTGTCTCATAATCATGATTCAAAGTTAATGAGCAATTCTTGATATATAATGTGTAGCATGCTTAAGCTTTCTTCCACACAATACATGGTTCTTGACATTTTATTCAATCTTTCATCTGAAATTTCACTGACAGTTCATGTGACTAATAACTCATTCACAAGCTTGTTGCTTTTAATAACATTTTAATGGTTACAAATAAAGGTTTCAGCTTTACTTTTTAAATACACAATCTGAAAATTGTACCTCTCCATTACCAACTCTTGAATTATTGGCACCCTTCATGAAAATATGCAAAAAAACAAACAAACAAACAAAAAAAACCCAAAAACAAAACCCCATGTATATTAAATAATGCTTTCAGTGGAGTATATTGCTGTTAGTCATACTGTATAGAGACTCTAGTTTTATTTAAAAACAATTTTCAAAAATAAATAGATTTTTCTCTTTAAAACCTGATGTAAAAATATTCTGTACTTTCACAAATATTAGTTGAAATTTCAAATGTGAGACAAACTGAGTTTTTGGATATTGAGAAAAATTTTATTAACAACAAGCTAATGTTTTTTTTCCCTAAGAATGCCAATTTCACACACTGTTTAGCAACGAGTGCATTATTTGCCTGCAAAGAACTAGATTCAATATTGACACCCCACACTTAATATTTGCTCAAATCCTCAATGGCAGCATTATTTTCCTGAGACTGAGATCAATTTAAAAATATTAAGGATGAAAATTTTCTTTTCTTTCAATTAACAATGTGATTTGAGAAAAAAGTGTTTTAAAGAAAGTTTTGAATGATTTTTTTGAGACTTTTAGACAGATTTTTTTCTTTGTTAGACAAATGTTCTGTAGTTTCTCTTTCTTCTTGGTCTCTGCACATTCTTTGAAAGGTGCCAATATTTTTGGAGATTTATGCAAACATGTTGTTGACCTTAGCAGCCTACAATTATGATTTATAATCCAAAGCACATCAGTGTCAGTTCACTAAAGCAGCTTGGGTTGAGAAATTCTGTACTGTGATTAAATATACATTAATTTCCATGACATCCAAGGACAAAAACTGTGTGTGCGTATGTGCATGTCTGTCTGTGTGTGTGTGTGTGTGTGTGTGTGTGTGTGTGTGTGTGTGTGTGTGTGTGTATGTGTGTGTGTGATTTCCTGAAGGTGAGGTGAATTAATGAGAGAAACGGTGAGTTATGAGAGATGTGTCCCTCTGAGTCCTGTACACAGATGAATATTTATGCTCCTGTATTTCTGAGTCCTTCTGCTCAAACTACTCTTCATCTTCACTTCTGTTCCTCACGTGAATAAATCATTCTGTCATTGTGCAACTCTAAAACCATTCTGGTACCTACATCAGTGGTCTGATCCAGAAAATCTGATGTAAATTGTCTACTCTTATCCCTGGACTGGTTGGAACAGGACTCAGTGTTCATGTTAAACCCCTCATCTCTGAAAATAAGTAGAAAAGAAAAATGTATCATAGGTTATTTTATTTCTGTCAAGGTTTCTGGCATCATTTAATCCGTTTAAAATATTAACTGCAAAAATAATTTGTCTTTAACAGCAAAATGAAACATAATGACAAATTTGTCACTCTCAATGTTCAAGATTTCATCTTCTGTAGCCTAAACAGATTAAGGCCACAAGGTTTTACAGATTAGCACACACATTCTAGGCCTTAAAAATACGCCTTGGTACAGCTTCCCTAACGCAATGAAATACAGTGGGTGTATAATTTTTCATCAGATATGTCATCAACGTCGTTAATTCAGAATCGATTTGCTCAAGTCGAATTTCCTGGTTCTCAGTGCAGGAGACTTTTTTTTTAAACAATGCAATTTGATATACAAATGAAAATAGTTCAAACATGGGTTGAATGAATTGAGAATAATTCATTTTATTTGTGTCTGCTGTTTAATGTCACAATGAGACTAAACTAAGGTTATAAAAATTCTTTCCAACCTGCTACTGTAGAAGCAGCAAACAGTGAAACATATGAATATTAGGCTGTAATGGCTTTACATGTTTTATCTCCTGTACACAGCAGAATGATGGAGTTGAGAACTGAGTTTCTGTCTGTCTGTTCATCTGTTGTAGTAAACCACCAGAGAGACAACGGACTTCACGGCTCCGGGAGCTGCAGGAGAACGCGTCTCGGACCCGGAGCCACTCTTCGGCTTTTCGCTGTCTGGATTGCAGGCTGCATCTTGGCGTGGAGTTGCAATGGGATTGTTGGCTCGTCTAAATATCCCGAGAGACTTTGTGATCTTGGAGGAATGTTTGTAGTTTGATCCTCCATCTGAAGACGTGCACATGAGTAGATCTCTGAAGCATCTGTAGAACTGACACAAAACAGACATATGAAGAAGAAAAGAAATTATAGTTCAGTGGTGCTTCATATGATCATCATTGAGCTGTATTATTATTATTATTATTATTATTATTATTATTATTATTATTATGTGAAACAGAAAGTCAGAACCTCTATACCAAATGGTCAACACTGTCCAGAGACACTTTGAAGGTAAAATCAAATATGCTCAATATGAAATCAAAAGATCCTCTAATCAAATCCTATTTATACTCTTTAAAAAAAGCACAATCGACTGTTCTTCAGTTTAACTCTGGAGGAACTCTTACAAGTTCTAAGTAGAATCATGCTGGATATGTTGTTACGGTGCTTTACATAAAGTTTTTACTTAAAGACTTGCAAACTTTTTTAAATAATGAAGCATGTAAAGGAAAGAAAGAAAAACAAACCACAAACAAAAAATGAATAAATGCATATTACAATCTCGTGTGAAAGTGTAGTGAACTTAGTATACTCCCAAATCACATGTATACATACAGTCAACTACATTTCCTCAAGAGACACCAAAACCCAAAATGTGTGTGTATGTGTGTTTTGAACTCTTTAAGATTCTGTCCATTCTCTAAATCCAGGAACTTTGACTGCAGAAAACAACCAAAAAAAAAAAAAAAAAATCTGTGAAATGAACTGCGGAGTCATCGTTGTTAAAATAACAATATCAACGTGACATATGCATTAGAGCTGGTACTGAACCAATACCCAGGAGCCGATACCAGCAACAAAATGGTGGATCAGACATCAGAGGGAAAGAATAATGAGTTAAATCTGATCCTACAACAGATGGGAAAGATTGGAATTGGTTTTGAAAAAAAAAAATTGGAAGCAGGAAATCAATTCCAATAAATTGGATTTTTTTTTACATTTTTACTTTTATCATTTTTTTAAATAAATTATACTTGCCATGTAAGTCAGAGAGTTTGAATACAAAAACTCTGGTCTTGTGCAAGTCCTATTTTTAGCTATGTCTTTTTCCGAATTTTAAAAGTGAAATGCTTCCAAAAAACATCAACTAAATAAGAAAATATCATTTTAAAGACTTAAATATCAGATAGGTATCAACATCAGCTGAAGTTCTCGGTATCGGTATCCAAAGAGAAAGGTGATATCATAGCATCTCTGGTATGTATGTGTTATATATGTTTTAAGTGAACATGGTGTTGCTCTAATTTCCAAAAGTTTTTCTAACATGCTTTTCCAGGTTTGGTTCTGCAATAAACTTCCACGAATTTATCACTTGCCCTTTATTGGTATTAGTTTACACACAGTCTCTGTTCCAAATCTGTAAACACATAAAACTGTACAAGAAGTGTTATTTTTGTCATGTGAACCACAGTATATCACAGATTCTGTAAGTAAAACAAGTTATTATTTGGTGGATATGTTCTTAAACACACAAATGTAAAGGAATAAAGATTGAGAGTCACATTCCTCTGACACGAGTCTGTATCATAAAATGATTTGGAAGCATTTAATTAGCTCTAATAGAACAATGAACAATGGATCTGAAGCCATGCAGTGTGACGCCAAACCAAATACCAAACAAATCCGTTTAACTCTGATTCAGACTCAACACACAAACTCAGAGATGTGACAGCACCATAAAATCGTGATGATTTGTACCAGCACGATGATAAAACGCTTGTTTAAGTTGCTCAGGATAACAATGTCATCTGCTCAACACTAAATATAAATATATAACTATATAAATATAAATATAAATACAAACTGGAGGTGTTGAAGTCCAGGGAGAAATGATCCAGAAAAATGTGAACTTTAGCACATGGATCCTTGTGCACATGTCAGAGTGACATTTAATTACTACTTCTCTATGGTTAATGGGTTATCACCATCAAACAGCCATTAAACTGAACAAAGCCCACATCCTAACAAGAACAACAGAATAATATGAGACAATAACGAGAAAGCAGAATAATTATGCCACAATAATTCATAAATATTATGATAAGCAATTATGGTTATTTCAATTATACGTAGAGGAACACTAAAGACGTCTACACACTGCTCTAGTGGGCTTTATTTGAAGTGCAAAAGTTTGTGTACCCCTACATCACGAAGGTTAACCGAAGACATTAGTTGGGTTTGACTGATGTTCCGTCATCATGATGAATAGTACACATGGTCAAAATATTTTTCTCTCTCATCTATGACTTCTGGACTGACATCATGGTCAACTCTCTAATTTTTTTGCTAGGATTAAAATATTGGCACTTTTGGTGTCAGAGAACCTCCTAATACTTTTTACATTGCTATTTTACTCAAGAGCTGGAAAGACCTGCATTATTCCAACTCTGTTCTGAATTCTAAATATAATCTATAATCTGAATAAAAAAAGTTTTCAGTGCCATCTCCAAAATGCTTAAAATGCTAAATTTTGCCTGAAGGTTTGTTTCTCGGTATGCACGTAATCATGGACAGGATGCTTTAGTGTTCATGGATATGAAGGAAAAAAAAATCTGTGTGACTACAGACACCATGACATCTCCTGGCACCAGATTTACTCACCAGCTCATTCCTAAAGCAGGAAAAATCTGTATTTTTTCCTCCCTCGTCTCTTTTCATTTCTTGATGCAGAGAAGGCTGATACTCGAATCCGTACAGCACTTTAAGTCTTCAACTCGCCTCAACTCACAGTTTTCAAGCATACGGGCTGGGAGGAACTGAAGACTGAAAATGACATACAGTGGACTTGACGTCTTCCACAAAGACTTCGGACAAATGTCACACCGCCCTCCGTAGAGCCTAGCGCAGGACGACGCACATGCTTTCATCAAAGAGGGGAAAAAATTTTCTTTCCTGTATGGTGGAACTGATATTTATTATGTGCATTAGTAAATATTCATGTGAAATTTGTAAGTTAGGGGAAAAAACCCAGTGCATATTCATACAGTTTTGCAACTTCAGTTTGAAGAACTATTTGTATAAAATTATAGAGTAAGAAAATAAAAAGCACAGTTACATTTCAAATACACAAACAGTAATCATCGACCCATTTATTCCCAGTGACCCCATGACTATGACCAGGAGTTGAGTTTGTAAAAGTTCTAAAAGAGTTATTGAAGTGTTTTTACTCAAATGTGAGCAATATGTTAAATTCTGATCACCTTAATTTAACGTGCATTTTCATGGGAGTGGTTTTATAGAAGTGGTCTCATGACCAAAGTTTCTTTGACCTGAAAAACAAGATATTCTGTATGTGTGCTCTGTGAAAAAAATGAAACAAAACAGGCAGTCTTCCATGTTTGGTGCATATATTCATTTAAAGATCTATTATTAATATTTTAAGAGGTTATTACACACAGGAGAGGATTAGAAATATATGAACACGGAAGTCACTGTGGGTAGGAATACTGTTTGGAAGCTTGTGCAGAAACACCATGTAGGAAATCTCCAGGAGCAATGTCTATAAAGGTTTTACAGCAGGATTCAAAAACACACTTGTTGAAGTAGAAGGTTGTGGTTATGGTCCTCACCTGTTTGTTCATGAAGATGTAGATGATGGGGTTGATAACAGTGCTTGTTTTGGCTAACAGAGATGGCACGATGCTGGCCTCGGGCGTGACCAGCCTGGGTTCTCCAAACGTCGTTACGAGTGCCATGATGCCATATGGCAGCCAGCAGAGCAGATAACACACCACCATGGTGACCACCAGGAGGAGCACTCGCTGCTCACGCTTACGACTCAGCGCCGTGTTGATCCTCGTCACCTTCATCACCATGACAGATGGTAAACAGGAAACAGACAGGTTTAACAAAAATAGTGAGGAACATCACACAGGAAGGATGAATTGCTCCTTATGATTTTCATCTCTAACTTTCTCCAATTCCACCAAGACAAAAAAGTTGACACTGGAGACTCCTTCCATCAATAAAGGGTTAATTAAAAAATCTCCTTACATAAAACTTCACCATATTAACAATTTTTAAATCTGTTTATTATTATGGGAGTTTCGGCTGTACTTTCTGTGATTGATCATTTATCAACGGAGTAGCGTAGTCAGAGTTTACATAGTTTATAGAGTTTCATGAAGAACATGATGTTGTTTCAAGCTTTTAAAAAGACGAGTTTCATTTTTTAGTGCAGTCTGCAGTGTTTTATGGTCCTTCACTCCTTCCTCTGGTGAACCTTACTGACATTTGAAGGTCTCAGACACATTTTTGGAAAGAAGTATAACTCAGGTACCTAAAGTCTAAAACATCTGCACTTTTTTTTTTTTTTTAAAAAAGCTAGGTCATTTTCTTGTAAAGTGTCAGTAAATTTTCTTCTCTCTTTCTCTCGCTCTCTCTGTCTCTCTCTCCATCTCTCAGTAATGTAAAGCCTTCACCTGTGCTGTGACCCTGCTATTTGACAGTTGAGACCTAACACTCTGTTTCCTGATAGACATGGGATTAATTGGCACCCTGATGTTCTGAACCACTTTCAACCCTTCTGTCTGTTCTCTCCTCATTTGGGCTTAAGGCTAAAAACAAAGCGTGTGGGGATCTGAGAGACTGGAGGCGGGGGGCAGGTGGCATGAGACTACGGTGAGATGTAGAGGAAGTGAACAGCAGGAGAACACGTGCTTGGGGCTCAGCTGTGGCTGCGCTTCCAATTAAGGGTGAGATCTCTCTGGGAAGAGGAAAAGTGACTGAACCAAACAGATGAAGGACACATGCATCACATGGAAAGTTTATTGCTTAAAGCCTTTCAGTCCTGAGTGATGAGAGGAATCTTCATGGGGAAATATAATGAGCTGATAGAGCTGTGGAAGGAGAGATGATGCAAGCTTCATATACATCAATATTAAATAAACCTTTCAAAGAAATGAACCTGTTTGAAAACTGCAATAATCACAAAATGAATCACCTTTCAAGATGAGTCAGCCCTGAGTTTGTGACATTAAACACTCAGGCTGAAGATATAACTTGATTATAACTCAGCAAAGCAAACTGAACGAACAAATGGAATAATAAAATCATGTCGGAAAATAAGTAAGTAATGAATCGCGTTAGCTTAAGCATGATTACAGAACAGAGACAAACATTTTGGGGAATAACATGAGTTCTCTGTATTTCTAAATATTTTTTAAATACCAGTGACACATCCATTGGTGAGAGATTGGAACACAGTATACAATATAGTATTCAAGTATGACAACCTCCATGTAGTGTACTAGACTAGTACATGCATGAAAAATACATGCATGTTGATCCGTGTTGTCACATCTACGTCACATGGGGGCAGGTATCAGTAAATCAGAAAACCTCATATCACGTATAAATGCCATCTAACTTAGCTAGAATGCCATTGAGTTACATTAGCGATCTAATTAGCTAGCATTCACTATTTGTTGGGCTATATGTTCTGTTATAAAACAAAAAATATATATATATGAAATACACCAAAATATGCAATGTATTTATTATTTATTTTACATATATATTATATTTGGAGCTGGAGTCAAAGCCACTCCCACTGTCTGCCACGTTTTTGAAAATTTTGGGAAGCTGGAAATCACCACGTTGCATCATGGGATGCAGTAACCGACAAATTTAACTCTGGTTGTATTCTTTCAACACTGTTCACAGAGTTGAACATGGCAGAAAAACCTCTCAGAGTTTGTGAACAATTCTGTTTTGCACACAACACCAGTGTTAAAATTCACCATAGTTTACTTCACCTTTAGCACTCGTCCTTCTTTTGTATTTCATCTCAGTGTACCACACATTCAATGTTCTCCCCTTAAGAACCCTCAGAGAGACCACAAGGAAAAATAACGACTATTTTTAACCCTTTCTCTGTGTTTAAATGCTGCAAGCAGGTCAGATATGAGGTGACCTCTGACCTGTTGCACTGCTTCCTTTGCTTTTGTTCAGGTTCATGAGGTCCAAAATGTTCTTTCCCAGGAACACAAAGATAAGCTGCTTTTCATGTACCAACGTGCTTCATTATTTCCATAAAAAAAACACCAAAGGGAAAAACAAATTCAGTGGTCGGTGTTTATAACGGCTATTATTCTGTTTTCTTTTCAGTCACTTTTACAAACACTGCTCATCTAAATCAGGAGGCAGAAATGGCTTCTTTTTGAATAAATTTTCATTCTGCAGCATTTCTGCACATAACAAGCTCCCTGTGGAGATCATGGGAGTTGCTGCCTGATGTTCTCACAAAGGGTGGTGTGGTGCTTCGTGAACAGAAAACTACACTGCTCAAAAAAATTAAGGGAACAATTAATAATCAAAGTATAACACCAAGTCAATTAAACTTCTGGGATATCAATCTGTCCAGTTAGGAAGCTTAACTGATTCAATTTCACCTGCTTTGGTGCAAATGAAAGCAACAACAGGTGGACTGAAGGGGCAATATCAAGACAACCCCCAAAACAGAAATGGTTTTGCAGGTGGTGACCACAGACCATTTCTCTCTCCTTATCCTTCCTGACTGATTCTTTGCTAGTTTTGCTTTTACCTAGTGCCTTTGTCACTACTTTTAGCATGAGGCAGTGCCTGCAGCCCATTCAGGTTGCACTGGTAGTCCAGATGTTCCAGGATGGCAGATCCATATGTGCCATTACAAGAAGGTTTGCTGTGTCTCCCAGGACAGTCTTCAGAGCATGAAGGAGACACCAGGAGACAGGCCTTTATATGAGGAGAGCTGGACAGGGCTGTAGAAGAGCAACAACCCAGCACCAGTATCAGCTTCTTTGTGTGAGGAGGAACAGGAGGAGCACTGCCAGAACTCTACAATATGACTTCCAGCAGGCCACTCATGTGCATGTTTCTGACCAAACTGACATGAAATCCATGAAGGTTACATGAGGGCCTGACATCCTCTAGTGGAACCTGTGCTCAAAGTACAGCACTGTACAGCTTGATGGGCATTCACCAGAGAACACCAGAATTAGCAGGTCTGGCATTGGCACCCAGTTTTCTTTACAAATGAGTGTGTGAAAACCTCGAGCACATGTAACAGACGTGACAAACACAGAAGTGTTTGAAGATGCCATGGGGAACATTATGGTACCTGCACATCATTCAGCATGACTGGTTTGGGGGTGGGTCAGTGACAGTCTGGGAAGGCATATCCTTGGAGGGTCACACAGACCTCCACATAGATGGGTCACTGGGCCCTGGGTTCCTCCTGGTGCATGACAATGCCTGGCCTCATGTGGACAGAGTGTGTAGGCAGTTTCTGGATTACAAAGGCATTGATGTCATTGACTGGCCTCACGTTCCCCATACTGGAATCCAATTGAGAACCTCCGGGACATTATGTATTGGTGCATCCGATGCCACCAAGTAGCGCCACAGACTGTCCAGGAGCTCATTAACACCCTGATCCAGGTCTGGGAGGAGATCCCCCAGGTCCCCATCCGTCGTCTCATCAGGAGCATGCCCACACGTTGTTGGGAGTGCATACAAGCATGTGGGGGCCGTACACACTACTGAGTCACATTATGAGGTGTCCTAATGAAATTCACACAAGATGGATCAGTCTCTGATTTCGGCTTTTTACTTTGAGTTTTGATGTGATTTTGAATCCAGCCTTCAGTGGGTTGGTGATTTCGGTTTCCACTGACCATTCTTACGTCATTTTGTTCTCAGTGAATTACACAATGTATATCAATAAAGATTCTCAACTTTAATATTTCATTCATCGAGATCTGTGCAATTTAATTGCCCTTAATTTTTTTGAGCAGTGTAGTTTGAAAGCTTCAAAGAATCAAGTTTCCAGATTAAAAGCCACTCAGAACTTCTGAGGTCAGGGTTATGAATAAGAGCCACTTGACAGCTTTCACCTCTTCCTTTCCCTTTAAATTGGAGATGTGCTGAAGATTTTAAGAGTGAAGAGTCATAACTGAAGAGTTATGAATCTGTTATGCTGGACTTCATTTAACATTTCAAATATTTCCTTTTTTAAAACGTGGTTTTTTTTTTTGTTCCAGTACCTTCTGAAGAGAAGCTGTTTGTGGGTTGTTTTTGTAGTTCTCTCTCGCTCTCTCTCTCTCTCTCTGTCACTCTCTCTCTATATACACTGCTCACAAAAATTAAAGGAACACTTTAAAGAAACACATTAGATACATCAGATCTCAATATGAAGTTG